>CAJQZJ010000182.1:361693-375566 GCA_907164525.1 Lophiomys imhausi
AAAGAAAGAAAGAAAGAAAGAAAGAAAGAAAGAAAGAAAGAAAGAAAGAAAGAAAGAAAAGAAAACCACTAGACCCCAACACTGCTTCTCTCAGTGCCTTGACATTAACATGCAGGGCAGCAAGAAAAAAATAGAAGCTGAGGACAGATTTGCTACATTTTACTGATGTTTTAAATATGCAATTTTCTAAATAGTCTTCAGCATTTTTACATTATTACCAACTTCTTAACTTGCCTTAAAATTGAACTCATTACAGTTACAAATTTTTAAAACTTGTTTTACCTGTCGGTCAAGTGTTATTACTTTGGCCTCTTTCATTTCTGTGAGAGGTCAATAAATAGCATTCTTAGCACATAGGAAGTGCACAATCTTGTAAGATAATGAAAGGTTGCCATGCAAACTTACTAGGTATAATCCAACAACCTTTCTTAACTAGGTGACTGACTCTTACTCAAAATTGCCTGGGAAGTGTGTGTGGCGCCTTTTCAGCAGCTACAAAACCAACTACTCCCTTGTGCTCAGGCCCACAGACAGCACCACCTCCTGCAGACCTGTCTGGGGCAGTGCATGACCCTGGATCATTTCTCTGTCTACTTTATCCCACAGGTGCTCACTCCCCTCCCCACAGCTGCTGGCGCCAGTACTTGTTTTGTTCGTTCTGTTTATGTCTTCATCATTTTGGTATTGTGAAGGCTCCATCTGTAGACATAAATTTTAAACTATATTAATTAATAATTATTAACACCTACCACTCCACCAGCCCTACAAACTTTAGAAGGATACCAATCCTCAAGGGCAGGTCCTTGGGGGCAACTGGCCCGCAATCTGTCATAGGAACGACTACAATAGCAGTCGTTCAGTGGTCACTTGGCTATCACACCAGCCACCACCTCACTTCAGACTGTGCACGAGGCCTCCTAATTCAGCCAAGACTGTCAAAGCTAAAGGGAGCAGATGTAGCACCCCTGCGTGCTTCAGCAGTTAGATGAGCCCTTTTGGGGCAGATGCTGTGCCAGCCATGTGGTGGCCTAGTCCTTGCTGGGGCCTCCTCCGTCCATCTGGGCCTTGCCTCGCCCTCACAGCAGAGTGCTCCCACCTGCCTGTTGTCTCGTCATAGTCCATTCACTGAGGCCTCAGAGCTCTCATGCCTCACTCACTCAATCAGAGGCTGCAGTGGGGGGCCCCCATGGACCCACATAGCCTCAGGGTTGGTCTCACTGAGGCACCCGACAGCCTGATTCTTACTGCCTCAGGGCTGGTGCTGACTAGGGGCTGGTGAGTGCACAGTCTCAGCACCAGCAGTTAGCACACATCTGCTTCATACCTCTGTCTCTGGAGGCCCCTCTTTGGGCTCTGCCACCCACCACCACACTCTTAAGTAGGGCGCTGCTCTCCAGGTCCATGGCCATGCCCTTCCATGGGGTGCTGTTCTTTCGAACTTCAGCTGCTCTCCTTCTAGCGTCTTTCAAAGTGTGGCAGTGTCCAGCAGCTGAGCAGTGTTGAGAAGCAACACCAAGCCAAAAGCCCTTTCCAGTTTCCTGAGTTTTCCTTCTCATCCCTGTCACTAATTATGCATTTCCTTCTCATTGGTCAACTTCACACCTACTGTCTAAGACCCCATGTGCTGTCAGGTACCAAGCTGATTCTATAGAAATCCAACCTCCACCACATCCATCTCTGACTTTCTTAACAGCTTTTAGTTCATTACCCTAAGTCATCTCTAACCCAGGTACCTGGCTTCCACAGTATGAGTTAGTAACTGAAATCTGTCCTGTCAGCTCAAACTCTTTTGATTCATAGACTCTAATTTTCAAATATCTTCCTTTGCACCCCACCCAGTTCTCATTCTCATCCTAAATATCTAAACAGCTCCATGGTCCCACTCTCAGATGTGCTGTGAGTGTTACAGGCCCCTTAATAAAGGCAGCATTTCTCTAGTTAACTGGATATACCCCGCTGCCACCTTCAATTCTTCTCTCCCATTCATTCTCCAGTCAGTCAACTGGTTTATATACTACTGCACATAAGTTTTTTCTAAACTGTGTCGTGTACCTTCCACACTGCCATCTTCAGCTCTAGAAAACATCAACTCTCACAAAGCTCAATGTAAAATCTTCCCTCTGGATTTTCCAAAGTAATTACTTAAAAAGTCTGATAAACTCTCGTCCACATCCTAATCACCAAGACCAGAGATGTCATCTCTGTCCTATTCCCCAGGTACCCAAAGAAAACCAAAAATCTTATCCACCTCACTCACTCTACTCCTGTGAAGATAGGCAGGCCAACGATGGGTTTCTACTGCCGAGAAAGTCTGGGAAGCATTAGCAGAGAATCCTAACTCTGAGGATTATAGTTAATATCCTCCTACCGTGGCCAGCCTTCCTGTCTGACCTCAATACATTTGTGGCTGAGCATGACCATGACCTTGCTGCACATTACAGCTGGATAGAACAGCCAACATTTCAATTAAACACAAGATAAAAACATATTCTATTTAATTAGGCTAAACTGTGTTCTGTAGCTTTTATTCCAATTAGTACTGAGTCACAATGTTTTGACTGAATCACAAAGTCTCAGTTTTTGTTGGTTATAAGATGAACTTTATTCTTTGTTCTTGTCTCTTCACACAAATTCTTCTATCCTTCAATATTTAGCAACATCCTAAAGATAAAAGGCTAACATTTCACTCTACAATATTGGCAAAAAAATAAACAAATAAAAAGTTTAACACTGGTTAGTGCTGGTACTAATTTTAGGTTAGGAGACTCGTTGAATGCATATGAAAACTTACTTTTACTTAGGATTGTCCTTAATAGTACGAAAACTGGGGCTAGCAAGAGGACTAAACAAGCAAAGACACTTATCACTGAAGCCTGATGATCTGTGTTCCATTCCTGAAACACATGAAAAGGTGGAGTGAGAGGACCAACTCCACTGAGTTGTCCTCTGCCCTCCACTATATGCTGTACACACACACACACACACACATATACACAATATCACATTTTTAAAAGTAAACTAGAATGACTGCATTCTACAATTATCTACAATTATCCCAAAAGAGGAATGCTACAGAGCAATTACTACATAGTGAACTCATCTGCATCAATATAGATTAACTTTTTTAAAAAAAATAGCAAATAAATGCAAATTTGTAAAGACCAGGCACATATTCTAAGGTCTACACCATTACTGTAACTTTTTAAAGATGCATAAAATGTTATGTCTGTTTCTGGAGAGTCATATCAGTATAAAACCATTTCCCTGATAATGGTATATACCTAACACCTTTAAACAAGTAGAGATAACCCTTGGAAAGGTGGGAGCAGAAGATACTAGCTATATAGATGGGCTATATTTCTAGTAGTTATCATTCTTACAAAAAACAAGTAAATCTACATCAAGGCAGGACAGATCACTTGGGAAAGTACTTGCTATACCAGCATGAGGACCTGATTCAAACCCAAGCACAAGAGTAAAAAGTCCAATGTGCTGGTCCTCACTTAGGATCCCAGAGCTTGGGAGCAGAGACTGGGGATCCCTCAGGCTGACCACCATCCAGGATATCCTTGGGTGGGTTCCAACACAAGGATAGACACTCCCCCCACTCCTTGAGAAGGAGCTAAAAGTGTTCCTAAGTTAATCCCCAACATTATCCTCTGACTCTGCATGTGGGCAGGAGACACATCTATGTAAGAAGTTCTAAAACACACATGGAAATGGCATATCTGCCAAGTCTAGGTCAAACACACAGGGATTTCGCTCGCTACTGTGAAACTTTTCTATAGGCTTGAAATATTTTATAGCTGATGATCACAATCATAACCTAAACACAGCACTAAAAATTTTTATTTAAAAGTTGTAAAATAAATAAATCAAGGGTCTTCCCCTCCTTTATCTCTATCCTTCCTGGTTATTCTCCTCCTCTTCTGTATGCTTGTGGACCACTTTATCTACAGAGTTAGAATGCCATGTAATATTTTTCCTCCAAACACTGGAAACTATTTTTTGGTCCCTGTCAACACATGGTCTGATAAATAGCTACTTATGGAACAAATTAGGTCAAGCTTGTGGGATGGCTCAGAGGGTGAAGACAACAGACTCAGCCTGATGACCTGAGGTTGATAACCTGAATCCACAGGATGTAAGGAGAGAACCACCTCTGCCAACTGTCCTCAGACCTACATACCCGTAATATACCACATATAATAAATTACATATCATATGTACATCTAACAAATAATGTATGCACTAAATAAAAATATGTAATGAGAGAACAAATTAAGTCAACTAAAAAACTTTTCAGGATGCTGATGACACTGTATAATTACACCTAGCAAGTTTTTAACAATGGTTACACTTTTATTTATTTACTAGGCCACCAATGCATGTGGAGGCTGAGGACAACTTGAGGAAGTTGGTTCTCTTCCTCCACTGTGTGCCCTGGATATCACACTCAGTCTTGCTTTCCCCACTGGGCCATTCGGGATGCCCTGGCAAGTAAACACTATAAATACCGAGGGCTTTTGAGTTATATTCTCTATTACAAACATGCTTCATGAAAAGAGGCAGCACTCAGAACTACACCAGCCTCAAAGCAATTACTTTAAACGAAAAAACAAACAAAAGCCAGTCCCTGTGGCTGGGGAATGTGGTAGAGCACTACCTAGCATGCACAAGCCCCAGGGTTTGATCCCAGCAGTGTAAACATAACAATGTTAAATACATTACATTTTTAGTTCAGTTCCGTGATCTTTGAAAAGCCACCTGCTTTGGAATGACCACATCAATGCTACTTCAAGTATAAAACTTTCAGCGGGGCGACCCATCCTTGCCTGAGTGCAAATGTGTGACAAAAATTGGTCTAATTTCCTACACAATTCATATCAAGTAGCTCATTATAAGGAAAAAAAAAATATAATTTCTCTAAAGCATGAAATAACTGTCACACTGGCTGGCATTTGTAATCATGTACTTCTGTTACACAAAGTCAACTTAAACTTTTCTGGTTACGATATAAACATGTATCAATAAGCAAGGAACTTGCTCCTACAGGGAGCTGACCCCCACACAGGAAGAGTGATCAGAGTTTAGAGAGCAAGACTGCTAACATGTGTATGGTTGACCGCAAACTTGGAGTGAACATTTCCCCAGGCAATGCAGGTAACACAGAAGACTATAAAAATCAGGGCACTTCAGCGACTGTGACATTCAATCTTTCTTGTTTTGAAATCTCAGGGACAATCTTGTTTCAGTTTAAAAGAAAACCATGGGGCAGGAAGGCTGCAAATCCTGGCAGCTACCCAGAGGAAAAAGATGGAGAAGAAAAGAGTCGTCTTTTTTTTTTTTTTCTTAAGTGCAGATATTTATGGACTGAAGTATACTTTTAGCCTCTATTTTCGAAATTTTATTCTACAGAGCTTAAAATCTTTTCTGACCCAAAGTCAGCATTTAATTTGTTTCTCAAACATTTTAGCCTGAAACTCCTTTAAATACCCCCATGTTCGCAACCACTCACTACTTTACCAGTTAACATGGAACACTGGCACATGGTGATAAGGCCAGGGATGGAGAAAAAAAAAAAAGAGCAAGCTGGTACCAGTCTCAGGAAGAAAAGGACTGAAAGCTATTCTAAAGAGCATCAAAATCACTTCCCCCAAGATCTCAATGGAGGCTGGAGGTTAAGGAGAATGGTGAGCAAAACAGAGCCCCTTCCCTAAATGGTTGACAGTCTACGGAAGAATAATCATAGATAGCATTTTTCATCATGGCTTCATAATAGTTAACATGGCTGTGGTAGGCAGAGGCATAGCAGATACCAAGGACTTCCAGAAGGGTTATGTCTGAACCTGACCTCAAAAGATGAACAGAAACTGGAGGACAGAAAAACAACATTACAACACACTGGACTGCAAAAGTAAAGACACCAATGGATGCAGATTAAATCAAGTTAGCAAAGTTCCAAATGTCTGATAAACTATATTTATGAAAAAGAAGGCACTCTCCTACCCTGCTGGGGAAAATAAACATCTGTATTGTTTTTCTCATTCTAAGAACCAAAAGAAGTAACTTAAGGAATGGTTAATTTTGGGTCAAGGTTTAAAGGGATACAGCCATTCTGGGGGGGGGGGGGGAGAGATGGCAGCTGGAGGGTAAGCTGTTGCTTACCTGGTGTCTGCCACCGAGAAGCAGCAAGGGCTGAATGCTGACCTTCAGCTCAGTTTCTATGTTTTCCCTTTTTATTCAGTCTGGGACATTAGTTCTTGGCACAATACTGTCCACTTTCCTCAATAAATCAACTCAGGAAACAGCCTCCTGGACATACTCAGAGAAGTGTCTCCTGGATGTTTCTCAATCCAATCAGGATAACAATGGAGATTAACCATCAAGTATGGGTACAGTCTCTGGGAGGCAGCATGACAGCACTGTTAAAAGTTCACTGAGCATGTGCCTTTTGATTCGTTTCACTTTTAGGTATTTGTACTAGAACTTCATTCTCATATACATGAATGCAAGACTATTAATGCAGTGGGTGTATCTGCTAGAAAATTAAAACAACCCAAGAGCTACATAAGACGTGTGCTCAAAATGAAATGATGATATATCTGTGCAGCTAAAATAAAGAATGAGGGCACACTGTGCGAGCTACGCTGAAGAAAAGTTGCAGGAGGCATTAAAAAAAGCATTTCACAGTGCTGATTCAAACATAAAGATTATTTCTAAAAGGAAGCACAGGGGTCAAAACGGAATAAGAGGTGACAAGAAGGAAAGAGTTTTATTATACAGCATTGCTTTACAGTTGAACAGTTTCAATGTGCTGCTGATCTATAAATAGTTCAAATTAAATCAGCACACCTAATGGACACTAAAGTTGTTTAAGACTGCCAAAATGTGAAGTTCTAGAAGGTTGAAGAAGCAAACAGGAGTCCCTGTTTATGAAAAGATTAGAGAAACATGGTGTTTCTTAGAGTTTGGTCTGGGAACCACTTGAAAACACGGGGAAATGGAAAATAAATGAAGGAAGAGAGGGAGGGAGGGAGGCGGCGGGCAGACTCTGGGATTCATCCATAGTAATTTTAGGCATATGGTTTAGAGAAGTGTAGGAATTCTCTACACTGAATCAGAAGCATGAGCAGGAAGGTTCAGGAATCTGCACTTCGGCAAGTTCCCTGGGTGAAGAAAGGCACCTCTGGGTGCTGACAGAGGAGCCAAGAGGCCAGATGTTCACCCTGAGATAGTTCACTATGGTGCCTGTTACTGGGAGATCTGACAGTGAGAAGGTCTGGGAGCACACCAGGTCATGTTCTTTAATGTGGTAACTGCTTACACAGCTGACTGCCTATATGTGGGAAAGAATTATCTGCCCAGGAGCTACTTACAACATGAGCCACACCCCTTTTTTCTTTTTCTTTTTTCTTTTTTTTTGCCAAACAGAAGGAAACAAAAGCAAAGCATTACATCTCTACCTAAGAACCAGCTCTGCAGACAATAAACAGATATAATTTAATCCAAAGGATGTGTCATTAAGTGAACTTATTTTATCCCTACTGTGTCTAAAAAGGAAGCCATTAAAGACAGTTCCTCTGAGGTTAGAAAAGAATTCAAGAAAGCAAAGTGAAAGCTACTCATTTCTTACCTGACTTTACACTTATTTTCAGTAAAACCTCTTCTTTGGTTGACAAAGTGTAGTTTTGGGAAAACTATCTTAGCCAAATCAATTTTGTTTCAAATAAAGTCTCATGTGTGACTTTCAAGGAGTCTGGTTAATGCTCTGCCTCTGCTACCAGCTTTATCTCAGATGGCACAAATAGGCCGTGCCAGTGGTTTATGTCTGGGCAAGATCATGAGACTTGGAAGAGAAGCCTTAACTGAAAGTCTTCCACTCCAAGATAAGTCACTAAGCAGTCAAGGGAAGAAGGCAAGACTCTAAAATACTGCACTACTACTAGGAAGGTTAATTGAAAGTCAAACTTTTTCCCCAAGCTGAAGGATAGAATCTTGTTCTTGTACAGGTTTCTTCAATTACAAAGATACTTCATGTAGCTCTTCACCTTTCTACAAAACCAGAAAACCTGAGGCTTCCAGATACAAAACTACACTCACACTCTGGCCATTATCTATTATTTTCATTTTAACAAGTACCCCAAATAGAGAACTATTTTGCACTTAAAAAAAAAAAGCAAGACAATGTAACAAAAGAGAATGCTTTCATACAAAATCATGTTACCATGATGTTATGGACACAGTAGCTAAATTACCAGTGGCATGAAGCAAACACTTGGCCATTTTCTTTTATAACCAATTCATGTACCTTATAAGTTTTACCTCGATATAGCAAACAACGTAAAATTCTTTCCATTCCTACCTTCTACAGAATTCCATAAATTCCTTAGCTGTTCTTACCCAGGCTACATCTAATGCAATCTCACTGCCAATACTGTTTTTAGCATCACTGCAAAACCAACTCCTATCAGTAAGGAAGGAGTCCAATAAAATTGCAGCAACAAAACCTATTCCGCAACTGCCACTTGTTGGTCACAAAACTCACTGTACCGTCAAGCAGTTAACCTTCAAAGCTATCTGATCCTAACAGGAACAGACAAATACTAAGAAATAATCTCTACTCAACGACAACAATTACCCCTACATTTTAAGAGGTTTTATTAACGGTGGTCTAGTTCAGAGAGACATGAGTTAATCTCAATTCAGATGCCACCCGTTTTGGAGAGTCCCTGAAATAATTTCAAAATCCCAGCTCCAGAAAGGACCTTGGAAGTTCTTTAGCCCAACCCATCAGGAACTAGGTGAACAAACTTTTGAAAGCTAACATTACAGTACAAAAGTTTTATTTCACTCAGAGAGGTCCAGAGAAGCTAAAAAACACAAAGGTGCTCAGTCACACAGAGCCAGGGAGGGCCTTGGGCCCCAAAGGACAAGCCCACCCTCTGTACTGCATGTAGACTTGAGACCAGTCACTTCTGTTGTTTTGCTTTTTCTTGAGTGGACTATTTTAAGTCCAGAAAGGCTTAGATAAAATTGTGTGAGACGAAGCATACATGATTCTTTACAATTTCTAAAAGACAAACCTTGCAAAGTTAGGCGTATTACCAAAGGACACACCTCTTTTTCCAAAATAGAAACAAAGTACTTCCATCTGGCCAATAGTTCCCCACCTCACTGCATTCATTTCTCTCAATTACACAAACTCCCCAGTCAAACTGCTGATATTCTCTAAGACTGCCAAGTGTTCTCTGCAAATACTTTCAAACACTTGGGGGAAAAAGAAAAATTTGCACACTGACTTCTACCAAGTGACCCCCCCCCCTTAATTTGCCAATCAAACAAGACCGACAAGATGCAGTAGCAAAGTAAAGATTTACAATTTGTTTCTCCTGTCTCTAAAAAACAAAAAACAAACAAAAAAACAAAAGAAAGAAAACAGGTTCTTATAATAGGTAGCCTACCTATCCTTGTACATAAATGAATAATGGTTATAGACAATTAATTCTAATGCCTTCGGATGTCTGGGGTCAACAATTACAGATGTAATGGGTTTTGTTTTGATAAATTGCTAACAGCCGATTTCCCTAAAGTTACTGGGTAGCACAAAAATCAAAATTTCAAAAATGGGGAAGCTCAAACTCTTAATTCAATCCTCCCTCCCTCGCCCCCCACACACACGAGCATGGATTTGTACACTTGGCGAAGTCATTGGTTAAGTAGCAAAAGGCCCTGCGACTTCAGAGGCACGGGCTCATCCCTTCACCCATTATCCCGCTTACTTATCTGTAATCTGACCCTCCCACGCACAGAACTCAGGTCAACTTTCCTGCCTCGCTGTCCCAGGTGCTTTTCAAGAGGTCAGAGACCCTGGGCCGGAGAGCTCATTCCAGCAGGGCTCTCCCTGGCCAGGCCTGGGTCCCCGGGGCTTGAAGGGGGTGTGACCGCGCCACCTCGGCCCTCTCTCCTCCGCCAGTCCCGGTGCCGGAGAATTTTCTTTCTCCGGGCGGCCTGGGGAGAGGACCCTAGGGCGGACAGGGCGAACAACCGTCATCTTCTCAGCGACCCGAGTCTCTGTTCCCGAGGTGGGGGTGAAGGCATACGTGGCCTCCCAAGTCCCGGTCCCGGGGGCCCCTCAGGGGCAGGCTCGGGGCGCCCCACACCCACGCTCGAGGGGGACCCACAGGCAACCGGAGGGAGGCCGTGGGCCTCTGAGGGTGGCCCTGTGGCCCTCGGGGCTCGGTCGCACCCCCACCCCCAGTACCGGCCGTCCCCGCCGGGACCCACCAGCTGCTTCAGGTCCTCCTCCGAGAGCTCCGCGTAGCGGTAGCGCTGCTGCTCGAACTCGTAGCGGGTGGTTTTCGCCACCACCACCACCCGCGAGGGGCGGAAGCCGCCGTCGGCGGGGCTCCCGCCGCCCGCCAGCTCGCGCGGCTGCCCGTGCCCCAGGTGCCGCCGGCCGGCCGCGCCCGAGCCCCGCAGAGACGCCCGGCCACCCGCCACGCGCCGGCAGCTGCCCAGCAGGAAGCCCCGGTAGCAAGTCATGGTCCGCGGGGCTGCGGCTGCAGGATCCCGCTCGCGGCCGCCAGCACCGCGCCGGGCGCGCAGAGGCTAAGGTGCGGGGACGTGCCGGGACGCTGGCGCCGGCTGGCGGCCCCCGGGGAGGACCGGGGAGGCAGGGAACGGGGCCGGCCCGCGGGTAGTGGGTTTTGTTTGTTTGTTTATCCGTTTCCCTTGGGCCTGCGCAGTGGCCTCTCGGCCCGGCCCCACCTCCCTCTCCACCCCCTCCGCGGAGGCCGCTCTGCGCCCGCCCCCTGGTCGGATCTGTCGGCTAATCAGAGCTCGTGAAGGTTTGGGAGGCCGAGGGGCTGCGGGGATTGGCTGCGGCCGGGGAAAGGGCAGGAATTCTATTTGGCGTTTGAGCTGCGCGAAGAAATCCAGCTGGAACCGGTCTGGGGCGGCGTAACGGGTGCGGGCGGAGCTTCGAGCGCCTGGCGGGAAAGCGTGTTCTTTGCGCATCTTCACCTCGGTGCTTTCGTTATTGCTTAGCTCTCTGGGTGACTGCCATGCTTGTCTTGGGTAACCAGTGTCTGCTGGCTAGCTGGTGTGTCCATCGCTGGAGTGAGAGCTGAGGACGCGGACCTTGCTCCAGGCAGAGTTGTTTGCGGGGCCTTAATGGCAAATGAAGATGCCCAGCCCTGTATTAGAGAGGAATCCAGGTACTGAGGAGGATCCCAGAGCATTAAGCCCGAGCTCAGAGGACTAAGCTACATGTCCTTGTGACCGCCAAAGATCACCACCGTCTAGAGACGGTGCTGTCAGTGAGAAACGTGGAGGATACAGAGCGAAGGAGGCTTGCCTACTAGTGTCTGTCTAGACGGGAAGATAAGCTTGGAAAGCTGTGTGGGGCCAGAGTGAAGGGTTAGTTAGGAATGTTGCACACTTTGCACTTTATCCTGTAGGCGGTACACAAAGAAACAAGTTCAAGGCAGTATTTGATGATTATTGATCTGGCTTTGGAATGTTGGCCAGAACAAGGGGACTGTCAGAGTCTGTGGGTGCAGTTACACAACGATAGAGCTCTAGGCTGATTAGGAGTAGAAGGAAAAATCGTGCAACAGTGCACATCCGCGGCTCCTGCCCGAGGCCTTTGCTGTGGTACCCTCTCCGTTGAAGTCCAGGCACTCCCATAAATGGCCTCTGGATTCCACGGGTGCTTTTTCAGATGCCTCTGTAATGTCAAAACTGTTTCCTCTCCACGTCACAGAAAACTACGGTTTGACTCCCACTTCCAGCTAGAATCATCCCAATGCCTGATCAAACTTTATTTTGAATACTTTCTTCTGCCTCTTCCAAAACATTGCTTCATTACACCATCCTCCCAGATGTATCCTGAATTGTCTCTCCCTGCTGGATTTGCCACTTCAGTTCTTCAACCTCCGTGACTATGACATTCAAAACTTAATGGAAGAACCTTCTAGGCCCCAGTTCTTTAATTGTTCCCTATCTTCCCCTTTACCTATTCAATGGTTCTCAATCTGTGGGTCGAGACCCCTTTTGGGGGGATGTCACAGATCAGCTATCCTGTGTATCAGATATTTACATCATGATTCATAACAGTTGCAAACATACAGTTTTGAAGTAGCAATGAAATTTTATGGCTGGAGGTCACCGTAACACGAGGCACTGTATTAAAGGGTTGCAGCATTATGGGAGGTTGAGAACCACTGATACAGGTTCTGAACAGAGCAATCTGTTCATCAGTCATCAGTGCATTCTTGCCACCAAACTTTTGTTTTCTGGTGGAGACCAGGGCGGGGGTGGAGGTGCTTCGTTGTAAGCCCTCATTGGCCAACCTTGTGTCTTCTCCCTATGTCCCTACCTCACTACTGCTGTTTCCACAGTTAAAAAATGACCAAAATGAAACTCAAATGATACCATTTAGCCCATAAGTCACTTGATTTTGTGAAGTACTGGAGCGGCTGAGGTCTTTCTGGAGTATTTGATTGCTGTTTCTCAGCACACCAGTCCTTAATAGTGTCCTTTCCACCTCTCAGTGCCCCTCTTGGGTATTTCCTAGGCCCATCTCAGGGATACAGCTCCTGCTCTTGACTTTTCAAGCATTCTTCTCCTCACTTCATCCCGCACTCCATTCTCCCTGGTGAATCCACCCACTGTTGTGTAATGAAGAGCTTGGGCCTTGAGAGACTGACCCAAATCCCAGCTTTGGTGTGTATTTACTTTGTGAACCTTGAACTGGTTGCTTAACCTTTCTGAGCCTAGTTTCTCATTTATAAAGCAGGGGCTACCTTGTAAAGTTGTAACATAAATGAAAAGCTATCCGTGGTATGATGCAGTTCTTGCTCTTGACTCTTCTACCATTCTTCCCTTCACTTCATCCCCCACTCCATTCTTTGAACTAAAAGGGAGAAATGTGGTATGAGTTTATTAAAATAACCAATTATGAGAATGTTTTTGTTTAATCCCAGATGTGCAGCTGCTTAAGACACTGGTGTAAAGTATTAACTGTCTCATGAGCTAGCAGGGACATGGTTTAGCCAGCTACAGCACATAAACTCTGAGGACTGGGGAGAGAGGATAGAAAGCCAGAACCCCAGGAGAAGGGGGCTTACAAAGAAGGAGGAAAAAGAGCACTCTACAAAGAAGAGAAAAGGGCCTACAAAGAAGAAAGAGGTTGCTGCTCTCCTGGCTGCTGGTGCTCCCCCAAACTGCTGCTTGTTCTTCCTGCTGCTGTCTCCTGGACTTCTACTGAGACTGGTATCGCCCCCAAAGAACCCAGTGACCCTAATCAGCAGGAGGTAGCACAAAGAGAACTACACCCCCTTTCACCTCTAACCTTCTTTCTCTCCCATCTAGTGTTGGGGTTGGAAGGAACACGGACTGGAAGGGAGGTATAGGTATTAGGCACATAAAATAAATAGAGTATATAATTAAGTACAAAAATAAATAAAAGCTGCGTGTTACACCTATCTCTATGTCCACTTTAAATTAGACCCTACAAATATTAGCCTGCCTTACAGGTTGGCACACGTCTTTAATCCCAGCAATCAAGAGGCAGAGGCAGACAAATCTCTGTGAGTTCAAGGCCAGCCTGGTCTACAAGTAAGTCCAGGACTGTCACGGCTACACAGAGAAACTCTGTCCCAAAAAACAAACAATCTCTCTCTCTCTCTCTCTCTCTCTCTCTCTCTCTCTCTTGCTTACTCTCTCTCTCTCTATGTGTGTGTGTGTGTGTGTGTGTGTGTGTGTGTGTGTGTGTGTGACCCTTGCCATAGGCTTTCCTCTGCTTTGTAGTATTGCCTCCCACACTATCTGTCACTGATATCTGTAATTTGGAGATTTCCAGAGGTCT
>CAJQZJ010000182.1:375576-393884 GCA_907164525.1 Lophiomys imhausi
AATCTCCACAACACTCATGTACATGTGACTCTGTGAAAGGTACATATTCCTCTTTATAACATTCATATATTCTAGGACTTGTATAGGTATTTTCCCCTGGGGTTGAAGGGCACCTTGCTTTGATAATGATGGATATGTGTGGTGGTTTGAGAAATGCCCCCCATATCTGAATACTTAGTCCCTGGCTGGTGACACTGGGATAGGTTATAGAACTTTTAGGAAGTTTGTCACTGGGATTGACCTTTTGTAGTAGTAATTATTAAGAATTACCAATTGACATATATAGTTATTAGGGTGGCAGAGTTGTCCCTTAGCCCACTACTTATGAATAAACACACACACACACACCTGTTAGAATTATAATGTAGCCTAACCACTCAGTCTGGCAGATCTTAATCCTCTAAGCTAACCTCCTACTTCCCCCGGTAAAACCCATAGATACTTGCATGTTCCATGGGTTGTTTCTCTCTACGCCATGCCCCTGCAATCAGCCACGTGGAGTTCTGAGCTACCTAACCCATGGCATCTGTCCTTCTTCCTTTTTTCTCTCAAAATATCAAAGAAGAACTACGTCCCATTCCTTTCGGTTGAGGTTTGGTTGTTCTCTTGGTTACTGGGTGTTTATCATTATAAAAGGGTTGAGAAAAGAGGGGAATATAAGAGTAATAGAGGAATGCTAAGATATAAAGGTAGACTATTAAATCTGCTCTTCAATATAGGAATGATAAGATATAAGGGTAGATTATTGTATCTGTTCCTCAACTTAGAGCTATTCTTAGTCTCAAAATAAGGTTATTTTTGATACATTGATACAGAATTTTGTATATTTGATACAGAAATAAGGTTATTTTTGATACATTGGTATAGAATTTTGTATATTGACAGATTTTAAGATAATTTTGATACACATATATGTATATTTCAACTCTTACATAGGACATTGTACCTATGCAACTCATTTAAAAATACAAGGTTTACCTCCAGTCTTTTATAAGCTGCTATTATAATCTATTTAGGATGTTAAATGATACAGTTTTTGGTTAGCCAATTGGGTTCATGGCTATGTCAGATGTTGGTCTGGTTTATGACAGGGTGTGCTTCCTAGGATGAACACATGAAAATGACTAAAAGACACGCAACATTCGCCTATTCAGATATGCTGTAGGTAGGTAGGTAGGTAGGTAGGTAGGTAGGTAGGTAGGTAGATAGATAGATAGATAGATAGATAGATAGATAGATAGATAGTCAGTCTTCTAAAATCTCAGAGGCCTACAGAATATGGCATTTAAAGATGATTTTGTTATTTTAACAATTCTTTGACTTAAGACATGTCAGCTCCTGACAGCACCTATTCAACTTGGAAGAAGATATTAAGCATCAAAAAATCTGCATTAGGGGATAACTTATTTTAGGCAAGAATGCCCTTGCTCTCTCAACAGACAATATCCAGTTCAAAAATGGACAAAACTTAAATGCAGGTAGGCCAACGCCCTAACTCTGCCAAGACAGAGTGGGCAAGTCTTCCTTATCTCCTGTGTCACAAGTCTGTGAGATATGCTTGGCCAGATGGCTAAAGGTGAAGTTCCACTGGTACTGAGAGATATAAGGCTGATCAGGCAGTAAACTGTCTTTGTCATCTCTATAATTTTGGAAGCATCTTGCATGCACTTCCTATTTATTCAGATAATTTTATGCCTTCTCAAGTCTCTGATGGGGTTGAAGATTTACTACTTATAGTCTTATAATTAGGTTTAGGTTGCTTCGGATGTAGAAAATGTTTTAAAAGGATATTTTAGGTCTAAATAGAATTTTTAGGTTGTGATATACAAGGTATGATAGAAAATGATTTAGGCTCAAGGATTCTGAACTCACCAGGATAGGATAGATAATAGCATGCTTTTCTCCTAAATTGCCAAAGACAAATGGACTGGACATTGTAAATAGATTTGTTATGTGATAGTTTTCATAATTGTTTAATATTTCTTACTGTATATAGTTTAAAAATAACCTTTTTATTAGACAAAAGGGAGAATTGTTGGGGTGATTTGAAAGCTGCTTGTGTTCAATTGTTAATTGCTTGTCTCCTGTCTTCCTGACTGTATGAGCTGGCACTCACATACCCCAAAATGATGGTTATAACTCTTGTCTCCCCCCAAAATTCCCTGATTAGAGAATAAATTGCTGACTCTGTGCTGAGCATGAAGAGGTACGTGCAGCAAGAGAGGCAGTTTTTGGAGTTGGGAGAGAGACTATGAGGAGAGAGAAGCAGGAGAGACGAAAAAGAACGTATTCTAGAGGAGACAACACCAGCAAGTATTGGGGACTTTGGATGTATGGAAGATAAGGATAGTGGGGTAATAGATTAGATTATATGCTCAGTTCAGTGTTTAGCCTTGAATAAATCATAGTCTCTATGTGCGGTTATATTTGGGGAAGTTGATCATTAAGAAGTAACCAACAATAATACGAATGAATATTAGTTATTAATATGCATCAAGCTTTGAAGTTATTAGTTATTAATATCAACAAGCTTTGAAGGTTTGTAGCCTGGTCCCACTTTCAGTTCACTCTGCTTTCTGCATGTGGTTAGAGATGTGATTTCTCAGCTTCCTGTTCTGACTGCCTGCTGCAGCGCTTCCCCACCGTTACGTATTCTCCATCTGGAACTATAAAACCAAATAAACTCTTCCTTCTGTAAGTCCCCTTCGTTCTTGTACTTTATCAAAGCCTCAAAAAGTAATTAGTAAAGGCTGTAAAATAATATTTTGTAGCAGAAAACATTTAATGATTCATAATTAAGCTAAACAACTAGAGTAAATACTATTAAAATAATGTTTAGATTATCTTAATATATGTAATTTGATATAAAATTAGATATGTAATATATTTGGAGACTAGTCAATCAATTTTTATTTTTTAAAAAATAGCTTGTATGGAAACCCAGAATGTAGGATTAGCAATTACCTGTCTGAATACCTTATGAAAATGAGTATTATTGTATAATTGATTACTTCACACTGAAAGGAAACAAAGGATACAGAAAACCAGAAGAGTGGGCAGGAGGGGGACTAGATAAAGATACAAGATAAAGAAAAACTAGAAAATGTTCCTTGTAATCAAGATGGGGTAATTTTACACTATATACTATGTTTCTGCTCTTTGTCTCTGTTTCATGGATCCAGAAGTTTTCACTGCCTCTCTGCCTTACTGACATTCTAACTTACTTGGGGGTTTCCTGGCATTTCTGCATAGGTTAAAAGTCTGTTTCTCATTTGCCATCTGTAAAGAACACCAAAGAAAATCAGCCAACTCAACTTATATTAAAATAGTTGAGACACAGAAAAATGTTGCTTCATTTCCATTCCAGTATGGGAACAAGAAGAAACATGCCAAGAGATAAAGAAGTTCTCTGTACTTCGCTTCACTTAAAAAAAAAAATCATTGTACAATTACAATGTTCCCACAAAGCTAAGTCTTATAGGTGAACCAATACTTTCATATCTTCTTCAAATACCTCCCTGATTATGATATGTTTCTTGTAAGAGTTATCCACTAATTTGTATTCTGCACCAGAGTTACTTTTTTTTTTAGGTCAAGGTGAGTTTACTGTCCAAATAATATTCAAAACCACTTTCAACTCCCTCTTCAAATCCGACTTCAAACTAGTCAGAAGAATGAGTTACATTGTTTTAAACACCACTTAAAACTCAACAGCTATGCCATATCACCATTGTATATGTCAATGCAATGTGCTTCCCCCAGATTTCCTAAAGACCCTTTTTTTTGTTCACACTGATCATGCTACTTTAGCATTTTCTAGTATCCCAACCATAAAACCCACCCACACCTGTTATAGAGTATACCATGAGAGAATAACATTGATTTGATATGGCATCACACTCTTAAAGCAAATTTAAAAAGAAAAGAGAAAGAAAAGGGTAGGGGGGAAAGAAATAACCTTAGTGTTTACTCTTTCCTGCTGCTGTCTTTTTCTCTTTCTATACCTTTTCTCTCTTCTTCTGAGCATATTAATCATATCCTACACTAAAAGACCTTGTTCAGCTGTTGTATGCTAAACTTTCAGAATTGAGCTGAGGTTTGGTGAATAAATATGCACATGCAAATGGTTTTTTGTTATGAAGGCAATAAAGCAATGTTGACTTTTAAAATATATGTTCATTTGTATACTTCCAAAGAATATTTTCTTCAATGCAGCAGTTTGTAAAGTTACACCTTTATTACAAGTATATCAGAGTTCAGAACACATTCAAAAAAACTGTTTAGAATCTTTAATCTTTATCCTGTAATAAGATTGTTTACTAATAAAATAAAATATGGCCCTAAGTACTGAGACTGATTTTCATATGTGATTCATGAACTATCTCTGTAATATCAAAAGGGCATAAAAACATCTGCTAAAAATTATTGAAATTACTATGCTGTAATGATGGCATTTGAGATACTCACTTGACTGTATATGATACATTTGTTATAAAAGGGCTTCTACATAGCCACACGTACTAGACTGTTAATGGAAGTCACATAAGTAAAGCACATTGATATTTGGCTTTTGTATATTTTTGACACGTAGGTAATATGTTACATTTTGTTCAATTATTCAACAACTCTTGTGAGCTGACTTTGAGTCAAATACATAAGATGCAATGAATACAAGTGTACAAATGGACTTTTTCAAAGATTTCTTACTTGAATATATATATATATATATATATATATATATTAGAAAACTCAAACTGTAAATGAAAATATACATTCTCAGGAGATAAACATAATTTAATAAAATGCCTTGCAGTTATATTCTTTTTTAAATATATGACTGTAAATTTAGTAAAATATTTGTTCTATAGCCAATGTATTACTAAAATAATTTGGTTATATATTTATCAAAGCCAACAATTTATATTTTTAATTGTCGTATTCATCACTGTGATGAGCAGTCCAAATTAGTTCTATCTAATCCTATTCTAGATTAATCCACAGAATGATGTATCTTCTGAAATTCATTTCTTAAATTCTGCCCATAATACTCAAGATGCAAAAACTTTAAATTACAAGAAATTGTGTTTCTTTAATTAAAAAAAGAAATTCTTGAAAGTATGAGTAGAATCTTCTCAGGATGGTCTGGCATTTCAGTAGAGTAACCAACCTTTCTGTAGATGTCATATTTACAGTAGAGAGAGAGTGCTTATGAACAGACAACTGACTGTCTGTGGCTCCACCTGGAAGGACCTGTGGTAAATTTAAAATATTTTATTATATAATATTATATTTAGACTTAATATAAAATGCAGATAAACATGAGTAGCTTAGTGATAAAGAAATGAAAGATAAAAACGATTTTATAAATAACATTAGAAAACATTGCTAATAATTTTTACTCCCACCCTATATCAAGTGTGGTTGATTTTAGTACATGTGTGCTCTTCTTGTCTTTGTCTCAAATCTTTCAAATATTTTGAATTTTTCATTGCCTTGTCTCTTTCCCATTCATGTTGAGCCACTTTGGCTTGGAGCTCTCTAATGGTATTCTCCATTGTTTTTGTTTGTAAAATTGAGGAATCTTTGAATTCCTTCAGAGATTTAATTTCTTCTTGTAAGGACTCTATCACTTTCCAAAGTATAAATTTGTCATCATTTTCATGTGTTTCAGCTGTGGTGGAGTGGTCAGGGCTTGCTATACTAGCATAGCTGCATTTTGTTAGAGTCATATTTCCCTGACTTTTGTCAGATCTGTTCTTTCACTGATCTTTAGCCATCTGGTTGTTCTTAGATGTTTGTTCCTGGTGCCTTCTGGGCTTGGTGCCAAGAAGGGTGCTTTGGTGTAGAGGCCGTATAGCTTGGTGATCTGTAGCTCTCCACAGGCTGGATGGGGCCTTGTGTGGAGGTTGGTTCTTAGTGTGTCTCCCAGAGCTCACCCCTTCCTGTTGTGTCCCAATTGGGAACTCAGGTCAGAGGTTGTGGTGGGATGTGTTATTACTGCCTGCAGGTTCCTGAGATCCAACTGGCCTTCAAAGGAATGACAGTGCAGGTTGGCAGGCCACAGACTGTTGGCTGAAGCTGTAGCTCCCCTGCAGCTTAAGTATGGGGACTGTGGTCATGGTACTTCCAAGCTGCTCTCAGGTTCAATGTGCATCTTATAGCCAGAGGCACTGTGATCTGATACAGCCCATGTCACCCAGGCAATGAGCAATGGTCCAGGATTGTTTCACTGCTCCAGGTCAGAGCTCTCTGTGATGTAGCCTGGGTATTCAGCATGTAGCAGCTCTGCTGGTATGCTCCTGGGTGTCCAAGCCTAGCCCCTGCACAGACGCTTTGGACTCAGGATGTCCTATGTTTGGAGGTTGAAACCGCCAGCTGAAATCCTGAAAGGATCTGATATGGAGGGAGTGCAGTCTCCCAGTGGGAAACGCTCCATGTCCTTGTCTGGTGACTTCGATCCTCCAGTGTCTATATTTCCAGTACCAAGTTCTTTGTTGTCCTTGGCTTTGCTAGGAAAGCCCAGATAGGCTTGTGCCTCACAAACTGCCTTTCAGCAAGAGTATATCTCTGCTGTTGTCCAATCTGTCTTCCTGCCTATCAAAATGCGTCCAATTTGATTGCTGCCATCTTGCCCCTCCTGACACAATTTTTAAAAGCAGTAATTTTTTGTCATAGTCAAAGGAGGACCTTGTTGATAATATTTACACAATTTGTGTGCTTCTCTATAAAATCAAATTCCAAAAGGGAAATAAATAATAATATTTTTAGGACTTTAAACTAGCTTACATGTATCCTCACGGCATACATTTATAATTTCACCAGTTATTACCAGTAATGGACTAGAACAAGGGAAAACAGGCATCAGTAGTTGTTACTTGAAGGCATAAATGTAGTACTTTAAATTGTGAATATGGTCTTTTATGGAATTTACAGACTTATGGGTTTTTCAGGGAGGCTGACTTGAAGACAGAGATTTTTCCAAGCTACTCCTGGATCTAGACACCCAGGCTCCAACCACCACTTACAACAACCAGTTTTACTACCCAACAGCTTGTTCAATATATTGGGCTATGCTGACAATGCTGCTTTTAGACTTGTGACCTAACAACACAAGAACTATTTACCTGATCCATTTTTAGTGACTTGTATGAAGTCATCCTCATCCTCATCACAGCTCTCACAGCTGAGCTGCTGGAGGGCTGTATCGGGCTGGCTTTCAGCTGGACCACCGTCACCCTGCTTGCTGAGGCTTCGAAGGGTGACAAGACGGTGATGGATTGCTGTATATAGGTAGCTTATGTCTTTGGCACTAGCCTGCATGAGAAAAATTAAGTTGTTAAGACTATAAGTAATGAATAAATGTAGCCATGTTTACATATTTTTATCTCTCCCTGTTTATAAAGGAAGGAAGGACTTCTATTACATAAATATGGAAGGTAAATAAATGTCAGTTGCTCAACATGTTAAAAAGTAAAGCTGATTCACTTTTACACCAAATTGTATCCTAACTCGAGTAATGTTATGAGATCTCAATCCATACATTTTAAATTGAGAAAATACAGTTTTGTAATTTAAGAATCCTGCTTGAATTTAAATCTTTAAGATGATTCTTCCACTGCTGCCTTATGCTGTAGAACTCTGTAGGTTTAAGGACTTCTGTTTCCTTCCTTCTCTTTACTTACCTACCCCTCCAACCCACGTAGCTTCATGGAGAAGCACGGGTTCTGAGAGATTGGTGACATCACACCTCTCAAAACTTCTCCAAGATAATTTTTGGTTGCCATTAATATAAAATTGATGGCAACAGTAGTTTAATATTGGTATGCAATTAACTGTTGTGTTCTTATTCCATTTACATTAGCAAATACATAGTACAGATATATTCATCCCTCCTTATGAATAAGAAAACTGGCTGAGAAAAATGAAAGGATACATCTAAGTTACAGCATCAAAGTGCTCATTTGCATTAAAAATTAATGTTTTCTCATCATTTTAGCTGTTTAATCTCAGCAACTTTATAAAGTATAATGTTGTTGCCTTCATTTTGCATGTAAGTCAGTTTAATGAGGGCTAAGTAATTTGTCTGGAGGTCATATAGTTTGTACAGTGTAACACATATGAATAGATATGCATTTAGTTTTTCCTGATTTTATAATATTTACACATACATAATGATATATTTTGTGGTTAGAAACCAAGTCTAACCATAGATTTTTTATGGTTCATGTATACCTCACATACATAGCCTGTAGGAAATTTTCTACAATATTTTAGTGTGCCTGTGTGTTAGCGGGGACCCATCCTACAAGATCAGGGTGAAAGTTTCCAAATTGAGGCTCAAAAAGTTTTAGAGTTGGGAGCATTTTGGATTTCAAAATTTTAAATCAGGGATCCTTAACCTATTGTTATAATACTAAAATGTTGATATTGATCACAACAAATGATTTTTGTTGTGTTTGGCTTGTTTGTCTCTTGTGAATATACCACAGTTTAAAAGCCAGCATGGATCAAACATAAGCAGCAGTCTGGTATTGGTGAATAAAGCCAGTCTCACTTTTGCCATAAGGCTTTACCCACTGAAAACTAGCCAGGAGGAGTTCTGTATACTTAAGTGATAAATAGGACTCATTATCTTATTCCATTTTTTTGTATTGCTGCTGGTTGAACTTATTCTAACACTTTAATACTCAAAAACTCACTTATACTGACAAAGCACTTTAACTTAATAACATTTTTAGGTTTTGTCACATACCAATTTTTTTTTCTCCATTGGTTGATGTAAGGCTATCCGCTTATATTATTACCTATTCCAATATCATTTGTGTACCCCTATTTTTTCAAGTCTTCCAAGTCTCAGGCTATGGGGAAAACCCAGCTAGAGGTAGGAGGTTGGGGTGGCAGGAAGGAGGCTTTGTTCTTGGCAGCTGCCCTGTATCTGTGTCTTGTGTTTGAGGTCAGGCATTCCTGCCACAGGGAACAGCTCAACTGTGTTGCCATCCTGTTACCCTGGAGACTCACTCATGTTCACAACTGGAATTTGCTCTTGGACTGGTTGTAACGTGCTGCCCCTGTGCTTTTCCATTCCTGGCTGGCTCCTTTGCTGTGATCACAAAGCCTCTTCTATCTGGGTAGCCTCATACATGGCAGGTTACAACCTCCTAGGAGCCATTTATGACAGTGTAGTCACTGTTAGGCCGTGTTAGATTGTCAATAACCGTAACGAGTAACTGGTTTCTTTGCCAGTATGTAGATTATCATAACAAAATAGAAAAAATGAATTAGGAATTGGAGTAGGCTAATTATTGTATTAGTAGAATAAACCACTCATCTCAAAAATCTATAACTTACCTGTATTAAAAATACTTTTATACCATCATCTTCTAAATCAGTTGCAGTTATTCTCAAATTTTTATGATTTGCTCTCTGAATCTTCATTTGAGCCCATAGTCTGCTGTTAAGGACCAGCCTCAAATTGCCTTGGTTGCGCATGACTGTGGGGACATAAATAACAAGTCAGATTTAAGTTCATAATGCCTTAACCTTAAAATAAACAAATAAACAAAACATTTTGAAGGAAAAGTTAATCCTGAAGTTGTTTTTCAAGCTGTGTTTTCACTAGTGAGTGGTTATTTTAACTAGATTATAACTTGGTTTTCAAATTGAGCCTCATGTTAGGGAAAGTTTATTTACTTACTTTAGTTTGAGTGTTATAATCATATTCTTTCTAGAATGTATAAATTATTAAATTTAACAGGCTTATTTTAAGACCTGATGACATGAAGATTATCTGAGAAGTGTTTATGATGAAAAGAAAAACAGAAACAAAAATGTTCAAAGGGTTCAAAACATTAATCTCTCAGCCATTAGAGAGAACACTACAAATCCATTAACACTACTGAAAAGAGATACTCATATGGGAAAATGATCATGGAATATTATGTTTTAAAAAAAGCCAGATCAATATAGCACCATGAACCACAAACTGTACAGTCTACATAGATGTGTACAGAGAATGCAGTCCACAGAATGTATTCTGTTAGCAGACTATTTCTAGAAGGTCGACCCTAATATTATCTGATCTATTTTTGCTTGATTTATTTTCTACTTTCTGTGGTGAGCCCACATTATCTACATAATAGCAACAACTACAGAAGGTGTTTGGGAATTCTGGTTTTAATTTTTTTTCTGGAAAACAGTAGAATTAAACCAGAGTAGAGGACAGCCAGTGCCCCTGGCAAATGTCACTTGATTGCATTATTTAGCAACCTGTTTGCCCATTACAAAGTTGACAACCCTGTTCTTGATTTTTTGATGGGAATTCTATTCCCTCCCATTTTTTGAGCTTGACATTTGAAACTCAACAAATGCTCATATGTCAGCTCCAGATGCTGATGTAGTTTCCTTCAACACTTTAGCTTCTCAGAATTGACTGGCAAGAGAATTCACCACACCAGCCCTCCGTCCATGTTCATTTGAAGTTTGGGCCTCTGAACAAAGCCCAGTGTGTCCTTCTGGATGCCTAACATCTGAAATGGTTCCCCAGCTTCTGTTCACCCATCTGCTGCAGGACTCAATAATCACGCACTTAGTTCCACAGAAACTGACCCTCCATCCCGGCTCCGTGCTGTTCGGATGCCAAGGATCCATGATGTGTCAGGGATCTCTTCCCCCCCAAACTGTACACCTTGCCAAGTTATCTGCTTCACACCTCTTCCAAAACCGATGATATCACTATCGAGACGTGTGCTCAGCTTTGACGCTGATGCTTTCCACACAGCATCTCGTCCTGCTTTCACAGTTGCTCAAAAAGATTTGAGTTCTAGTATCTCAGTGAATTCTCACAAACACAAAAAACCCACAGAGTACAATGATTCACATTTTGAATCCATATGGTCAAGCCATTTCTTTAGGGTTGCTAGTCAGCAGTGGCTTGAGAATTGGAACCCAGGCTGTCTGACAGGCGAGTCTCCTTGAAACTCGAAACCCCTAGAGTACATTAGAAATATTGTTCCCAGTGTATGAGGAGGCTCTCGGCCCTCATATGACTGCTGAACTGGGCCGGGGGACTGTTATGTAGGGACACTCCACTCCAGAGGAGTGTGATTAAAGGGATAGGGGGTAGAGGGTGGGAGGGCGGGACTGAGAGGGGTGAAAAGAGGACACTATAATGGAGATGTAACCTGAAGCAATAAATAAAAAGAAAGAAAGAAATACTGTTTCCATCATCAGATGTGTTGGTATGTTTTGCAGTGCATCTGCAGAAAGCAGTGTGCATCAACATGAAGCCTTTTCCCCTGAGGAGCCACGCTTTACTTTACAAAATTGTCCCTTACTCAGTCTTGACTGTAGCGTTCCGCAGTCATCACCTGCTGTGTCATTCAGCCTCAACGTTCCTCTGCCTCTTTCGACCCAGGAGTGTGCTGTCTTGTTGAGTACGAAGATCTTGCAGTTGATCTAAATGACGATTTTTTAAAATGTCCAGTACATTAAATTTTTTTGAGATTAAATTATTTCTTTTGCCATAACACTATTATATCTGGTTTATCTTGTACTAAAATTATTCTTTGGTAATGACTAGTAAACTAGATTTTGAGATTTATTTAACTTTCAAGAACATGCAATCTCTGAATAGTTCAAACTGCAGAATCATAAAAGTAACAGCACAGAGTGAAATGGAGGTTCCCGGCCCTTGCTCTCCATTTTCTACTTCTGTAACAGGTGGCACTGTTGCATTTTATTGATCCTTTCAGAGATATTTGTAGATATATATACCAATATATATGTTCTCATCTTTTTCTAAAACTATAGGATACCATGTATACTTGCTGCTTTCTTACTTAATATATCTCGTTATGCCAACTTCTGTGTTAAGTTTCATATTATTTTGGCCACATGATGTTATTTGAAGAAATTGAGTCATGGAGTGATTTGCATACTAAAATGTTTCAAACATGGCACAAGGACATGGAGAGCCATGACATGATAATGTAGGGTCCCTTGTGGTAATTTAATGGTTGCCAGTTCTCAACATCTGCACATCCAGATGAAAAAGCAGTGCTCTGGGGATTGACCCCTAGCAGTTACTTCAGTTAAACTATAATTATACCTTGACATACTTAGATTGAAAGTATCCTCGGGTCATAGTGTAAATAACAGGGAGTAAAGAGTGTGGGAGACAATGGAGAATGGTGAAGGGGGGGATTGCGCCTTTAAACAAACAGTGAGGTTACAATACGTACCCCGACACCACTCCGCCCTGAATCAGATACCGTGGTACACCTATGAGGTTCATGACTTATGCAAAAGTCTACACTTCAGCAAATAAACAAACAAAAACCCCAAATCTGTTTATCTTAAACTGAAATCAAGTCACCTTTCATTATTAATAGAGTTGATCATAATAATGGCACTGGTTGTGAGAGCAGACATAGGAAGCATAAAATGGAGGTCTGAAGTTAGGACAGGATCCTGGCCAACTGTGTATACATGACCCCAGAACTGGGGAAGCTGAAGCAAGAGAATCATAAACTTAGGATCCTTGTCTCTTTCTTCTTAGAGTACAAGAGTAAGTGGTTGTAAATCTAAACACATTCACACAAAACTGCACACACAAGCCTAAACACATACATGGACACACACAATCGTGAACACATCAGGCACACACAC
The DNA here is from genome assembly GCA_907164525.1 of Lophiomys imhausi. NCBI lineage: Eukaryota > Metazoa > Chordata > Mammalia > Rodentia > Muridae > Lophiomys > Lophiomys imhausi. The sequence goes on from CAJQZJ010000182.1 coordinate 388,243, forward strand.
ACAACCATAAACACATGAATGCACTTGCATACACAGAGAATTTAAGAAGATAACACTTAGTTTAAGAGTGAGGCTTCACATGCCTCAAACAGCTTTTATTCAAGCAACTGAGTGCTCATGAAACTATTTCTGGCTATTTTTGAAGGTGTTGCTGCTGATGTTGGCTTTAGTCTGTGCAGTACTAGAAAAAGCAAAACAGCATAGAAACCTTTAACACATTATGTTCTGTTTCTTCTCCTGTTACGACATCAATTTTCTCAAGCAAGCATTTTTGTGATGGTTTGGAAGAAAAAGCAGCAGCTGATTCAATTAGGGACACGTTTTTAATAGAGTCTGTTTCAAAGAGAATACAAGAGAAAAACATGTAAGACTACTTTTCCTGCCATGAAAGCTATTTGTTACATCTTCCTACCTTATATTTTGAAGGCCACACAGCCATCTAATTTACTGTCCCATAGTATTAAGTCAATAATTTTAAAGTTTATGTTATAACGTAATTATATGTTTTAATCCTTGCCCAAAATAAATTAAATACTGAATTGTAGGCTTTTTACATTGTGTGGCTATTAAGTAAATGTCATTAAAAATGGGAGACTGGGGACTGGAGAGATAGCTTAGTAGTTAAGAGCACTGGCTGCTGTTCCGGGGAACCCAGTTTCGATTCCAAGCACCCACATGGTGGTTGTTGTAATGCCAGTCCCAAAGGATCTGATGCTCTCTTCTGGCCTTTTTGGGTACCAGACACATGTCATGCACTGGCATATATGCATGTAAAACATTCATACACGTAAAAAAAAAAAAAACAGTAGGAGGCAGTGAAGTTAAATGTTTGACAAATGAAATAATGCTTACTTGAATTCGAAGTGGTGTTAGGAAATTTCAGAGCAGATGTGAATGGTTTTTCCTTGCAATATGAGTGATTTTGACATGGAGGCGGGCCGAGGTTTTGACTGCCCTAAGTGGAGAGAATGTGCACCGTTTAATCTGATGAGTGAGTATCTGCAGTAAGCCGAAAGGTTGATTTTCTATTTCAACAGAACACACAACCAGCTACTATTTTTGTTTCAGGATCCTTCTGTGCTCCACAGAGAACTAGATTACTGTCACGAAGTCTTGGTTCTAACCTCAAAAACCAGAACCCAGTTGACCCAGCCCATCCAGATGAAACAGCGTGGTTTCAGGGAAAGAAGAAAAGCTTGGATAGCAGGGAAGCAAGTGAACAGGAATCCTAAGTTACCTCTGACAATGTTTGCCAACAGTCATTTTAGTGTGTGTGTGTGTGTGTGTGCGTGCGTGCGTGCGTGCGTGCGTGCGTGAGTGCGTGTGTGTGTGTAGGCACGCACATGCCAAGGCACATGTGTGAAGGTCAGAGAACAACTTGCTTGAACCGGTTTTCTTCTTCCACCATGTGGGTCCCTCAGATCAAACTCAGGTCACCAGGTTTGGTGGCTAATGCTTACCACTGCGTCATCTCCCTAGCCCACCCACAGAGCCACTTTCAAGGCTCTGTGTGTCTGATGTGGTAAGAGGCTGTATGGGAAAGATCAACAGCCATGCTCATCACAACTGTGTGTGTAACCTCCTGCAAAACAGTGACCGTAGAATAGTGCTACTTTAGCGCACAGTCAAACCTCGCCTTTATGAACTCTTTATGATTCTTCCATGTTATTTAATGGGAAATATAGTCCCTAAAACTAAGCAAGGATGGGATATAATCATTTTCACTTTAAGAAAATAGAAACACCGGCTCAGAAAAATTAGTGACTCATTCTAAAAGCACACAGTCAGCCAACAAGTCAAGAATGCACCTTGACCCCCATATCACAAGGCTGTGGGTTCACAATACTAATTAGAGGAAAATCACAAACTATCTGGATTATTCTGGTATCCTTGGGGCATCCTCTCTGAGAGAAATGGGAAGCTCCAGTCTTTTCATAGACCACATTCAAAATGTCCACGTGATATATTGACAATTACTCCCTCAGAACAAACGCCTGTGGTCCCAACTGTAGCTTATTCTCATAGGACTCTCTGTCTCCCTTCATACACTGTAAGCCTCTCTAGAGTTAGCTTAGCATAACTACTTAGGTGCACTTCAAACCTAGAAAAAGAAAATGAAAAATGAACAAACTGGCCTAAATATTGCATGGACTTTCCCCCGGAGCGCACTTGGTTCATTCTAGTTCTGATCCAAAGATGTGATCAGTATCTTTTATATTGGTGGAGTTGCTCCCCCACCCCCTTTTGACCCTCTGTTTAGATGATCTCACTATTTAGTGCAGGCTGGCCTCAAACTGTCTGTCCATCTACTTAGCCTCCCAGTGCTAGGCTGAGAGGCATGGACCAGCCCCTCCAGGGGGAACTGGACCTTCTTGCAGTGACAGAAGAATACTTGAAGCCAAAAAGCCACAGAACTATTCTTGGAATTGAGAACAATTTCAAGTTACGTCTACAAAAAGCAACATCCAAAAAACAATGGGCTCAAGAAAAGCCCTAAAAATCTTTGGGAATTTTTTTCTTTTCATTTTTATTAGCATATGGTAATTGTACAAAATAATGCATTTTGTTGTGGCACTTTCTACGTGTGTGTTTGTATTATGGATTTGCAGTATATATGCACATGTTAGTGTGCAGGTGTGTTCATCCATGGGGTGCAGGCATGCAGGGACCAGAGGAGGAAGTCATTGGGTGTTTTCCTCTATGGCTCTCCATCTTATTCCCATGAAACAGGGCCTCTCACTAACCCAGAAGCTTGTCGTTTTAGCTAGACTGTTTTGCCCAGGTGCTGAAGATTCAAACATAGATTCTCATACTTCCACAGCAAGTGCTCATACCCACTGAGCCATCATCCCAGTCCCTCATTGTGACATTGTACATTTTCGAACATACTTATCATGTTCTTTGATCATAAAGATCTCTGCCTCTTCATTAACCTGTCTTATGGAATAGTAACCCTAAGACACACACCCAGAAAAGGCTGGAAACCCCTGTGAGTCATGAAAGTATGCAGGCATGCCCCAGCTTTCACTTTGTTGTCCCTTGCCCTTAGTACTGCTGCCTTGGAAATCGAAGTTTTGGGTAAGCCCCAGCAGCAGCAGCAGCAGCAGTAATTAAATAATAATGATAGCAATAGCTGGGCGTGGTGCTGCACACCTTTAATCCCAGCACAGAGGCAGAGGCAGAGGCAGTCGATTATCTGTGAGTTCGAGGCCAGCCTGGTCTACAGAGGGAGTTCCAGGACAGCCAGTACTGTTACACAGGGAAACTCCGCCTCAAACAAACAAACAAAATAATGATAGCAATAGCAGTTAAGAGTTTTCACTTGACAGATATATTTCCTAGACAAGTTAAGGACCCAGATTTTTCTCTTAAAATTCAAACGGTTATAATAATGACTTCCAAAATAAAGTTTCAGCTGTGGTTAATAAGGACATATTGGTTTATTATCTTAAACAGAGTGACATTTATCCAGTGGTGTAGCCACTAAATAGCTGTCCTTGCTCCAGTAAGTAACCTTCCACTCACACTCAGGCAAGAAACTCTGAATTCAGTGGGCCTCACAGGAAAGGAGGACATGAACATAGAAAGGAAACATGTTGGAAACAGTTCCAGCAGGAGAGGGAGGAAGACCAGAGAAGGGGACAGGGAGTGTGAAAATGACAAAAAAAAAATCATAGTATAAACATATGAAGCTGTCAAACACTTTTTAAAAATTAAAGAAGAAAACACTTCTGAGAATGCTATATTAAAACTTTGCTAATTGAGCTTATCTGACTGCATGTTTCTGAGAGTTCCATGGGTACTTTGGGCTTAACACAAGTCAAAGAACTGTTTGACTCTTCACATCATCATCACAAGAAAGGGTTCTATGGATTCCTTCCTCTATGGCAATGGTTCTCAACCTATGGGTAGAGACCCCTTTGCCAGAGGTCAAGCAACTCTTTTACAGGAGTTGCCCAAGACCATCCTGCATATGAGGTATTTACATTATAATTCATAACAGTAGCAAAATTATGGTTATTAAGTAGCCAAGAAATAATGTTATGGTTGGGGGTCACTGGAACATGAGGAGCTGTATTAAAGAATGGCAGCATTAGACAGGGTAAGAATCACTGCTCTATGGGCTTCAGATCTATAATTCAAATAGCTAGGACATGCTTCCCAGAAGCCTTTTGCAGTTAAAGAAAGAAATTGTAACTTTTAACCCAGAACTAGGGAGTGTACATGAACTGAACAGTAATTAATTTGCCTTCAGATATGTGAACAGTTCCCCTGAGATAATTTATCAAATGCTTACCAAAACTCTTTCTACCATGTTTTCGCCAAAAACGAAGTCAGAAGTGCAGCTTTTAAAAGAACACTTATCTTCCTTTGGTTGGCATCTACGAAAAAGAAATAAGTATTTGATATTTTAAATGTGTGGATGAAGCCACTTTAAGCCTCAGCAGGCAAAATAATCAGGTGGTTTAATATACTCCTATACATATAAACATACTGCTTTGTTCACGTGAAATGAATGAGAAGCAAAGGGAAAATGTGAGCTAAGGACTCCTGAGGGTAATATTTAGAATATTGCTGCTGACTGTTACGCACTGAAGCTGACCTGTATGGATGATGATCTCATGCCATTCACTATGTTATTTAGAATATTGCTGCTGACTGTTACAGGCTGGAGCTGACCTGTGTAGACAATGATCTCATGCCATTCACTATGTGGGCTGCATGTTCAGTGGGAGGGCTGCCCAGCCCTTATGTTATTGCATTCCAGCAATCTCTAACATTATTCTTTGTCCCAAGTGGCCAACTGGATAAAGAATAATCCCAACCAGATGCTTTTAGCAATTCAAGATATTCAGGCTGTCTTATCAGTTATTCTTTGAGAGTGCATTGCTTTAATCCTTCTACTCCAAAAATATTTGTATGCTAAAATTGTTTTGCATGATGAGAAAACCAAATGTGTCGCCCTCCCTTTTGGAAGCAGGCGCACTAATGGTTCTCAGCACAGCCCCACGACCTCATAGTTCTCAACTTGGATGGAGCCCACTCATGTGACCCAGCATTTGTCCACAGCCACTTTCAGCGACCTCTCAGATAAAACATTTCTGCGTCGCCAGCAATACTAAGTAACATTAACTTTTCACTTAACAGACGCATATGGATTTCCTGTTATCTGTGCAACTGATGCCGATTAGTCATAGATAGCCCCAAAAATGATTAGAAAGAGGAGGGGAAGGACGTCAAAGAAAAAGAAAGGGAGATTAATACCAAGATAACTTGTACCAAAGTTTAGTCATATATTTCTGAGATATTCTGACCCAAATCGATGAGGTAATGAAGGCAATACAGTATTAGTACAATGATAGTGAAGTATTCTGAAGATATTTCTAAACTACCATTCTTATAAAACATGCTTTCAAATGAGAATCTTGTCAATTTACTCATACAATGTCGGATAATTACAGTGTATGAGTAGTTGAAATGGTCAAAGAAAACAAAAATGAAAAAGAAATATTTTGATTTTCTCATTAGGTGGAACATGTGTAATTAGAGAATCTGAAGTGCAGAATTCTCCCGAATCTGAAACACACCGAGCACTGACATGACGTCATGAGTAACCATTCCTGCCCTCATATGATGAGTCA
>CAJQZJ010000182.1:403865-433223 GCA_907164525.1 Lophiomys imhausi
CTCTCTCTCTCTCTCTCTCTCTCTCTCTCTCTCTCTCTCTCTCTCTCGGCTTGCTATCTGCTGATATATATATATGAGCTCTCAACTACTGATCCAGTATGATGCTTGTCTGTCTGTCATCACGCTCCTCACTGAAATCATGTACTAACTCTCTGAAACTGTAACAAGTCCCCGATTAAATGCATTCCTTTGTAAGTTGTCTTAGTAAGGTATCCCTTCACAGCAATAGTAAATCTAAGACAGTGAGTGGGCTTTGAGCTTTCAAGGGAATACTGCCATTCCTATATCCCCCACCCTTCCCGCTTCCTTCCCTTCTTTCCTCCCTCCCTCTGCGTCTCTCTCTGCCTTGTGTTTGTGGATCAAGGTGTGAGCTCTCAGATGTTTCTTTGCTCCACCATCATGGACTCTAACCTGAAAGCATTAGCCAAATTAAATCTTTCTTTTATGAGTTGCCTTGGTCATGGTGTTTTATCACAGCAACAGAAAAGCTACTACACTTACCTTTGGGTAAAATCCAAACTATTTCTGATGGATACACTTAATAACAGAAATAATACTCAGGGAAAGTGATAGCAGTATGTACATAAAGAGAAAGATAATCTCTTTAAAGGAACATTCTTGGGTTGTAGTGTCAATTCCCAAGTACCATAAAACAAAAGCAACAACAATAGCAAAACCATGCTGTAAGAGTTTAAAGAAAACAAAACATAATGGTCTGTCTTTAGAATCTCAGCAAGACAGTGCTTAAGAAAACTTTAATAATAAAAATTTCAATGAGTAAGATATCTCATCTGAGAATAGTTCTAATTGCACTGTACCTTAATGTATAAGCAGCTGGGCACAGTGACACTTGCTTACATCTCAGTTCTTAGGAGATGGAGGCAAGAGGCTAGTGAAGTCATTATCAGCATATTGTCTTGCCATGCATTTAGCATGCATGGATGCATGAAATTGTATCTCTGAGCCTAATAAAGCTCCATCTGAGGGATTTGGAGAACGGAGACTTGTCTCAAAACAAGTCAACAGCCAACAAGCAGAAGAGGCACACATACACTACATTCCATCCAGGAAATAATTCCTCAACTCATATTTTCCTCAGACGAGCTTTATGGAGCTTAAAGATTGGTCTTACACAATATTACAAAGTACTTAAAACCCTTTACACCTCCTTATTCATCTTTCCTCTTATTCTTTTCTCCCTCTCTCCTTCCTTCCTTTTTTACCTCCTTCCTTCTTTCTTTCCCTCATTCTTTTCTATTTTTTACTGGCGATGACTGAACCCAAGGTCTCGTGTTTTCTAGATAAGTACTCAATCAGCCCCCCTTTTACATTTTATTTTGAGACAGGTCTCAATGAGTTACTTGGGATGGCCTTGAGTTTGCCTTTTCCTTACTCCACTTCCCAAGTAGCTAGGATTATAGTCCTGCAAGAACTGGCTTGACTTCCTTTAATTTTTCCCTAAGATGGAAAATTTCCCTAAAATTAAAGGAAGAAACAAGGGAGAAAAATCCATTTATTCTAAAATATACCTGAATGAAAACAATTTTAAATATCAGCACTCCAAAAATCTCAAGAAGTGTTGTGAGAGAGTGAAAGTTTGGTATCTGGTGTTGGGAATGTGCAGTTACAACTTGCCCCCAGGCATTAGAAACCGAGCTACAGTGTGGCCACCGGCAACTGGAATGTGTTCAAAGGTTTGCTTGCCACTCCCTTTGTGGGGCTTTGGTCTTTCTACTTTGGTTTCCTCATCTAAACAAAAATGAAGATTATATCAACGCTTACCTCATAGAGATTATGTGAAAATTAAATAGGATTTATAGACAGAGTTACTTAGATTTTAATATGACAAAGACAAGTCCTTTAAAAAGAAATCTAGACATAGTGGTGCATGCCTATAAATCCAGCATGTTATAGACTAAAATAGGAGAATCACACTCAGAAGAGGCTCCTTTTCAACTGGAGACACAGGATGAGACATCCTTCAAAGAGGGATGGGGGAGGAAAAGAGAGGGGGGAAATGAGGAGGGAAGAAGAAAGGAAGAAAACTAAATATCTGGCACAGCATCAATGCACATCCTAAAACGCATAGCGGGCCTTGCAGTCTGTCTTAGTCAATATTCTATTGCTGCGAAGAGATGCCATGACCATGGCAACTCTTATAAGAAAACATATAATTGGGGCTTCCTTACAGTTCCAAAGATATAGTCCATTTTAGTCATGGCAGGGAGCATGGTGGCTTGCAGGCAGACATGGTGCTAGAGAGGTAGCTGAGAATTCTACATCTGGATCTGCAGGCAGCAGGAAGAGGGAGACGATGAGCCTGGTTTGGACTTTTGAAACTTCAAAGCCCACTCCCATTGACACACTTCCTCAAGCAAGGCCACACCCCCGATCCTTTCAAGTAGTACCACTCCCTAGTGACCAAACATTCAAATCTATGAGCCTATGGAGCTATTCCCATTTGAACCACCACACTAACTGATGCCAATACATTGTTCTGAGCCTAAGTCAAACATCAGTTCACACTATCTCCTTTGAGCAGTCATTATCAGCATGCGGTTAGCGATGTGCTCTGATGCACTAATTTGCAGCCCCGAGTCTAATAAACAAAGCTCCGGTTGAAGAATTTTGAGAAACTATCACACAATCACACCATATTCACACCAAAAAAAGAAACTCCATTCCCCAGATCATATCCTGTAAGATAGTGTTAAAACTTGGCCACACAGACTTTTAGAAATTCCCCAAAAACCAGTTGAACCTGAATAGCTTCTCTTTCCATCTCACTGAAATATGCTATTCAGTTCCTATGTACACTCTTTTCCTGCTAGCCTCCCTGAGAACCAAATGACTCCCCCCTATGTGTGGATGCTCTGCAACACTGGCATTCTTATGCTATGAAACTTCTGTTAATCCTTTGTTCTTTGATAAAATAAAGTCTCTTTTCAGAAATTGCATCAGTTTTGAGCTATGAGATTCCTTAGTGACTAAAGAGAAATAGTTCCAGAGAATGTGCTGTAGACACTTAAGATTTAGAATAATAAATAGCATTCTTATGAAGTAGCCTTATGACATTCATCAGTATGACTTCCTCTAATCCTAGAAAAACAATACAGTGACTTCCCCTCTATCAAAACATACAACTGAAAATATGTCAAATACTCCTCTATGGTAGCATTAAGGAGGTTACTACAAAGAGTAGCAAAATGATCACATTATTTGTTAACTCATCAAACAATGAGTACCATTTTTTTTTAACCAGGACTGTGCTGGGAGTTAGAGATTTGTGGTCTTAAAAAACTGTGTTAGTGTTAATGCAGCCATTTTCCTTCCTCAACACTGTCTTTCACATGGATTTTATTACAGACTGTCTTCACACTTTTTCTTCCAACTAGGTTCTCTCCCTAAGTCTAAGCAAGTCTCTTGGTTCCAAGAACAGACTCTAGGGATATATCAACTCAATGGGTCTGTAGTAGGATGGCACAGAAGGAGAATTTGCAAATAAGACAAAGCCTGTAAAACTATGTTTTAAAATTTTAGTGTCATCTCATCTTTCTTATATTGTAATTAGTACATTTGCTCTACTGAGATTTATTGAGAGGTGATGATAAATAAGCCATTTCCAAGACACTGAGTTTCTGGTGAAGCAGTTCATCAAAATGGGAACGGCAAAGCCAGTTCATTCATCACATGTCTGAGGAGCAAAAGAAATAGAAATCATGTAGCTGGAGTCCCACCACCCCCATAAGAGGCAAGCCTCATCACCTATGTCCATCCATCAGACCCCACCTTTAAGGCTCCTACACCTCATAACAGTGCTTCCCCAGGGACCAAACTTCTAACCTATTTGCAATAGGAAATAACTGAGATCCAAGATGTTAGCGTTGGTATATATCCAAGACAGGTCTGCCAGCACAAGTGAATACTATGCACAATCTAGCACCATACCAAGAAAAATCTATATAAAATAACATCTTTTTTAACATTGCTGATTGATTACATGTCCCATGCGCTTCTGCTCCCTTCGGAAATCAGAATTCACACAGCAATAGTTTCAAGCAATTGTCAGATGTTGTAGGGCCACAGAGTCAAGGAAAACTGAACAGAAATAAAAGCAGCAAGATTTTAGAAACTGGAAAATAGAAAGATAAATAAATGGTAGCTGATTTATCAGACCAGGAAAGTTGAACTGCAAGTTTGGGAGAGCAGTGGGGATTAGGAAAGCAACCTAGCACTCCATGCCCCCAGGAGTACCACCATTCAAATAATGATAGAATTAATGACTTCTAGAAAAGGGATGAAATTTGGCTCAAGATAGTTAGAACCTGTGTATATTGGCAGCAAAGAAACTCAATTGTCCTATTCATAGCCCAGCAGAAGCCCTTAATCTTCACCTTCATTCAGGACACCCATCCAAATCCCCAGGCAAGAGTTCAGCTCAGTGCTATGTGCACATGCAATGGCACTGCTTTTCAGGATCTTCAAGTGCTGTGGCATTGTTTATGACAAATATACAACTTGATTTTTTTATGTTTATTTATTACTTCAAGTTACATCACCATCACAGTGCCCTCTTGCCACCCCTCCCAGTTCCACCCTCCCTCTCCCTCCTCCCTCTTCCGCCCTACATATCAGCCCTCCTCAGTTCAGCACTCATATGAGGGCTAAAGCTTCCTCTTGCATTTGGGGCCTAAAGGCAGCACCCCTAGGGAAATTGTCCCACTAACAGGTAACAAAGTCTACATTCCTGTTCTTTTTGGTGTGGTGGTTTAGGATAGTTATCCTGTACTATATTGCTAAAATACAATTATAAGTGAGTAGATACCATGTACATCTTTCTGAGTCTGGGTTAGTTCACTAAGGATGAGCTTTTCTAGTTCCCTTAATGTGGCTGCAAATTGCATGATTTCCTTCTTTCTGATATCTGAGTAGTATTCTGTTGTGTAAATATACCACATTTTTAAAATTCACTCATCTGTTGAGGGACATCTGGGTTGTTTCCAGTTTCTAGATATTACAAATAAGAGTGCTTTGAACATAAATGAGAATATGTCCTTGTGCTTTGGTAAGGAATCATTTGGGTGGATACCTAGAAGTGGTATGGCTGGGTCTTGAGGTAGGAATATTCCAAGTTTTCTAAGATATCGCCAGACTGATTTCCATAGTGGTTGTACAAGTTTGCACTCCCACCAGCAATGGAGTAGTGTTCCCCTTTCTTCACAACCTCACCAGCATGTGCTGTCATTTGAGCTTTTGATCTTAGCTATACTGACGGGTGTGAGATGGAATCTCAGAGTCATCTTGAGTTGCATTTCTCTGATAATTAAGGATGTTGAGCATTTCTTCAAGTGTCTCATGGCCATTAGAGATTCCTCCTTTGTGGATTCTCGGTTTAGCTCTGTTTCAATTTTTGATTGGATTATTTGGTTTCTTGGTGTTTAATTACTTGAGTTCTTTATAAATTTTGGATATTAGCTCTATTAGAAGTGGGATTGGTGAAGATCTTTTCACAATCTGTGGGCTGCCATTTTGTTCTAATGACAGTGTCCTTTGCCTTACAGAAGCTTTTCAGTTTCATGAGGTCCCATTTATTGATTGTTGGTCTCAGGTCCTGAGCTGTTGGTGTTCTGTTCAGGAAGTTGTCACCTGTGCCAATGAGTTTGAGGGTTTTCCCCACTTTCTCTTCTATTAGACTTAGTGTGTCAGGCTTTATGTTAAGGTATTTGATCCACTTGGACTTAAGTTTTGTGCAAGGTGATAAGTATGGGTCTAATTGCATTCTTTTACATGTCAACCTCCAGTTAGACCAGCACCATTTGTTGAAGACGCTGTCCTTTTTCCATTGTATGGTTTTGGTTTCTTTGTCAAAAATTAGGTGACTATAGGTGTGTGGGTTCATTTCTGAGTCTTCAATTCAGTTTTGTTGATTTTCTCAAAGAACCAACTCTTGGTTTCATTGATTCTTTGTATAGTTCTTTTTGTTTCAAAGTTGTTGATTTCAGCCCTAAGTTTGATGATTTCCTGCCTTCTGCTCCTCTTGGAAGTGTTTGCTTCTTTTTTTCCAGTTCTTCTAGTTCTGCTGTTCATTTGCTAATATGAGCTATTACAATTTTCTTTTTGGAGGCACTTAGTGGTATGAACTTAACTTATAGCCCTGCTTTCATTGTGTCCCATAGGTTTGGGTATGTTGTGCCTTCATTTTCATTGGATTTATGAAGTCCTTGATTCCCTTCTTTATTTCTTCCCTGACCCAGTAGTCACTGAGTAGAGAGTTCAGTTTCCATGAATGTGTAGGCTTTCTGTTATTTCTGCTGTTGTTGCAGTCCAGTTTTATTCCATGGTGGTCTGATAAGTTGCAAAGGGTTATTTCCATTTTCTTGTATCTGTTGAGGCATGCTTTGTGTCTGACTATATGGTTGATTTTGAAGAAGGTTCCCTGTGGTGTTGTAAAGAAGTTATATTCTTTTGTCTTTGGGTGAAACATTCCGTATATATCTGTTAGATCCATTTGGTTCATGACCTCTATTAGACTCATTATTTCTCTGTTTGGTTTCTGTCTCGATGATCAGTCCATAGTTGTGAGTGGGGTGTGGAAGTCTCCCACTACTGTGTGTGGGTATTGATGTGTGGTTTAAGTTTTAGAAGAGTTTCTTTTACAAATGTGGATGCCTTTGTATTTGGGGGATATTCAGTATTGACATGTCATTGTGATTAATTTTTCCTTTAATGAGTATGTAGTGCTCTTTCCTATCTTTTTTTATTAACTTCAGCTGCAAGTTTATTTTGTTTGATATTAGGATGGCTACTCCAGCTTGCTTCCTGGGTCCATTTGCTTGGAAAACCTTTTCCCAGCCCTTTACTCTGAGGTAGCATCTATCTTTATTAGTGAGATGCATTTCTTGTATTTAGCAAAATGATGAGTCTTGTTTATGGATTCATTCTGTAAGCCTGTGTCTTTTTACTGGGGAGTGGAGTCCATTGATGTTGATGGATATTAATGACCAAAGGTTGCTATTTCCTGTTATTTTGATGTAGGTAGTGGTTGTGTGTTTCTTTTGGTTTAGCTGCAGTGGAGTTTTTTTTACTTCCTCTGTTTTCTTGGGTGTAGTTATCTTCACTGGGTTGGAATTTTCCTTCTAGGATCTTCTGTAGGGCCGGATCTGTGGGTAGATAGATACTGTTTAGATTTGATTTTGTCATGGAATATCTTGGTTTCTCCATCTATGTTGATAGAGAGTTTTGCTGGGTATAGTAGTCTGGCAGGGCACCTTTGTTCCCTTAGGGCTTGGAGGATGTCTGCCCATGCCCTTTTGGCTTTTAAAGTTTCTGAGGAGAAGTCAGGTGTAATTCTGATGGGTCTGCCATTATATGTTACTTGACCTGTTTCTCTTACAGCTTTTAATGTTCTTTCTTTGTTCTGTACATTTGGAGTTTCAACAATTATTATGTGCCAAGAGGAATTTCTTTTCTTATTTCTGATCTAATCTGTTTGGTGTTCTGTATGCCTCTTGGAATTTTAGCATCATCTCTTTCTTTACATTTGGGAAGTGTTCTTCTATGATTTTGTTGAAGATGTTTCCAGGACCTTGGAATCGGGCATCTTCTCTTTCCTCTATGTCTATAATTCTTAGGTTCTGTCTTTTCATTGAATCCTTGATTTCTTGGATGTTGTGGGTAAGAACTTTTTTAGATTTCTTATTTTCTTTGAATGTTGTACTGATTTCTTCAATCTAATCTTCCACATCTGAGATTCTGTCTTCCATCTCTTGTATCCTATTTTTGATACTCATGTCTGTAGTTCCTCTTCTCTTCCCTTGATTTTCTACCTCTAGGAGTGTCTCTGCTTGTGTTTTCTTTATTCCTTCCACTTCCAAATTCAAGTCTTGAACTTTTTATTCTCTTTATACATTTCCTGCTCCAATTTTCTTGTCTTTGTCTGCAAATCTTTCAAGTCTTTCAAATCTTTCATTGCCTTGTCTCTTTCCTGTTCATGTTGGGCTGAGTTGGCTTGGAGGTCTCCAGTGTATTCTCCATGCCTTTCATTTGTAAAATTGAGGATTCTTTAAATTCCTTCAGGGATTTAATTTCTTCTTGTAAACACTCTATCATTTTCTTATGTATAAATTTGTCATCATTTTCATGTGTTTCAGCCATGGTGGGATGTTCAGGGTTTGCTGTATTAACCTCAATGAATTATGTTGGAGTCATATTTCCCTAATTTTTGTCAGTTTTGTTCTTTCACTGACCTTTAGCCATCTGGTTATCCTTAGTTGATTGTTCCTGATGCCTTGTGGACCTGGTGCCAAGGAGGGAGCTTTGGTGTAGAGTCCATATAATCTTGGTGGTGTGTAGCTCAACAAAAGCTAGGTGGGGTCTTGAGATGGGTGCTGGGTCTCAGTGAGCCCCCTGAAGCTCACCCTTTCTCATTGTGTCCCAACTGGGAACTCAGGTCAGGGATTGAATAGAATGCACTATTACAGACCGGGTTCTACCAGATCTCCGTAGTGATGTCGGTGGGGCTCGGGAGACCATGGATTGTAGGCTAGAACTGCAGATCTCCTGCTACTCATGTGTCTGGTCAGAGGGTCAGGTCTGTGGTCGTGGTCCCTCCAGACAGTTTCTTTTAGGTGATTCCCAGGACACCTCTGTGCCTCTCGGCCCTAAGCAGTAAGCCTTTGTAGTCTGAATCACTCAGTCGGTGCACAAAGGTCAAGAACTCACTGCTCCTGTGCTGGGGCTGTAGATGCTGAAGACAGGGTATTCCAACAAGAAGGGGCAAGGTGCACTGGCTCCAGTATGAACAGTACAACCCATTTGCTGGGCTTGGACTCAGTGGAGTTCTGCACTCATTTAACTTGACCACCCGCCTTCCAGTCTGCTTTGATCTAACCATTTCAGTGGCACTGCTAGTCCTCTTTTGGGTGCTGGCACGACTGTGTGGAAGCTGGGCACTCAGGAAGCCAGGAGGTACCTTTATCTGGAGGTTGGGGCTGCCTGCCAAGGCCCTGCAGTTATCGGACCTGCGGGACACTGTACCGATGCGGAAAGAGCAGCCCTCTGCCCTGTTTGGGTGCAATGTTATTTCACATGATTGTATATCTAGTAGAGGGACCTGTATGTCCAACACCTTTCTGGATATGCTTGCGCCTCCCAGACTGCCGCTCCTCTAGAGAGAAATTGAGGTGGTCCCACAGTTCTCCTGTAGCTCAAAATGCACTGTGTTTAGCTGCATATGGATCTGCTGAGAATATACCTGTTCCCAAAGCTCCGCTGGTCTTCTTTTTGGTGCTGGAACACTGATGTAGAAGCAGGGTGCTCCGGAGGCTGGTGAGTACCCCTGTCTGGGGTTGGAGCCATTCACTGAGTATTTGAGTAGCTCGTGCCCACTTCTGTGGTGGGACCTGTGGCAGCTCCACAGTGGGCCACGAGGCTGGTAGGTCTGTTTCCCTGAGTGTCTGAGAGTCCCGCCCAGGGACTCCCACTAGTCCTCGGGTTGAGTCTAGGGACTCTCAGGTTTCTGCTACTTAGTTTCCCCACCTAGAAACAGCACTGGTGGTTGACTGTATGCAGTAACTGGGTTCTTTGTACCAGCCAAAATCAAGCTACCCTACCCACGACTTGGAAACCATGTACACACAAACCTTGCAGGAAACAGGGTGGCACCAACAACCCCACAGAGGGACAGTTCTGTCAAATGGGTAACATGTAATTGCCACCAGGACTGGAATTCTCCCATTGGACTGCATCCCTGACAGGCTCTGTGTGTTCTCCTTTCTTCCAGAATCTTCTGTGTGCCTGTACCACATTTTCTTCTCTGATTTCTTTTTCTCAGGAATTCTCCTGTTCTCTAACACTTTGTGCTTCATCCTCTTCTGTCGCTGTCAAAGATTGAAGACAGTCCAAAACCACCTGTTGTCTTGTTTTTTTGTTTGTTTTTTAATTTCTCAATTCATTCATTCTCTCTCTTTCTCTCTCTCTCTCTCTCTGTCTGTCTCTCTCTCCATATATCTCAGAGGCTTGCCTTTAACTAGTAATCCCCTGCCTCTACTTCCTGAGAGCTGGGATTACAGGTATGTACCACTACCCGGTGTGTGTGTGTGTGTGTGTGTGTGTGTGTGTGTGTGTGTGTGTGTGTGTAAAGGTTGCTATGAGGATTGAAGGCAGCTTTTTTAAACAAAGCAGAAAGTCTATCTGCAACATCAATCTACCCATCCTCCATCCTTGTATGCACAGATCTCCCTGCACATCCAGACATGCCATCTCTCTCTATGTAAACATGCAGCAGTGCATGAAGCTACAGGCTGCACAGATGGCACTCAATAAAATTTGTGTGCCTTTCTGCCTCCTCTGGGTCCTAAGCTGTCAGCAGTGCCCATGATGCTTTGTGGTAGTTCTGGTGAAAATAGGTCACTGCTTCCCAAAATAGCATTTTTTTTCATGTACTTTTTTATTCTTACCCCGAGTTTTCTCCTGCCTTCTCTCACTCTTTTTTAAAAAAACAGTTTAATATCAATATGATTCTGTATTCAAACTGTGGCCAGAAGTAGTCTTAGAAATTCTTGTTTCTCCTTGGACTCTGTGGTCGGCCTTTGGATCACTATCCCTTAGTTTGGCTGCTTTGTCTGGCTTCAGTGGAAGAGGATAAGCTTACTTGACATGCTGGGATTGGCTGGTAGGGGTGGGGGTGGAGGGCTCACCTTCTTTGAGGAGAAGGCGGGGGGAGATGGGGGAAGAGATCAGGAAGGTGGGACCGGGAGGAAAAGAGGGAGGGGGCTGCCATGCAGATGTAAAGTGAATAAATAAATATATTAATGAAGGAAAAAAATATATACCCAAAAGGTGAGCCAATTTAATGACATGATGAAGAAATAATCAAATCTTTGGAAATGAAAATGGAAATCATGCAAAATAAAGTCATGATTTACAAAAAGAAGGAAAAGAAAAAAAAAAGAAATTCTTGCTCCTCAAAATGTAGTCCTTGGGCTAGTGAGACAGCTTAGTGGGTAAATTGCTTGCAGCCCAAAAGTCTTAGTTTGAATCCTGAGGACTCAAAGCCAGTTGTAACTCCCCCACTCCTATGACAAGATAGGAGACAGAAACAAGATAATTCTTTGAAGTTTGTGGGCCAGCTAAGCTGACTTATGTAGCAGTGGACAACAAAAGACCCTGGTGGAAGTTAAGAGCCACCTGAGCTCATCCTCTGAGCCCCATGTGCACACACATACACTACAAAAGTTTTGTATACACATGCACACAGGTAAAAAGATGTGGTCAGGATAAACCAGCACCATTGACCCGAGTCTGCTAGAGATGCAGACTCTGAGTTAAAATCTACACTCTACACACTTTCTTGGTGAGTGAATAATTCAAGAAGTCTGGAAGAACACCAGACTCCTTTCACCCAAGGTCAAATTCATAAAGCTATCAGTAGAGACTCCTGGAGTCAGTGAGTAAGTCTGTGGGACAAGCTGAGAAGGTTGGAAACTAGTGAGGAAATTACGCCATCAAACCATACACTATGATTGACTATGATTCAGTGTACACTCACAGCCACTCTTATCCATTTAAAAAGGATCTTTTAAATCTCTATATTAATAATGTTGAAATGTCACCATTAATACAGAAACAGTCATTTGGATTTCATTATTTCCTTTGAGATGTAGAACTCTGTTTGCTGTTTTAAGAATATGTCTGGAATCTACCCTTTTTTCATGAAAAAAAATTTAAACATCATTGCATGAGATTATTAAACATTAATTAAAATGTTTTGGCAAAATTAGTCTGGAAGCACACATTTCACCAAATGCATTTGTCACAGTTCTAAGATTCTTGAAAAGGAAGTTAAAACTTTTGAAACCTCAAGTGTGAAAAATAATCACATCTTTAGGAAAAACAGATAAACCATAACAGGCAACTTCAATTACTGCATGGAACTCTGGAAAATTTCTTTCTTTCTTTCTTTCTTTTCTTTTTTCTTTCTTTCTTTCTTTCTTTTTTTTTGAGAAAGAACACAATAAACAAAATCCAGAACTTTATTAAAATCTCCTGATGTTCTGAGAAAGACAAAACATAGCCCTGGAAGATAGAATCGGAGCCAAATCACACATGAATCATGAATCACAAGCATGAGACATTCTGTAATATTTCTAGCCACTCAAGGGGGAACTCTGTAAAATGCGCACAGAATAAACTAAGCAGCAAATTGTCCGTGATAATGTTTAAGGACATGCCTCCATGGATGAAGATGGGCCCACAGAGTGGCATTTCACTATTCACTATGTCTGTGCACTCTCACTTTTGTTTTATGACATGCTTCGCTCTGGTTTGAAGGCTGAGGACCCCAGAGTGAATCAGGCAGTCTGCAGAGCAGGTTTTCAGGCTGACTCACAAAGCAGCAGCTGGTGAGTAGGCCCCCTGCAGTGGCTTCAGGCTGCTCATCCCAGCTGAAGTTATGAGCAACTTGTGTATTGTAAATATCAGCTGATCATAAGACATACACAAGTATGCTAAATAAAGGGGAGACCTTTCTTCTGTCTTTCTAATTCTGCAACTTTTAACACCACTTTCTGTTTTCACTAGAAATGGAGTTGTCAGCTGCCAACTGTTGGAAATCTAGCAATTCTTAGATGGAATCCATTTCTGAGGAGCACATGCTGGAGAGAAGCAAGTGAAGAAAGGTCTTTCCCTTCTTTGACTACTAACTCATTTTCAGAAAAAGAATCATTTCATAGCAGGAAACTGGACAGGAGATGAGAGACTCTCTGCCACACTGAATGCAATCGGCACCACCCAGAGCCGGCCAGCCTAGCTCATCCTGTCCTCAAATTTGTTTGCTTTTTCTACTCACAGCCTTCAAAATAACCATCCATGTAAGTAAGTTCCAGACACCGTCAGGCCCTTCCTCATTGGTTTGTACCTTGGTTTAGATATAGACAGAGGCCAATTTTGAAAAAAACAAACAAAAACAGCAGCACAGGAATAAGGAGATATCTTATTTGTACAAGAAGCATCAACTGGTATCCAGCACAGAGCTGGCTATGGTTCTAGAAGTAGATCATACCCTTGAGAGTTCCATGATGTATGTCATGGATCCCTGGCCATGACTCCAAACTGTGTAACTCAGCTACAACAAGCCATCTGGGCCCAACAGTGTCTTATTTGCATTTTAGAACCTGGAGATTTAAAACAGCAATGATCCAATGATCAGACAGAGACCTAGGGGAAATCAAATACTACTGTTCTATTAAGGAAATGTAGGGACTCCTAATAGCATTTGATATACTCATAGGTCAGTGTCTCACTCAGCATTCAGAGAAAAGCTTCCTCATACTCTGGATGGGAACAAATACAGAGACCCACAGCCATAGCGGGCAATATGTAGAGTAAGATTCCTTGGAATAATTGATCCTAAATGGAATGTCTCCATCAAATCCCTTCCCTCAACGCTCAGAACCATGTAGAAAAGGAGGTATAGAGATTCTAAGAGCCAGAGAGGATGGAGGATCCTAAGGAAACAAGGCCTCCTAAAAATAGCAGAATCAGTGCATGTATGAACTCAAAGCAACTACGGCAGCATGCATGGGATTGGCAGCGTCCCAGTGCTGTAATGGAAAGTGGACACAAGCCTACATCCTTAACCCAGAAGCTATCTCCAATTGATAACTATATGCAAATGAAAAATTAGCTCTCTCCAATGAAGTCTCACTGGGTATACAAACAGTCTAAAGGCCAGACAACATGCCCAGTAGTAAACGGCCACACAAAATTAACTCAATGACATTTGGGGGAGTATTTTTTTTTTGTCTCATAATGCCTTGCCAGGACTTTGTATATTTTCCCTTATAGGACCTTTGCATATATATTAGTTCTAGTTTTGTGTTTTCATGGGATTTCTGTGTGTCAATGTGCATCTCTGTATCTGTATGTTGCTTGAGCTTTTTCTTTGATTTTTTAAATGTCTGTTTGTTTTGTCCTATTATGGTTTGTTTATTTTTGTCTTATCTAATTTTATTTTATAGTTATTATATTGTTAGATGCCTTTTTGCACCCTAATGAAAAATGAAAGAAAGATTTTGATGGGTGGGAGGAGCTTGGAGGAACTGGGGGGAGGGGAAACCATAATCAGAATATATTATATTTTGTATTAAAATTGTTTTCAGTAAAAAATTAAAAAGCAAAATAGCCAGGGATAAATCAATGAAAATGAAAAAGTATCCTCATTCCTTGAAGTTTACTTCCTAATGCTTTAAAAATATATTTGCTTTCAATAAATAAATACATTTTATTTTTCATGGCTATTACAACATACTTCACTGTATGTTTCAATGTCAAGGGACTATTCTTTGGATAATTTATTTCCTTCCTTCCCTCTTCAAGGCAGTAACTGACATATGAAATGATTCATCCATTTGTCTTTTGGAAAGTTTAACTGAACATGACCCTAGCAAACACTGTGAGCATTAGACTTTGCTGAGCTCTGGCTTATTCTTTTATTCACTGGCATAATACAAAGAATTACACGTTTGCATCATACTTTAGCTATTAGCAAACATATTTAAATATCTTTCTATTTGGCAAATAAATAAATGATTAATAGGAACCACAATATACAGATTTTAGAAGTCTACGCTTTGTGAAGACAGAGACCAAGTTTGCCTTCCTTGATTTGCTAAGTGAGTTCTGGAAGGTCATTATCTCCTCTGAGTAGACTTCTGCATCTGTGAAATGGGCATCATAAAGCCTCCTTGAGTAATACTGATTAAGGAAGGTTACTATGGTAAACACAGCACAGCCTGGCTTGTAAGAAATAAACTCCAGCAATTACTACGTGGTATACTCTTCAGGAGTGAATTATTATAGCCTTCATCCACTATGAAATTAAGACTTTAAAATAACATCATGTGTCAACATCAAACAGAGTACCCATTGTTCTAAATACTCACAGCTGATTCCAAATCCCTTAGCTTTCATGGCAGTCCAACCTCCATCTGGGCTTTCAGTGTAAATTCTATGCTGGTTTGGCCTTTTCTGTTTTTGAAGGGTGGCATAGCTGGGGTGGAGTGGCTCTTTCTTGCTCCCATGGACCTGGACCGGCCTGGTGGGGATGTGATCCAATGCTGCATGTGTTCCTACTCATTGATTTTTGTCATTTGACTTATGCAAAAAAAGAGTCTTTTTCTTTTACTCTTACTTGTTCATATTCTGTCTCTAAGAAGGTTTCTTCCACAGTGTCTACAGGTAAATGATATGGTGAGCCTAGCAACTCTAAGTCTCATATCAATGTGTTCAGCCACTGGCAAAACAGGAACAAAAGACTGTATTGCCATTGAGAAGAATATACCCATTTATCCATAGTTTGAAGGTGCTATTTTGTTATTATTAAAACTTGCTGTAAGAAGGGTACCTGTAGTCTTAAAAATGTTCACTGGAGCATATGTGGGCTTCTGGACTGATAATTCCAGCGTGATCTGCTTGTTCTTCTTCTACACCTTTCCCTTCCCTTGTTTGGACCTGAAGCCTAATAAGGATGTAGAGTATGTCCCGGGACATTCTTGGTCAGTCAGTACCATTTGGCAATGCATGTTTCATTTGACAGCATTTGTAAGCCATATCTTTTCTCCTCAGAATAGCTCAGAGTGTGAAAAAGCTTCCATATGCTAGAAATGGAGCCTCACTTTGCTGAGAGATGAGAGGAGCAGAAATAGAGGGTAGGTTTCACAGGACATTGAAGATGTATCCTAAGCAGGCACACAGGTTCAAAGCACCTTGTTCTTCAAGTTAATCTCAACTAACCATCAGTGTTTACTGTTAAAATTAAGCATATAATTTTGATAGAAAAATATCTTCCTCATAAGAATTAAATCACTATTCTAAAAGGCTATTGATAGGTTCCTATATATTCATGTATTTAATTCTTCCATTTCAGCAGAGAGATACAGTTTTCAAGTTCCTTCATGAATTCAGAAAACACAATCAGGATGAAAATAATGAGTGTGACTTTCTCCAGTTTCTAAAAAATCTGTCCATCTCTGTCTTGAGTCTTTAAGCAAGCAAGTGGAATAGATTCCCCACTTCAACATCTTCACAGGGAATACAATGTGTTCTACTGTGGTCAGGACCCTGAAGGCCTTGACAGCAAAAAGCTAACCTGCTGTCCAGCTTAACAAACCTAGAAGGCTAGAGTCCATGTCCTCTCAGGGACACAAAGAAATCCCAGAGCCACACACAGTCTGCTCCTTGAGGTAAAGGCTCACCTACCCTCCAGACCCTTAGGACCTGGAAGTGAGTAGGCATAAGGTTGTGCTTGCTATAGAATCTAGAGTCCAGATTGTTGTATACAGGGGCTGAATCGGGAGGTAAAGGGTAGATAGCCATCTTTATTCTTAACTACAAACCACTTTGTTCATCACCATATAGAAAGTATGAGAACAAATTCAACTCTTAAAATTTATAGGGCCTGGGGGCTGGAGAAGTGGCTCAACAGTTAAGAGCACTCATTGGCTAGTCTTCTAGAGGACCCAGGTTCAATTCCCAGCACCCACATGGCTCACAACTGTCTGTAACTCCAGTTCCAGGGGATTCAACACCTTCACACAGATAAATATGCAAGCAAACACCAATGCATATAAAAAAAATTTATGTGACCTGAAGTTTTCTTAGGAGAGTTGAAAATAACACTTTAGATGTAAGATCTCATGATCATTGGAGTCTCAGATCAAATCAAGCTTGGAGAAGTGGAAAAGTTATTCCAATTGTGTGATGACTTTTTAATTTTTCTAAGTGGTAGAGTACACATACCAAAGTATTTACCACTTTAACATTTTAAGGACACAAAATGGCATTAACCACACTCACATAATTGTGAAATCACCCCACAATCTTATCCCCAGAGCCTTACTGTCATCCTTTACGTGAGACCTTGCACTCATTTAGCAGTAACGCCTCATTGCATACCTGACTCACCCAGCCCTGGAAACCACTGTTTACTTTCTGATTTTGACAGTTCCAAATACTTCATATAAGTGGAATATTCAATATTTATCTTTTAAATTTTTGTTTTGAAAATTATATTTTGTGTGTGTGCCCGCACACATGAATGTGCACATTTGTGTGTATGTAGGAGTGTACCCAGGGAGGTCAGAGGACAACTTGGAGGAATTGTTTTATTTTTTTTTTTTCTACTATGTGGGTTCCAGAAGAGGAATGCAGGCCATCAGACTTGATGGTGAGTGCCTTTACCTGATGAACCACCACTCTGGCCCAATATTTTTCTTCTTCTTCTTTTTTTTTAATGTTTACTTATTACTTCAGGTTACATCTCCATCACAGTACCCTCTTTCCACCCCTCCCAGTCCCACCCTCCTACCCTCTACCCCCTTTCCCTTCCATCCCACTCCTCTGTAGTGGAATGTCCCTATATAACAGTCCCCCACCCCAGTTCAGCAGTCATATGTGCGCCAAGAGCTTCCTCATACACTGGGGGCCTACAAGGCAGCACCACTACGGCAAAGTGTCTCATTGACAGGAAACAAAGTCTATGTTCATGTTCCCTTTGGTGCATTGGTTGTAGTATAGTTATCCTGTACTATATGGCTAAAATCCAATTATAAGTGAATAGATGACATGTGCATCCTTCTGAATCTGGGTTAGCTCACTCAGGATGAGCTTCTCTAGTTCCATCCATTTGGCTATAAAGTGCATGATTTCATTGTTTCTGATGGCTGAGTAGTATTCCATTGTGTAGATGTACCACAGTTTTGTTTTATGAGATTCCATCTCACACCTGTCAGAATATCTAAGATCAAAAGCTCAAATGACAGCACATGCTGGCGAGATTATGGAGAAAGGGGGACACTCCTCCATGGCTGGTGAGAGTGCCAGCTTGTACAACCACTATGGACATCAATCTGGTGATATCTTAGAGAACTTGGAATAGGTCTGCCTCATGACCCAGCCATACCACTTCTGGGTATACATCCAAATGATTCCTCACCAAACCACAAGGACGTTTCCTCATTTATGTTCATAGCAGCCTTACTTGTAATATCTAGAAACTGGAAACAACCCAGATGTCCCTCAACTAATATTTAGCTGAATTCACCTCACATGTCTTCATCCACGTAACAGCAATGGCTGAATAATGCTCAGTTTTCTTTCTCTCTCTCTCAACTTTATTGTAGGAGTGCACAGTGGCATTAATTACACCATATTATATAATATACATTGAATTTTTAATCATTTCTTCAATGACAGATATTTAAATCAATATTTCCCTGTCTTCCTGTTCCTCATTTCTGTGATGCATTTGGCTCTGTACTTCTAATGTCTACATGCCCTCACTTATCAACCACCTTCTTGTCATTTCTTCTTCTCCTGATGCTTACACACTCATCTACATGCTTAATATTACAATTATTACATGTTGAGTCTATTTTCTTCTATGTATGCAGGGCTGAGGATTGAACTTAAGGCCTTATGCATGCTAGGCTCGCTAACCACTGATTCACATACTGGTTCCTAAATACTCTGGTATTTTCAAATGAAATAATGTCCAGTTACCTCCTCTACCAGTCTGAGGTCGCAGCTCTTACCTTGCTGTACACAGATGTAGTTTTTTGCCCTAGCAACTGACCTTGAGCATATTTCTCAGTTCTAGTTTCAGATTTGAGATGTGTAACATCAGTGGGACTGCGTGATCTTTGAAGCCCTGACATGAAGTGACTTATGAATGCCAAACTCTTGAATGAACAGTTTAGAAAATATATTTATTCACATATTAAGGGTTAATTGCCTGTTATGGTCAAGAACAGTAGCAGTATTTTAAGATTAAGGCTGACAGAGAGTGAAATGTTACCATAGGTGGAAAGAAGTTTCCCCTATCTAGGATGACAGTTTTTAGATTTGTTCTCATTATTTTTTCTGCATCTTTAAATTTTTAGTAGACTTGTTTTCTAAAACACCCTCCAAGGCTTTGTTGTTGTTTCTTTGCAATCAAAATAGTTGCCCTCTGTAACTAATTTTAGCTTAGTTCTCTTCTCAAAAAAAAATAGTGAAAAATACCTCAACTCTACTTATATTTGAGAATGGGGCACCCTTACACAAAGTTGTCTTGTTAAATAAACAGAATTCATAGTCAATAGCGCCCACACACACATGCATGCACATCTAGATAGGACCATGTTTCTCTGCAGATGACTAACCGGTAGCAGAGCCAACCCTAAACTAAAATGGTCTGCTTGTAACGATTCAGCTTTTTTTTTTTTCTTTATTTTACTCCTTCTCTTTAGATGACAATGTCCCTACTCATTTTAAAACTTAGGCACTTTCTTGTTGGCCATTCTGTGGGCTGAACCTCAGCTCAATGCTTGCTAGGTCAGTACTCTACCACTTAGATAAAGTTCCGGTCCTTTTTATTTCTGTTCTTACTTTGAGACAATATCACACTAAGTTTCCCAGGATGCCCTTGACAGAACTTGCTCTTAGGCTGAATTTGAGCTTGGTGACCCTTCTGCTTCAGTCTCTGAAGCAGCTAAGATTACAAGCATGTGTCACGATGCCCAGTGTATCCCAACTCCTTACGAATTATATCAGAACACGAGAAGATTGGTGCCAAGTACTTCAGCAGGACATTGTATGAATTCTCCCAGATCATCGTCTCTGAAAATGTAGATCATATTTCTATGACCTTTTGGTTATCTGTGGCCATCCTCAGCAGGTTAAAGTATCTGTTCACTGGGTAGAAGGAATGTAGCTTTACAATGAATAAAGTTTTCAGTACATTTTAAATCCTGACTTTTGGATATTTTTCTAGATTTGCCCATCAACTTCATTAAAAAGCAACTCAGATGTGAAACTTCCTTTGCCAAAATGGTGATTAAAATTTCAGGTCAAGTTAATGATTTAATACAATAACTGACTCAACATTTGAAACATAGTCTCCTGTTTACATTAAAAAAGAAAGTTTGGGCTGGAGGGATGGCTCAGCTGTTAAAGGCTAGGCTCACAACCAAAAAAAAGAAAGTTTGGGCCTGGGGCTATAGCTCTGTAGTAGAACACTTGCCTAACATAGATAAGGCCCTGGGTTCAATCTTCAGCATTGTCAAAAAACAAAAGGTGAGTTATAGTAGTGACAACCATTATTTAGCCCCTTTTAAATTTGTACCTTTGGATATTGATAGTTTGTTTAACCAAAAACCTCAAACCACTTCTCTAAAGCCATTTCAGTCCAGTTTTTTTTAATGGTGCATTGCTTTGTTTGATATTTTATAAAATGTACAAGACTTGGGTTCTCAGCATTAGCAACATGGTATTCTGGCCAGCAAGTCTCTGGCTCAGGGCCCATGGGTTTACATGGACATGGCTGCATTTTCTTACTGGTTTTGTTTAGACTAAAAATTACCTTCCTGACATCAGTTGGATGTGGTTCAAAATCCATATAGAATTTAATTGATGGTTTAATTACAGCCTATTTGAAACAACCAAACCCCAAGCTGATTTCAAGGGTACCAGCTTGATTAGATACACAGATACCTGTGTATCTAATACACAGGGGGGCTCAGTCAATTCAGACCCAGGCCCAAGTCAGAGTCATCTTTGGTACCTTTTCTAATGAAATAAACATATGAAGTGCTTAATGATGTCTGGCATATAACAAATGTTACATAAACATGATTTGTTTATAGGTGACATGTTAATGCTGCGATATGGACTAAGATGCAAACCTACTACTCTTCTGCTCCCAAAATGGTTGTTAAAAAACCCATCATTTTATTCATGCTTGTACTGCCTCCTCAAACAACAATATCTTAGTTTTTAGAGAGGTCTTGTAAGTCCCTGTTGGAGAGTGCCACCCTCATGTCACACAGAACAGAATATAAGGATTGAAGTTAGCTTAGTTCCACGTTCCCTAGCCCACTGGTGGCAGCACACGGGTGTGTGGGCTGTACACATGCCAAGGTCTTGCCTCTTCGTGCCACGGGAGTGCTGTGTATACTTTGTCACTATCATATGTACACCTGATTCCAGAACACATGAGGCCACACTTTTCCTTATGACAGTTGACAACTGGCTTCAGAAAACATCAGCAAAGGTTTGTGATTTGCACATGAAGAATGGCCAACTTCACTACTTTGGTGGCATCTGATGACTTACTTGAGGATTTGTTCCCCAGGGGCCATTTCCAACACCAGGAAACTCTCACTACAAGCTCCTCACTTATCTCAATATCAGAAATT
Source organism: Lophiomys imhausi (assembly GCA_907164525.1). Lineage (NCBI taxonomy): Eukaryota > Metazoa > Chordata > Mammalia > Rodentia > Muridae > Lophiomys > Lophiomys imhausi. The sequence goes on from CAJQZJ010000182.1 coordinate 425,099, forward strand.
GTTGAGAGTTACTGCAGTAAACATCAGAAATAAATTTTTAGTGCAATTGTTGACATTCAAGAACCTTGGACTATCTTAAATATCTTAGGACCCCCTTCTAGTCTTGCACAAATGGATGGAAGGATTTGACAAGACACACAGTGTGTATCCAAGTCCAGTGTCCAGTGGTTTTTACTGAAAGGTCCAGTTTCCATTAATGAACAGAATCCCTGGCTACTGCCTGATGACACAGAACACTGTCTAAGGAATGCTGTTTTGTCTGAGTAAACTTGGTAGGCAAGATGAAATCAGATTCCTCAAAGAAAAGAATGTTTGGACCATCATATGAACTACTTCATGTTTTGTTTGCACGTAAATGTGAGCTTAATAAGCTCCTGTCCATTCAAAAGAGCTTGGCCTAACATTTACTTTGTTTTAACATGACGATGCAGTTGTTGAGGAATAAATGAAATTGTTACCCCACTTCTAACTTTTTGGTGGTTACCTCTATGCAAGAATACAAACGCTGTAAATGGACAAATAGTGAAAATTAGTATATAGTCACTCCCATCTCATGCATTCAAAACCAAAGATCTTATATAAGTGCCCTTCCATCACCCCTCTCAGATCTTGCTAGGACCTTAACATGAGCCTAAGCCAACTCAGGTCTTCTTTGGTCCTTTCAAAGCACTGGTACCCAAAGTGTGATATGCGGCAGCCACAACCAGCCAATGAGACCATGTTAGAAAGGAAAATTCTGAGGCCCATCACTCTCCCCGACATTCTAAATGGAAAGCCATGGGGAAACCCAGAAACTTCCATCAACTGTGTCCATTTGATGACTGGCTGGTTAGCTTTTTGAGATGAAGTCTTGCTTTGTAGCCCAGGCTGACCTGGGACTTGCAATCCTCCTGCCACTGGCTCTCAAGTGCTAGGTGCAACCCCAAATTTGGGAAGTACCAATCGACACAACTGGTATGTAACAGTCTCCAAGTTATTCTTAGTTGTGTGTGTGTGTGTGTGTGTGTGTGTTCTCTTTTGTTTGTTATGATCTTAACATTGCACAATGCTTAATTTATAATAAAATTTATCACTGGTATGGAGTTAGTAATCCCTTCGCACATGAAGGTAGCAATGTAGTGATGTCACACTAAAGCAAGTGAATCAAGAACCAATCACATGCAGTGTCTAAATCATGAACTTTGCAGTGTGTGCATTTGTACCAAACTAAACCCAGGGGGACTGTGACCTGTGACCCCAGTGGTATAGAGTTTTCTCCCTCCCTCTCTGCACATTCCTCTTTCTTAATGAGGTTTGCCTGGATCACCCTCCACCATGGCACTCTCTATTCTTCCTGTTCAACTTTTCTCCATCTGAAGTATAACCACTTAAACTACATATCTTGTTTATATCTTTTTGTTATTGTCTACCCCTCTGCCTGTCTTAAAGTGGTGCCAGGTGGACAGGTAGTTCTGGGTGCTTTGCCTTCTGGAACCTTAACACAGTGCCCCATCCATGGCAGAGGTACAGGACATATTTGTTTAATAGAGTGAATAAAACACTTTGCAAGAGGAAGAAGTTGGGTGGGGAGAAGCTCATGAAATAGTTCATTTTAGCTGTTTGCTCCAAGAATATTTATAAGATACCACAGATTTAATGAAGAAAAAAAAAAGAATTTTGAGGAAACTTCAGAGAAGCCATTGATCCTAAATAATGTTCTATGTCAGACAGAGACTTAAAAAACAAAATACTGAGGTCTCTCCCTAGCTACTTTTGGCAGAATCAGGGGATCAATCTGAAAGCTTTGTTCATGCTTATCACATGATCCACCATTGATCTGCACCCCCAGCCCAAGCTGTGAGACGGTGGTTTTTTTTTAACCATACTTCAATTTATTCTGCATTAATCTCATTAATTTGCAATTTTCAGTTACTGTGTTATTAATACAGGTGTTCTCAGCTTCAGGGATAATTTAAATAACAAAATAGTGCTAATTCTTAAGCTCATCTAGGGTAATGACTCACATTTCATACTGAAGACTTGATGTTTCCTGAGCCGAGATTGGCTAAGACACCATGCTCTTGCATCTTGGACAAGTAGTTAAAATTCACTGAGACAATCCAGTCCCTTCATTATTCAGTGGAGTCCCTTCATCATTCACTGGAGTTGTTAAGAGAATCCTGGAGGCAACTGTGGAAAGCAAAGCTTCCCAATCTCACACTTTAAAAAATTAGAATGAAAATCATATACAACAAAATGCATGGGTGAGTTTTGACAAATCTATGTCATCATGTAATCAAACCTCTGTCCTGATGTAAGATATGTCCACTGCCCAAGAAGTCCCTTCATGTCCTGTTTCAAGACTTTCCCGACCTTGGGAACAATTGTTGTGATTTCTGTCACCATGGCCTAGTTCTGTTTTAGAATTTCCTGTAATTAGAATAATACATCATATATTTTTGGTGTTGGCTTATTTTGACTCAAAATAGCATTCCCTGAGACTCACCTTCATGGTTGCATATTTCAGTGATTCCTTTCTTTCTACTGAATGGTATTCCAGCTGATGGATACACACAATGTGCTTATCTACGTATTGCCATTTATGAATAAACCTGCTATATGCAGTTTTCATTTCATACTTCTCAGTGGAAGTGATGGTTTTAACTTAGCGTTAACTTTAGAAAACTGCCGACCCAGTTTTCAAACTGGTTAAATCACTTCATAGCAACGCATAAGAGTTCTCATCTTCTTTCAAACATCATATCATCCATAGTTTACATTTAACCACAGTGGTTATCTTCCCATGACTGTGGCAACATATCTCCAATAACCCACTTAGAAAAAGGAAAAAATGTATTCTGGCTCATAGTTTGAGAAGTTTAAGTCTGTGGTCAGTTCATCCCGTCATTCTGGCTTGTGTTGGCACATCAGTGTGGGAAAACATAGGGTAGCAAAGCCACTCACACCTTGATCATAAAGTTTAAAGAGAAGAGAAAAAGGTAGGAGGCTCACTATCCCCTTATGGCATGCACCTTGTAACCCTTAGGTTTCCCAGTGGGCTCCAACACCTTCCAGTGGTGCCACAGTGGTTTAGTGACCTTCAATACATGGAGCTGAGGCGACATCCCAAATTCAAACTATGCCACTCGCTGACGCACAGTGATGTCTTGTGGTGTCTTTATTTTGTATCATTTTAAGAAAGAACTATGTTGGGCATTTTTAATGTATTTATTGGCAATTTTATTTTAAAAGTAAATGTTGATCATTGGCTCACATTTTAAATCAAGTTAACTTCCTTGAGTGGTAAGACTGCTTAGTGCATTATGGCTGCAAGTTATGTATCTATACATGAGACAATTATTTTTTCCCAGTCTCCCTTCTTCATAGTATCCTTTTAAAAACAGATAGTTTTAATGCTGAAAATTTAATGTATATATTTTGTAGCTTAGTGATTTTCATACTTGTCATTAGAAATCTGTTCATTCCAATGGTAGGAATATTTTCTTACACTTTCATCTAGAAACTTTATACATGTAGCTTTTGTGTTTCAGTCATAACCCATCTCAAACTAGCTTTTATGGAAAACATGTTTTGAAATTCATTTTTAGTAATATGTTCTTATATTTGTTATAGAATTATTATAGAAAAGGTTACCTTTTCTTCTGTTAAAGTTATGTGAGTCTTTGTCAAAAAACCATGTGTGGGGTTAGTGACATGGCACAGTAGGCAAAGGCACTTTCTGCCAAGCATGATGACTTGCGTTCAGTTCCAACTGCACGGTGGGAGGAGAGGAGTGACTGCCACATGTGAGCCATGGCACATGCATGCCTACACACATACACATCCAGGCACTAAACAAATACATAATTTTAAATATATTAACTGATTAAATTTATAAATATCCAGTTCTGTCCCAAGAATTGATTTTTCTATCCTTAAACCAATATTATACCATCTGGAAACCCAGAATTAGAAGCTGTCAACTTCAGTTGTCTTCTTCAAGGTTTATTAACAATTCTAGTTGCTTTACCTTTTCTTATAAATTTTAAACCAGCTTGTCAAGTAAAAACAGAAATGTTTCATGGAATTGCAATGAGAAAGCCTTGGTTCCACAAATCAGTGTGGGAAACCTGACTCCTTAATAATATTGACCCTTCCAATTCATAAGTTCATAATCTCTCTCTCTCTCTCTCTCTCTCTCTCTCTGTGTGTGTGTGTGTGTGTGTGTGTGTGTGTGTGTGTGTGTGTGTATGAGAGAGACAGAGAGAGAAAGACAGAGAGATATATAGTATTCCCTTGAAACAGGGTCTCTCACTGAAGTAGGCTCGTGGCCAGAAGCCCAGGGATATTCTTTCTTCGCCCACCACAATGCTAGTGTTACAGGTACACCTGTAAGCCACACCTTGTTTTTTATGTCAGCACTGGAGTCTGAATTCAATACTCATACTTTCACAACAAGCACCCTTACCATTCAGCCGTCCGCCTCTCCAGTCCCCAAGGATAGATGTTTCCTTATAATTCAGTGTGATATTGTTTCTCCCGGCAATGTTTCAGTGCAGGCTTTAAACATATTTTGTTGCCTTAATTCACAGTATATATAACATTTTAAATGTATATCTTTTAAATACATATATTAAATTTTAGTTTTATGTGTAGGCTTGACATTCTGGATTCTCTTTGGGGTTTCTCTATCAGTCATCTCTAGGTAAAGGCACTTTAAATTCTTTTTCCTAAAAAAACTTAGACTCTTCAACATCTTGTTGACTGGAAGTAATAATAGTGAGTGCCTTCCCATCTTCAGAAGGTAAGTCTTTTGTCTTCTACTGTCTGATGACATTAGCTGTTGCTTATCCTATAAATGTTCTGCTATCAAGTTAAGAAAGCTCACTTCCATTCTAAATATTTTGATTTTCATTTGACCACTTAGTGTTGAGAAGACTGTCAATGCCTTTGTTTTCCAAGAAATAGCTTCTGAGAACCAAGGATGAACAGATTATTTTCTTGCATCTTTATTCTCAATACTAGAAAACAAACAACATTTGTTTCTTTGGTTTTCTTAAGTATGCGTTCAAATATGTCCTTAAGCAAATGTAGCTTTTTTTTAATGTGGTAAAATATCTTTGCTATAAAGTTTATCCTTGTGGTAATCATTTAGCTCAGAAGAATTAATGATATTAATATCATTAATTTAATATCACTAATCATCACTATTCAGCCCACATCCAGAACTCCTTATTATATCTTACAAAACCGAAACTGTATCATTAAGTCATCACCTACAACCACCATCTATCAAGCAGTTGATCAAGATAAGTATTCCTAAACTAGTACAATCTTGAACATGAGTCGAACAGTTTTCAGGCATAAAGCTGTCCCTTTCCCAATACTTTAAAAATTCATATCTATTGCTATCCATTTTTGGTGATAAACGCAAGTAATACTTCACAGTTAGAACAAAAGTCATCTGAGACCTTTCACCTTCAGTCTGAGTCCATTTTGACTATGTGTCACTCATATAATGTTACACTGTGTGTACAGCATCAGTGTTTCAGGACCACAGAAGAAAGTATGAGTCTATTTGGATAGCCATAACATTGTTTAGTGATAACCTCATCTAAAGGAATTACGTATTTATAATGGTGAAGCAACTATTGCAGCCTCTCTTCATGCCGTATGTTTATTTCATTTAGTTCATAGGCCCCCCTAGGTAATAAATGAAGTGCATTCATACACAGCTATAGGAAATATTTGAAGAAAATAGCGCATTCATAATAATCCAAATGCAATGTGTGTTTTATGATTTAGAGTCTATCCAAAGGGTTGGAAAATATTAGTTTAGTTCTTAATATTTAATTCCACAGAAAACTCTTGTTTGACGTCAACCTTGGGAGAAAAAAATTCATTTGCATTCTCAGTGTCTGGTGCTCATCTACTCCATGAGAGGTGTTCATAAAAATGAGTTGTTATAAATTAAAGGCTGAGGGTGTTGGTCTGTATTTCTTTTTTTATATTTTTTCTTTTATTAAAAGTAGATTTTTTTTCAAGCAATATATTATGATTTCGTCTTTCCCCACATCTCCCAGTTCCTTCACACTGCCCTTCCCATAGGAATCTATATCCTCTTTTTATTTCTCATTAAAAAACAAACATGCATCTTAGAATATCTTTTAATTCCTGACTTTTAGGAAACTCCCTTGAATAATGTAATTTGAGAATAAAGCACATACAAAAATTACCAAATTTAATATAATAAATAGATATGTTCTTTGTCCCTATTTCTTTTCCCGAACTTTGAATTTCCTGACAGATGTGTCTTTGTTATGTGACTGAAGTAGACAATTAGACTCTTAGATATTTTTAAGGGTAGGGCTGGCCACATTAAGAAGACTAAGCCTATGATTGGAAGGTGAACTAGTCAGCTGCTGCCCACCTTAAGGATATAGAGAAGGGCTGGTAACATGGCCAATGACATCATAAATCATATCTACACAATTTGATTCATATAAAAACTTTAGACAAAGACCAGTGGAGTCTCCTGGCACAAAGCAACTCTATGGAGACCAGCTGCTGTGCTCATAATCCTCCCAGACCTTTAGTCTGTATCTCTTACCTGGTTAATAGTCTGCACCTTCTGTAATGAAATAGTGATCACAAGTAGAGTGACAGAGAATTCTGTGAGCCATCAAATCTGGGAGAGTGTTGGGACGTTTTGAATTTTTGGTTGAGCTTGCAAAGGTGCAAGAAGCTTACAGACTCCTGAAATTAGTGATGGGTGTCTGAGATGGGGCATTCTTGTGAGATTATGTCGTCAACTTGTGGAGTCTTTGCTAACTCTCAGTAATGTCAGAATTGGATTGAATCAGAGGATCCTCAAAGAACTGTTGTCAGAAAATTGCTATCAAAACACACAAAGGAAATCAAGAGGCACTCCAAGGCATTTTGAATGCTTGTGGAAAAGTTTCTTTGATATACACCTATGAAAAAAGATCAAATATTGTAACACTAAGGTATACACTTTGTAAAACAGTTAGATAGAACAAAACTAACATTTAAGATAGCCCTTAATTATTATGTAACCTTGGGAAAGTCATTTAACCTTGAAGAGTCTGTCTACACATCTTTAAAATGAGGTTAATTATACTGGGTTTTTTTAGTAGACCATTTTATGTGTCAACTTGGCTGGGCCTCAGTATCAAGATAGTTGATCAACGTGTCTACAAGTGCTTTGAGTGACATTAAAATGTATCATTAAGTAAATAGTTCTCCACAACGTGAGCAGGCTTCCCCTAGTCAGCTTAAGGCCTGAATAAAGCAAAAGAGTGCTCTCCCCTGAAAAACAAGGAATAAGCATCAACTGGAACATCATTAGTCTCTGATTGGGCTCCAGCTCAACCCTGGGCTTGACAGAATCCATAAATGTCCTCTCTCTCTCACCCTGCCTCGTGCACTATTTTATGTTTGTTGCATGCATTAGATGAGAACCTATATGAAGCCATTTGTGAATTTTAAAGCATTAGAAAACAGAAAGATGGTTATTTGCTTGATATATGTAATGCATGATGAATCACACAGATATAAACATTAATATTTACCAGTGTGTTCAGTATTACAGACAAATAGCAAAGAAGCTGTAAGATAAAAGGAAGTAGAAAGGTGCTAAATTTCTGTTTTGGACAAACAGGGTCTGTGCTACAGAGAGTGAACTCAGCACAGACAGGAAACTGTAGCTGAATTGGTTTAGCTCATTTATCTACCCACCATCTGACATGATACCTCGCACACACAGTTGTTGCGCAAATAGGCCAAGGATAACTAACTTTTATCTATGCAATCAACCAAAACAGTACATTTCATGAGTGACTAGATAGATAGAAAGACCCAAATACCAGAGTTAAAATAAAATACGTTAGCACACTGTATGGAGGGCTAGAAATACAAATGTATACTAAAGCTGGCCATGCCTCAGCAGAGTTACATGTTAATAAATAATAGTCCACATGGTAGATGAGATCTACGAGATCAGCCTGGCCAAAGTGAGTCCAAAGGCCTGAACTCAGGAACCCATGGATTGGCATCACTCTCTTTCTGTTTTTCTTTCTTTCTTTCTTTCTTTCTTTCTTTCTTTCTTTCTTTCTTTCTTTCTTTC
>CAJQZJ010000182.1:433233-494415 GCA_907164525.1 Lophiomys imhausi
TTCTTTCTTTCTTTCTTTCTTTCTTTCTTTCTTTCTTTCTTTCTTTCAAGCTTTTAAAAGAATCCTTCACTTACTCATTATGTGCATTACAGGAAACAAACACAACAATCCAAGGACTAAGTCACCCAGTCACAAGCAGCCCAGCTCCATGTGTCCTCCTAGATCCCACAAGTGTACATACACTTAGGTAACTGAGATTATATTGTATGTACCATGCTTTCCCCCACATTGTGAATATTTACCAATTAAAAACCCCACATTACATGAATATTTTGATAATCAAGAATACACCATGCCATCTCAATCTGTCAGACAAAACTGTAATCCTGTCTTCCTTGGCAATGAAAATTTCATAGGAGACAAAAATGCCAGAAAGCCTCTAGTAGACATACCGGCATCACTTTCTAAGGCAATGAATGACTTTGCTTCAGTGGACCTATCCTGAACTTTACATAATAGCAAGGTACAAATATAGCTTTTGGGAAAAACTTGCTACCACACAGAATGAGAACCTTTAAACCCAAGACTGCAGTAAATGTAAACTTGTCAATTCTAGGAACTGGGATTCCTTTAACAGTGTCCCTTGTCAGTTCAGACCTCCAGGTGACATTTCTTGCGGCACCCAATGGGTAGTCTGGATTCATCAGCATGCCTCACAACTTTATGGACTGTGGGTTTTGTGGGCAGATATTTTGAGAATTGGCCACAGAAGAATGTGGTTGCTTTCAAAACATTCTAAGTAAAGAGCTTGAGGCTTGGAAGACAAGAGTAGACTGCTAGTTTTTTTGGTATTTTGGGAAGTATGTCATCATAATGATATTTCCAGATTTCTCTGGATATGGCCAGTAAAGGAAAAACCATCAAGACAGCCTTCCTTAAATTAAAACAACAGTTGGATATTATGTTCTACTTATAAAATTGGAAGCAAATTTTAAAACTTATGCCCAGAATTACTGAGATCATACCCTTTCATTCATTACTGGAGAGTGGAAAACCACTTAGCCAGAAAAAAAAATTTTAAAAATTGCATAGTCTTTAGAACATATCATCCTCTAAGAATTTATGCCATGAAAATAATCATCTATGTACAGATATAACTATTAACTAATAGTGCTAATTTTAGTGAAAAATTGGCATCTAACATTGACCACTAAAAATAATGTAGAAGACATATAATATCATGAGAATTGGTCATCATACATTGTTACTTAAAAGGCAGTTTACAGATTTCTATGTGCCAAATAAGTCTAGGTTTTTTTTTAAAGCAAACAAAATGACAACCCAATCATGAACACTGAAGAAATGGCTAGACTGCCTATTAAATTATTTGTAGCAGCTGTCTTTTTTTTTGGGGGGGTTAGATTTTATTATCATATATTTATTATACAATATAATGGGTTTCATTCATGCATGTATCACATGTACTTGATTTCATTATATTTATTCCCCCGTTACCTTTTCTAGTCCCCTGTGCTCCCCTCTCCCTTTCCATGGTCATCCTCCTCTTTCTAGCCAGTCCCCTACTGTATTCTTGTCCTTTTTGTTTAATGAGAATTACAAGGCTTAGTGTACCAATGTCCAGTCCATATGTATTTGGCAACTGACTTTAACATTCTACTATGCATCCATCTCCATGAGTTTAAAGTTCTATATCCAACTCAGCTTTCATGCTAACTTGCGTCACAATTTTCGAAACATCTTCTTACATCTGGAACACCCTCTTAATTCCTAAACAACTCAAAATTTAACTATGATACTATAGCTATCTAGTCTTCAACCACATCAGAGACCTGAGAGGGATAAATATATCTGATTATATAGGAAGTACAGGACAGCAACTTCCAAAAAAAAAAAAAGAAATGACAGACAACTGGCTGCCTGGGCAGTTCCCAATTTCTCTCCATACATTACAGCATCAATCTTCAGCCGTTTGGCCCTGTTTCTCTGACAGACATTAATTGTAAAGCAGGAATTATGAAGGACTTGCCTACCCTGTCTTGGCAGAGCTAGGCTGTCAACTTACCTGCTTCCAAGTTTTGTCCTTTTTGGACAGCATTCTGTCTACAGTTGAAGCAAGGGGTTTCTCTTGCCAAGAGATAGGCTTGCCACTAATTCAATCATCTCCCACTGGAGATTCTTCGATGCTTATCCTCTAATTGGAGAATAGGGGGTACTGTCAGGAGCTGACATATCTCGATATCAAAAAAATCTTAAGAAAACATCTTTGAATGCCATATTCTGCAGAGCTCTTGAGGTTTTTGAAGATGCCCTATCTATCTCTGTATATTTGGATAAGCAAATGTTGCTTGTCTCTTTCTTTTAGCTGCTGTCTTTAACTAGTAAGTTATAAGCATTTAAAAAAATTCACTTCTTTAGGCTTCTTTCACCAAATTTTCTACTCTAAATATTACATCTGAATATTGGAGCTGAGCCTTAAACATTTTAAGTAAAAAAAAAGAGCAGCAAATAAACACATAGTCAAAACTATGATAAACTAAGGTTTTCCAGTAACATATGAACAATGTGTACAGTGTTATGTCTTAGGCTATTGATTCAAAATTATTTAGTTTTAATCTGGATGGTGCAATATACTCTGAAAGTTTTACACTGTAGTCATTTTGCAGAAATCACTCCCCTGCCCCCCTCCTATGCTAAGCCCTGTGTGGCATGCGATGGCTTGGCTCAGCTCAGGATTCTTACAGGGAGGTGACTTGAGACATTCACCAAATGTTAACACAGGGATGCTACCTTGAATGTGGGAGGTACCAGTTCATTAGCTGCTACTCACCACGAAAAGTGAAATCCAAAGTTGAGTCTATAGGGAGATAAACGAGGTGCTTATGTTTCGTATATCCTAGATCCATGTTAGGCTGCCAAGAAGTTAGATGTGTTTGGAAAGCTCTTAACCTCAGGTCGCCTGGGGGGTGGGGGTGGGTTGTTGCTGATGTCACCTGCACAGTCTTTCCCACAAGTGTCCCCTGCTGTCCTTACCAATGGGCTGGGGTAATAGTTGGTCTAGTCATGCCAATCATCTGCTAGGTGGGTAGTCAATCTGAAATGCTTTTAAAGATTATTCATGGAATGCTGTGAGGTGTGGAGTTTAGATGTCCAGCAAGTTAAAACACCACAATGTCTGTTCCAGATCTTTTGGACTATAAAAATGAGTACCAAAACACATATTTTCCACAAATGAATGAGTCAGAAGTCCTTGCAAAGCTAGAGTTAGACAAAGCCCCCTACCAGTAGTAGGGCATGGGGAACAGTGCCAGGCTAGCAAAGCTGCTCTCTGCTCAATTTCTTCAGTAGCCAAGTCAGCCTTGGACTGGCTTGTTTTCAGTTCTGCACACTCAAGCACGTTCTACACAACTGACAATGGCTAGAAGTTTAAGAACGGGTTTCCAAGGAATATGTATTCTGAATAGTCTTCTCACTACAGATAATCCTTTACAGCAATTCTCCATGTTAATCCACTGTTGAGCATCATTATTATTCTTCCTCTCAGAGTTTAAAAAACATTTCATAACCAGAACTTCCCAGGTGCTTCACCAGCCCACCCTTTTCTCAGACATGCAAACGGTCAGAAAGTCACAGAACACGGGACTTATCTGTCTAGACCCACCTCGCTGTTGCTGATCCTCCTGTACCTTCAGCTGACATGCGCGCAAACTGAACAGGTGGCTGTCTTCTTTCCTTTGTGTTGTAGACATGGTACCAACAACCTGGCTGTGACTCGGGAATCACTATGGCATATTGTCTTAGCCAGGCGTCTAAGACCGTCTTCAGAAGTACTTGGGAAAACAGAGCCACACGCAGATCTCCGCTTGCATGTAAAACATTTACTCCTTGAAGAACATGCCAGAGTTTCTCCTGGTTAAGAATTCTGCAGTAAATATTTACCAGTGTTGCACCTCCCGCCTACAAAGATGCCAACTTACTTGGCTGGAAACATGACTTAATTCTTTAGTTTGTTTCAACGAATTCTGAAACTTTCTCCTCTTAGAATGTAAAATCCTACAAAGAAACTATCTCAGTCAGTTTTAGCCATTTTCGATCCCTTCTCTGATGTGAAGTCCAACCCCTCTCATATAGAGAGGACTGCTAGAGAAAAGGCAAAGGGTGCCAGTACCACAGGATTAAATCCAGAATTCTCAGCCTGGTTGGCGTTTACCCTGTGACAGCTGGATGTTTACAGTTCTTAAGAGAGGCTGGAAGGGGAGGAGACAAGGGCAGAAGCTGATTAGCATAAAGAGGCAGGCAAGAAATGGCACTCTAATTGCTTTAACATAGTGACCAAAGCAGGGCTTGTAAAGATGCCCTGGCAGCCCGGTAATTAACCACCTGGCTTCTGCTGTGTTGTCATTAAAGCACAAGCCCCAAGCAGGGCTTGAGCAGCATGGATATTCTCAGGCACACGTGAAAAGGAGAAGGTGCAGCTGGGGCTGGTCATGAGCTCATGGAAATGTACTGCCGGAACTCTTGGGTTCTGTAAACAGCTCTGAGGCTCCAGGAGAGGACAGTTTAAGGGTCAAAGCAACAATTTAGAGTACTGCAAGAAAAATAAGCACACAGAACACTACCCAGAAACTTACCTTTAGCTTCCCAGTATGATCTCCACTACTGCCTCTGGGCTGTAAGACAAGGCTGCTTGTGAGTTTCCTTGTGCTTGCCAGTCCATTACTGTTGGAAACCAAATCATGAACACCTTAGATTCAGTGAAATCATAGTGAATACCGTAGGTTCTGCCCTGCAGCATTCAGTCCTTGTAGAGTCAGAATGTAGGCAATAGGCAGAATTAAGGAGGCCGGATCTGTCTGGAGGCTGAGACTCTCTGCTCGTATTTGGAAACTGGTATTGAACACCCTAATAAGGTTACCTCCTTGTGTTCAGGAAGAGGGTTGTGTCTCTTGCTGTTGTTTTGGTTTTTTCATGCTGAGGCAATTAGCAATTTTCCAAGCATATTTTGGTTTATAAAAAACTCATGAAATGTATGTGTGACTTCTCCTTTTTTTTAATTCTTGTGACTAATAAAATGAAATTTTTGTATTATATTTTGGTTTTTATTTGATAGAGCTGTCATAAAGATGTAGATTTGAAGAAGTGGATTCCTGGGCCCAATTGCACAATCTGAGATATAAGATCAAGTATGGAATCTACACACACACACACACACACACACACACACACACACACACGTGCACACACCTATGTTTCTGTGAGCACACACATGTACACACACGTGCACACAATCACACACGTATTACACCCATGAATTTCTTAATTTGACATTCCAGACAAAGAATGTCTTTTTTTCTTTTCTTTTTTTAATTTATTTTTTATTTCTTCAAGTTACATCTCAATGGCAATCCCCTCCCTACACCCCCTCCAGTCCCCTCCTCCCACCCTCTTTCCCCTCAACCACCCAATCCCCTTCTTTTTTTTAATTTAAGGTATATCTTCCCCCCCCCCAACAGCTCCCCCTTTCAGTCCAACAAATAGCTCTTCTCTTATAACAACAAATACAATACAAAACAACAGAAATAAATAGGCCACAATTATGAGAGTTATATGGCTTAGCATACAATCCCAATGTCCAGTCCATATGTATTTGGCACCTGACTTTAACATTCTACTATCTAACCATCTTCATGAGTTTAAAGTTCTATATCCAACTCAGCTTCCATCCTAACTTGCATCACTATTTTAAAAACATCTTCTTAGATCCAGAACACCCTCTTGATTCCTAAACAACTCAAAATTTAACTATGAGACTCTAGCTATCTATTCTTCAACCACCTCAGAGACCTGAGAGGGATAAATATATCTGATTATATAGGAAGTGCAGGGCCTGCAGCTTCCAAAACTAAGAAATGACATACCAGTGGCTGCCTGGACAGTTCCCATTTTCTCTCCATACATTACAGCATCGATCTTCAGTCGTTTGGCCCCGTTTCTCTGATAGACATTGATTGTAAAGCAGGAATTATGAAGGACTTGCCTACCCTGTCTTGGCAGAGCTAAGCTGTTGACTTACCTGCTTCCAAGTTTTGTCCTTTTTGGATAGCATTCTGTCTACAGTTGAAGCAAGGGATTTTTCTTGCCAAGAGATAGGCTTGCCATTAATTCAACCATCTCCAGTTGGAGATTCTTCAATGCTCATTTTCTACTTGGAGTAGAATAGGGGGTGCTGTCAGGAGCTGACATGTCTTGATATCAAAAAAATCTTAAGTTAAGAAAACATCTTTGAATGCCATATTCTGCAGATCTCTTGAGGTTTTTGAAGACCACCTATCTATCTCTGTATATTTGGATAAGCAAATGTTGCTTGTCTCTTAGCAACTTGATATCTGATTAGCTTAGAAAATAACTGTGATAGACTGTTCTAGTACCTAACAAAATTACATGCTTGAATGACTATTAGTTTGCATTTCTTAATTATCCTAAACAGTTTAAGACAGTTGGTAACAAAAGGCCAAAACTTCACACTTCATTTTTAAGCATTACCTAGGTACAATACCTTAAAAAGAGTTAACCTTAATTTTGTATCAATATACAAAGATCAATACCAACGTAGCCAAATATAATCTTAATTTTGTATCAATGAAGCAAAGCACTTTTGCACAGAGCTGGTTTCACCTTCTTTCATTGACTACAGCTTTCCTGTAAGCCTGTCTCAAGTGCCACCATGAGAGGGAATAGGGCTGATGCCTGAGGATCCTTGTGGGTTTGCATTAGGTACCACTGTGCAATCCTGGGCAACGACCCTATGATTGATCATCTGCACCATGGGGACACCTGAGTTCTTTCCCTGAGAGTTGCTTCAGTTCTGCTCTTGTGAGGTTGGGTTTTCTAGGCTCCGCTGGTGTGAATCCAGCATGACTGAACTCTACACATGATGGGATGAGTAGAGCACACCAGAGGGGCAGAATGGGCGTTTCCTTCACAGCCACCTTCTCCTCAGTTTTTAAATAAACACCCACCAAGTTACTTCATAACAACCATGCTTTACTGTTGACTTTACTTTTTGATTATAAGGTAAAGCAAAACATCGGAATGGCAAAGTTGCTTTGATCAAAACAATAGATGAGTAATCGTTGTCATTTTTATTTACAATTTGGTTAAAAATATATTGGAATCTCATAAAAGTCATTTTTCCTTTCTGTGATCTTCTCACTTCAAAGAATAACACTGATGGTGTGTTGGACCATGTTGTGTGCATGCATGCATTGTGTGTGTGTGTCCAAGCATGTGTGTGTGCATGTATGTGTGTGACAGGTATGTGTGTGTGTACATGCCCATGCATGCATGTGTGGAGGCCAGAGCTTGATTTCAAGTGTCTTCTCTTATCATTGTCCACTTATATTTAGAGACAGATTCCCTTAGTGACAGGGTCCCTTACTGAACTTTAGGCTCACTGCAAGCCAAGGGGATCCATCTATCTCTGCCTCCAGGACTGACATTATAGGTGTGTTTGGGCAGAACTGGGTGGAGATCCAAAGTCAAGATGAAATCTTTGGACAGCAAGCAACCCCACAGACTTTCTTTTTTAGGCTCTTTATCCTATCCTTTCTTCCTTTCTGGAAACCTGCATCTTTGTACTCTCTGAAGGGTAGAGTGGAATGGTATGTTGTACCAGGTGGGCAGCCTGTCAGCTGCCAATCTTAGGGGAGATACTTGAAAATTTGGTATCTTATGATTAGAGCTGACAATTCAGTTGAACAATCTAAATGGTATTGAGTTCACCGGTGAATTCTCTCTTCTAGGTTGAGCCGTATTTACAAGGCAGAAATGCATTAGGCATTAGTCCTCAAGAAAGTTACCTGCTTAATTTGCAGCTTGCCTTGCTTCAAGTATATTTGTCATATCAGGACGATGGATAAATTATTTTCAGTTTTAGTTTAGTTTTGAGAATTTCTACAATGAATTTTGACCATATCCACACTCTTTCAGATCCACGCCTTCTCACTAAACTTACTGTCCTTTTTTTTTTTTTTTGAAAACCCATCAAATCCCATTTGTCCTGCTGTATATACTGTTAGATGTGTGGTTTTCCATTGCAGTATGATCAACCTGGTCATGACCAGGTTTATTTTTAAATCAATACTCTTGATAAAAATGTATGCTCCCTCTCCCAACAGCCATCAACTGCCAGCAGTTCATTTGCTAGGAATGTAACGTCATGCCCACCTTCCTCTATTAGCACTGGGATTTGGTCTGGCTTGAGGTTACTCCACTGTGAGTTCCTATGTGTGTCTGGCCTGCTCTGCCCTGAAGACTTTCCTGGTGTTCATTCACCACCTCTGGCTCTTACAGTCTTTCATGAAAGGTATTGCAGAGACCAAAAGCAATAGTATGGCATTTATAGTTTTCATCCTCAAAGGACGGGATAAAAGACCCATAACAGATGGAAAGGATGAAAGCTGGAGAAAACTTGGTCTGGCCTCAATATGATCTCCAAACTATAGGAATGTTTAGAAGGCTGTTATAGTTCTGGAATAATGAATTACTGCTGAGAGTTTAGGCTTCCTATTGATTTTAAGTAACAGAACCTTTGTTTCCTTATGTAAGCTAATAATAGTCACAAATACACACACACACACACACACACACACCACAGATCATTCATCCTTAATATATTGAGCAAAGACATTGTTGATGATAATAATGGACTGCGTCAGCTGGGCAGTGGTGGCACACTCCTTTAATCCCAGCACTTGGGAGGCAGAGGCAGGCGGATCTCTATGAGTTTGAGGCCAGTTTCATCTACAGAATGAGTTCCAGGACAGCCAGGAATACATAGAAAAACCCTGTCTCAAAAGACAAAACAAAACAAAACCAAAAAAAAGGAGTGGTGTCTAGATAGAGTCATGTTCTACAATTTTAGCAAATAGAGCTTCCTAAGTAATACAGCTGGCTGGATTCCCACTGTAATCATCTGTGAAAACATGGCTTTACTAGACACTGTTTTACTAGAATACATTTGATCCATGAGCTTAGAAGGCTTCATTGTACTGCTCCAAAATGCCTATTAATGAAGGGTGCTCTATTACTATTCAGAAATCAAGCCATTGAACAGAGACATTTGGGTCCTGGGTTTCAAAAGCCTCATCTCACGCTATGGATATTGCACTGCACTTCAAGTGATGCGTGTTCTTTGGCTGGTGGGAACTAGATCTGGCTGAAGCAGAGCTCCCTCTGGGAGTCAGCAGAACTCAAGGTTGGTGAGCTTGATCACCTCAGCCTCAGTGTACCTGAGAGCCACATGATTGCAAGTTAGGAAAGGTTTATAGTCTGTATCTGCAGAGCTGGGAAAGCTCCCTGGTCATCCTATGTGTGAAATTTGGGTGCTGTGTGGTGGGATTTCATCTCCCATAGGTTTACATTTTGTCTATCTTTATTGAAGTCTTTTGATCAAAATCAAAACAAAAAGTAAAACCAGACCTCAGGAGAGGGGGGGGGAAAAGCTGATTTATTTTGATTGTTTCAGGGGAAAATATACCCAAAGTACATTGATTTCAGTTCCATAATGTCTACCTTCCAGGAAAGATAAGCTGACCCCTGGATCTGACTGTTGTTTACCGGTGCTGAATTCACTGACACCATGAAGAATGAATGGGTTGTAACAGAACAGAGCTCTTTAAAGGTAAATATCCAATAAATATTCACAATATCAAACTTTTATTGCTTCATTTAAATTTACAGTAATAGGAATAAGTGCTAATCAAACAATGTTTCCCCTCCCTTTAAAACTTCTTTTCTTAATGGGTGATTTGGTTTTTTTTGGGGGGGGTCCATGTAATTTTTTTCCTTTTCTATCTCTATCTATCCTCATATTCAGTTTTTTTATAGTAACTATGTTGAGTTTAGAATGATTTTAATGTATTAAAATGAAATTATTTTGCATTTCTCTGGTAGCTAGTGTGGTTTTTCATATCTAGGCTGGCCATTTGCATTCCCTCTTTAGATAACTTTTTCACTAGCTCATTTATTGATTGGGTTGATTCATTTCTTGCTGTTTTATTATTTTGAGTTTTTTGTGCGTTCTAGATTGTAATCCTCTTTCAGATATACAGCTAGCAAAGATTTTCTCCTATTCTCTAAGCTGCCTCTTGATTCAATTAACTGTTCCCTTTGCTGTGAAAAATGGAAATTATGTTAAGATTTCATCTCACTCCAGTCAGAATGGCAGTGTTTGAGAATGCAAACAAAAGGCTGGAGAGATGACTTGGCCGTTAAAGGCTAGGTTCACAACCAAAATATAAGAGAATGCAAACAACATGCTGGCAAGGGTGTGGACAAAAGGGACCAGGATACCTTGCTGGTGGGACTGTAAACTGGTTCAGCCACTGTGGACATCAATATTCAGGTTCCTCAAAAAACTGAAAACAGATCTACTGTATGACCTAGCTCTTCCACTCCTAGGTATTTACCCAAAGGACACCAAGTAAACATATCTCAGAAATACTTGCATGTTAGTATTTATTGTAACACTATTCATAATAACCAAGTGATGGAAAAAAACCTATGTTCCCAACAACAAAGGGATGGATAAAGAATATTTGAAATATATATGATATATATGATAGAATTTTGTTCAACTATAAGAGAACAAATTTATATCATATTCAAGAAAATGGATATAATTGGAGATAATCACAGTAAGTGAGTTAAGCCAGTCCTAAAAAAAAAATATCATATGTGTATATATGACATAAATACAGAAGTAGAACTATCCAGGAATAAACAGACTAACAGAAATGGGCAGGGAAGGAGTGCTCTCCCACCAAGCTCCATCTTCCAGACCTGCTCCACCTGGTGTCCCTAGGCCTGCAACTTCAGGAATATCCAGGTTAGATTCCTTGTCTTCTCTTCCCCACAAATCCCTGTCCCCTCAAATGCTCTAGGATATGCCCAGCCAACCTGAGCTTACTGCTGTGCCCTAAACACCACTGCTTCAACCTCACCCCACCAGAGGTTACAAGGCCTCATAAACAGGGAGCATCCAGCTCCATCTTCAGGATCCTACTACACCTGGGGTCCCCAGACCTGTAATTTCAGGAACACCCATGTTAGAACCCTTCTCTGCCCTTCCCCCAACAAATCCCCACTCCACTCAGTGCTCTGGGACATGCCTATCTGGCCTGAGCTAAGTACTGTGCCCTGAGTGCCACACAGGGAGTTACCAGGCCTGACTAGCAGGAGCACACAGCTTCATCTTCCAAACCTGCTCCACTTGGGGTCATAAGGCTTGCAACTTCAGGAATATCTAGGAGCACCCATTGCCAGCATCCAAGCTGGCTCTACCTGGGGTCAACGGGTCTGCTCCTTCAGAAATATCTAGAGGTCACCAAGCCTGATACACCAGGAATACTCAGGCCTGCTACATCAGGAAACTTCACCTTAATTGTGTAACCACTGGTCCAGCAACCTCCACAAGACTAGCTTCACCAGGAATATCCAGGTTACCCTAGGCCTGCTACACCAGGAATAGCCAGGCCTCCTGCACCAGGAACTTCCAGAGTCCCATGGTATACCTGAGCTTTGTGCTGTCCCTCTGAGCTGTGTTGTCCAGACATTGCTTCCCTGGCCTACTTTAATCCTGCAGCACCAGAAACAAACAGGTTGGCAGCACAGGAACATCCAGGCCTGCTACACAAAAAACAGTCAGGAACAGCCAGGCATGACAGATGGTTAAAGGCCAGCACAAGAACACAACCAACAAGAGCCAGGGTAATATGCCACCTTCAGAGCACAGCTATCTTACTACAGCAAGCTCTGGTCATCCTAAGAAAACTGAAGCATGAGAAAATGACCTTAACTCAAACCCTGTGGTGATGATTAGAGGCCCTAAAGAAGGAAATAAATAAATCTTTTAAAGAAATGCAGGAAAATATAAACAAACAGGTGAACGAAATGAATAATTCTTTTTAAACATCACAGGAAAACACAACCAAACAAGTGAAGGAAAAATAAATATAAATGAATGAATGAAACAGTCCAAGACCTGAAAATGGAAATAGAAGCAATAAAGCATACATGAACTGAAGGAATCCTGGAGACAGAAAACCTACAGAAGAGAACAGAAACTACAGACACAAGTATCACCAACAGATTATAAGAGATGGAAGAGAGAATCTCAGGCCTAGAAGATACAATTGAAGAAATCAATACATTGGTCAAAGAAAATGTTAAATCTAAAAAGTTCTGGACACAAAACATTCAAGAAATCTGGGACACTGTGAAAAGACCAAATCTAAGAATAATAGGAGTAGAAGAAGGAGAAGACTCCCAGCTCCAAGGCCCAGGAA
This sequence comes from Lophiomys imhausi, assembly GCA_907164525.1. Lineage (NCBI taxonomy): Eukaryota > Metazoa > Chordata > Mammalia > Rodentia > Muridae > Lophiomys > Lophiomys imhausi. The sequence goes on from CAJQZJ010000182.1 coordinate 445,539, forward strand.
ATATTTTCAACAAGATCATAGAAGAAAACTTCCCCAAACTAAAGAAAGAGATGCCAATAAACATACAAGAGGCTTACAGAACACAAAATAGGCTGGGCCAAAAAAGAAATTCTTCCCACCACATAATAATTAAAACACTGAACTTACAGAAGAAAGAAAGAATACTGAAAGCTGCAAGGGAAAAAGACCAAGTAACATATAAAGGTAGACCTATCACAATTACACCCAGTTTCTTAACAGAGACTCTTAAAATCAGAAGGGCCTGGGCAGATATCTTGCAGATCCTATGAGACCACAGATGTCAGACCAAACTACTATACTCAGCAAAACTTTTAATCACCATAGATGAAGAAAACAAGATATTCTACAAAAAAAAAAAAAAATTAAACAATACCCATCTACAAACCTAGCACTACAGAAAGTACTAGAAGAAAAACTCCAACCCAAGGAGGAAAACTACACCCAGGAAAACACAGGAAATAAATAACCCCCAAATTAAAATCAAAATAACAGGAATTAACATTCAATGGCCACTAATATCTATCAACATCAATGGACTCAATTATCCAATAAAAAGACACAGGCTAACAGAATGCATTCTAAAACAAGATCCATCATTCTGCTGAATACAAAAAACATACCTCAACAACAAAGATAGGCATTATCTCAAGGTAAAGAGCTGGAAAACGGTTTTCCAAGCAAACAGACCCAAGAAGCAAGCAGGAGTAGCCATTCTTGTATCCAATAAAATAGACTTTCAACTAAAATTCATCAAAAGAGATGGAGAAGGACATTTTATACTTATTAAAGGAAAAATCCTCCAAGATGACATCTCAATTCTGAACATTTATGACCCAAATGCAAGGGCACCCTCATTCTTAAAATAAATATTACTAAAGTTTAAATCACACATTGACCCCACACATTAATAGTGGGAGACTTCAATACCCCACTCTCAGCAGTGGACAGATCATTGAGACATAAACTAAACAGAGAAATAATGAAACTAAGAGATTTCATGAATCAAATGGACCTAACAGATATATACAGAACATTTCATCTAAAAGATATATATGAGTTAGGTATAGAACTTTATTGAGATAGATATCTAACTCATTGAGATAGATAATAGAATATTAATATCAGTTGCCAAATATGTATGGACAGGACATTGGGAATTTATGTTATACTGTACAATTTTCATAATTGTGGCCTAATTATTCTTATTGTTTTGTATTGTATTTATTGTTATAAGAAAAAGAGCCATTTATTGAACTAAAAGGGGGAGTTGGTGGGAGGAAAAGGATACACCTTAAATTAAAAACAAAAACAAAAACAGATAGTAGGGTGAGTGGGAAGAGGGTAGGAGGGTGAGACCGGGAGGGGGAGGAGGGAGGGGACTATGATTGAGATGTAACTTGAAGAAATAAATAAATGCTAAAAACAAAAAATGTACTTTCTTGTCCCATCTCACAGAACTGTCTCCAAAATTGACCATATAGTCAATCACAAAGCAAGCCCCAACTGATAAAAGAAAATTTAAATAATCCCTTGTATCTTATTGGATCACCATGGATTAAAGGTGGACTTGAACAGTGACAGAAACAACAGAAAGCCTATAAACTCATGGAAACTGAACATCTCTCCACTCAGGGACCACTGGATTAGGGAAGAAATAAAGAAAGAAATTATAAACTTTCTAGAATTCAATGAAAACCAAGGCACAATATACCAAAATTTATGGGACACAATGAAAGCAGTGCTGAGAGGAAAGTTCATAGCAATGAGCACCTTCATAAAGAAATTGGAGATATCTCATACTAGCAACTTAAAAGCATATCTGAAAGCTCTAGAACAAAAAGAAGTAAAGACACCCAAGAGGAGTAGATGGCAGGAAATAATCAAACTCAGAGCTGAAATATATTAGAAACAAAGAGAACAATAAAAAGAATCTATGAAGCCAAGAGCTGTTTCTTTGAGAAAAATCACAAGATAGATAAACCCATAGCCAAACTAACTGAAAGGCAGAAAGATAGTATCCAAATTAACAAAATCAGAAATGAAAAGGGGATATAACAAGAGATACTTAGGAAATCCAAAGAGTCATAAGGTCTTACTTCAAAAGCCTGTACTCCACAAAATTGGAAAAATCTAAATGAAATGGGTGATTATCTTGATAGATTCCACCTACCATAATTAAATCGAGAGCAGCAGATAAACAAATTAAACTGTCCCATAACCCCTAAGGAAATAGAAGCAGTTATCAAAAATCTCCCAACCAAAATAAGCCCTGGGTCAGATGGTTTTAGTGGCAAATTCTACCAGACATTCAAAGAATAGCTAATACCAATACTCCTCAAACTATTCCACAAAATAGAAACAGAAGAAACCAAGCTCATTCTGTGAAGCCACAATCATCTTGTTACCTAAACCACACAAAGACTCAACTAAGAAAGAGAATCTCAGACCAATCTCCCTCATGAATATTGATGCAAAATTACTCAATAAAATACTTGCAAACCAAATCCAAGAACAGATCAAAAATATCATCCACCATGATCAAGTAGGCTTCATCCCAGGGATGCAGTGATGGTTCAACATATAAAAATCCATTGATAAAATCCATCATATAAGCAAACTGAAAGAAAAAAGCCCACATGATCATCTCATTAGTAGCTGAAAAAAGTCTTGGATGAAATCCAACACCCATTCATGATAAAAGTCTTGGAGATACCAGGTATACAAGGCCCATACCTAAACATAATAAAGGCAATATACAGCAAGAGAATAGCCAGCATCAAATTAAATGAAGAGAAATTTAAATAATTCCACTAAAATTAGGACAAGACAAAGCTGTCCATTCTCCCCATGTCTCTTCAATATAGTACTTGAAGTTCTATCTAGAGTAATAAGACAACTAAAAGAGACCAAGGGGATACAAACTGGAAATGAAGAAGTCAAATTATTATTTGCAGATATGATAGTATACATAAGTGACCCCAAAAATTCCACCAGATAACTCCTACAGTTGATAAACATCTTCAGCAAAGTGGCTGGATACAAAATTAACTCAAAAAAAATCAGTAGCTCTCCTTTATATGAATGATAAATTGTCTGAGAAAGAAATTAAGGAAACAACTCCCTTCAAATAGCCACAACCAGTATAAAATACCTTGGTGTAACACTAACCAAGCATGTAAAGACCTGTATGACAAGAACTTCAAGTCTCTGAACAGAAAAATTGAATAAGATATCAGAAGATGGAAAGATTTCCCATGTTCATGGATTGGTAGGATTAACATAGTAAAAATGGCTCTCTTACCAAAAGCAATCTACAGATTCAACACAATTCCAATCAAAATTCCAACCTAATTTTTTACAGACCTTTAAAGAACAATTCTCTTAATCCCAGCACTTGGGAGGGAGAGGCTGGTGGATCTCTGTGAGTTCAAGGCCAGCCTGGTCTACAAACAAGTCTAGGAAAACAGGGCTACATAGAGAAATTCTGTCTCTGGGGGGAAAAAAAAAAGAAAAGAAATAGAAAGAAAGAAAGAACAATTCTCAATTTTATATGGAAAAAAAAACCAGGACAGCGAAAATAGTCCTTTACAATAAAAGAATCTGTGAAGGTATCACCATTCCTGAATTCAAGCTGTACTACAAAGCAATAGTAATAAAAATCTCATGGTATTGGCATAAAAACAGACAGGTTGACCAATGGAATCAAATCAAAGACCCAGAAGTAAACCCAAACACCTATGGACACTTGATTTTTGACAAAGATGCCAAAACCATACAACAGAAAAAAAGGAAAGCCTCTTTAACAAATGGCTCTGGTCTAATTGGATTTCAACATGTAGAAAAATACAAATAGATCCATATTTAAAATCCAGCAGTATGAGGGAAATGGGTGGGAGGGTAAGACTTGGAGGAGAAGAGGGAGGGGGATGTGATTGGAATGTAAAATAAACAAAAATGGCCAGGGAAGAAAGGGAAGGTACAAAGATACAGGAGAATGTGCTCAGCATATAATGTATGCTTGGGAGGAAGTATCCTCATTCAACACATTATGCCAAGCATAATGAATGTGAACAATGAACATTTCTAAATGAGTCTAAATGAATTCCTATCTGAGTCTCGCTTCAAGATAATATAGATACTGGGTGAGGTTGATAATTATTAACTCTAGATGATTTCATAGGGCTCCAAAGCCCTCACCAAAACAAATAAGTAAATACAAAGAAAGTTAAGAAAAATAAATAAATGACTATGGTCAAAATTGTGAAGAACTCTGAGGTACACTCAAGAGCCCTAACCTAACAACGCACAGAAAAGAAGGAAATGGGATGGAGCACAAAGGCATGGAAAGTTTATTCCATGAAATTATAGAAGAAAATTCCCTAAACGTAAGGGGGGAAATTGTGTAATTTTGTTGTAATCTCAAAATATTATTTAAAAAACTGAACATCCAAAACCAAGCATTTAGAACTCCAAGTAGACATGACCAGGGAAGTCCCACTCTATGATACATCACAATCAAAATGTCAAGAATGCAAAGTGAAGAAACAATATTAAAAGCTCTAGGAAAGCGTCAATTTACCTATAAAGGTGAATATATTATAATAATATCACATTGCTTGTTGGCACTCTAAAAGCCAGGAAAGTATAGAATGATATGTTTCAAGCCTTTAGAGTACATAACAGTCAAAACTAGTCATACCCAGCAAAGGTATCTCTTTAAACTGATGGAGAAACCTAGGTGTGGTCGCACACACCTTTAATCCCAGCACTTAGGAGGCAGGGACAGAGGGAGGCAGATATCTGAATCTGAGGCCAGCCTGGTCTACAAAATGAGTTCTAGGACAGCCAGGGCTACACAGAAAACCCTGTCTGAAAAGAAAAGCAAAATAAAACGGATAAATTGATGGAGAAATAACATTTCAAAGCAAGAAAAAACTAAGGTAATTAGTTGGCAACCAATCCAGGTCCATGAAAAACACTTTAAGGTGTTCTATACACACAGGAGGAGGAAGGTAGCCACATTCACAAGTATATGAGAATAAACTTCATAGGAGGGATAGATAAACAAAGGAGAATTGGCAGGGAATATTTCACATCCAGCACAACAAACCATAAAACCCCTGGCATAAATAAGAGAAGAAGAAAACTAACAATAAATGTAATAAAATCAAACCAACAAAACCATATAAATTAGCAGTACCAACTGGACTTGATTGATTACAAAGAGAAAGTAGAAAGTTGGGTGGATAGGGAAGGGGTGAATCTGGGAGGAGTTGAGGGAGAGGGTAAATCTGACCAAAACACATTATAAGAAATTCTTGAAGAATGAATACAATGTAAAACAAGAATAAATAAATAAAATTTGCCTCAAGATGCTTTCACATTTTATATGCTTACATTTTAATCTTTAATTTTCCTGCCTCTACCTCCCAAGTGCTGGGATTATATTTACCAAGCTTAAATTAAATAATCTTCGATGTTTGGCTTGGTGTGTTTTTTAAATTAATGTTCTTGGGGCATATTTGCTTTGTCAGGAGACTAAACTCCTCTCGCTTAGCTACTTGCTGGCTTGATTTTACACCATTAAATGCAGGGCTGGTTATAGCTCAGTGGTAGAGTGCTTATCTAGTACTCAAGAAAGCTTGTCTTTGGCCGGCACCCCTAAGTGGAGGCGGGGGGAATCACTTAAATATATAGACTTAAAATATATGCCTCCCTCCCTGCTGTCCCAAACCTCATGCAGTTTGGATAAACATAAAAGAACCCCACAAGCTCCTGCTCAGGGTGGACAACCACCATCCTGGAAATGGGTAAGATGGTCCAGGCATCAGAGGGATTGTGAACTACAATGAAGACACCCACAGACCAGACTGGATAACACCCATGGCTGGGGCCAGTCGGGAAGCTTCCAACATCCGGTGTTCCACTTTCTCCTGCTCACTGGCCTTCTGTTGTCAGTCAGCTTGCTCTTATTTTTCCCCTCAAATATGATACTCCATCCCTTAGAATCCAGTGAGACTTGAGAAGGGAGTTTTCAAATGGAGAGTCATTTGAAATTGAATGAAAACATTAAATTTGACTACAGACATATGAAAGTAGACCAATGCTAACCAAAGTTTGTTTTCATTTTTTCAGCTGAATAGCAAGAACAGGGTTGGTAGAAGAGAACTGAAAAAACCATAGCAAATAAAGATAGAGCATTTCATTCACATCTTCTTTGAATTTTTCTGATACACATCACATTTTGAAAGCACCTCACTAGAAAATAGGCCACTATGAATCAGATATCAGCAAGGGGAGAAAGAGATTAATATTTTGTTAGCTTGAAGTACTGATGTATGATTTCTGTGCAACTAAATTTCCTAAGAGCTTCTTTACCCCCATTCAGACTGAGTCTGAAGCTCTGGCATGTTTGTGGCTTACCACCCACCCATGTTTTAAAGAAACTCAGGTGATTCTGTGGGCACCCATGGTTTAAGCCAACCAGGTAGACATTTGGCTGGTTAGTGTTTTGACAGTTCTGTGTCTGTGTTCTTAGCTTTGGTAGTAGTTACCACTTTATTCTAATGATTAGACCTTTAGCCTCAGGTGCTCTGCACAACAGCTTTTTTTTTTTTTTTGCTGAAGAATGTGTACCAGCCACATCAGTGACCTGGGAAAATAACTTGCATCAAAGCCAACTAGTTGCACTGCTTCGAGTTTAATGGAGCAGATTAATTATGGGAGGAGGGCTACACTGGAAAATTTCTGAGCTTGCCGGACCAACCAGCAGCCTTAGGTGATTAGGAGGTTAGGTACAAAATTCACTCATTCATTCATCAAACATATATTAGGCACAAAATATGTTCTGGAATCTAGAAGTAAAAATGATGACTATGATAAATTTGAATATGATGTCAAACTTCAAATTGTTCTGGTTTTTGGTCTCACCCAGGAAATCAATGATTTCTTATCCAACTGATGTTTACTAACTAGTTTACTAACTAGCTTTGGCATTTCAACTACTGTTTTCTAGACTTTGAAACATGATAGGCCAGTAATTTTTTTTTAGTTGAATCAGCTATGAATTTTTAATTTCTCAACTTAGACAATGAAATGAAAGTCTTTTTAACACAAACAACAACACGAGGACCATCTTACTATAAAGTCACCATTTAAATAATTTTTGTGAATTTAAACCATGTATTTAAATTTAAAAAAAACATTTAAACCATTAAAATAGTTTGTGAAAATTGCTGCAAATCTTAAAATTTAAAACTGGATTATTATCTATCTGCATCTCTCTCACAGGAAGTGGATACCCAATAAATGTTAGTAGATATTACAAGTCCCATTAGTAGTCAATATGTAGACATAGGACCATATTTGTCCCCCCCAGAAACCCCTTCAGCGACCAACAAGAAAATACGCTTAATGATGTTTTCAATACAACAAAGATGACTCACTCCTGAAGGACAGGAAACAAATGGGGACAGCCCTAAGGTCACTCTAGTTAAACATCTTGAGAGCTGCTCAAGTCTATAGAAGAAGGAGGGACCCATGTAGCTCTTGGAATACTCTGGGATGATAGTCCTAAAAGTTCAGAATGAACAAGGTCACTGGAATCCACAGGAAAGATCATTGGTAAAGAAAGAGCTATGTAGACAGATCTTTCTGAATACCTGCCATTTCTTGTTTTCAGCTGATAGGCACATTGTGGAACTACCCCAGGCCATGAATACAGTCACCTGGAATAGGGTGAAGTTAGGATGTCTGGCAGTCACACAGGGTCAGAATAGTGCTTGTACCCAGAATTCACAATGGGGAGCCTATGAGTCCCACTTCTAAATATGAGCAGAGCATCAGTGAGCTGTTAGATGACTCCAGTGGTGACTTTAATTTTTAATAATAAATATGTATATATATATGTGTGTATATATATATATTCTAAGTTTGATAACTATTAAAACCCACAAATTCAAGATTCAAGTACAGTTATATATATGCCAATATGCATACAAATCCAATTGTTATAAAAAAAACCATGATAAAAGGGAAAATCTTAAAAGATGTAAGGGAGAAATATATACACATGAGCAATGATAAGTATGATATATTCTACATACAAAAAATGCAGATAAGAAGACAAGTCTGATTCATGATGATTTTAAAATCTTCAACAAATTACAAACAGAAGAAACTTCCTCAGTTTTACAGAGGAAATGAATGTGAAGCCTGTATCTACCTCATACTTAAAGATGGAAGGACACATTATTTCCCCCTAAGAAAGACGCAAAAGGATATCTGTTCCAACAATTCAATTAAAAATACATTGTGGGGCTGGAAAGATAGCTCAGTGGTTAAGAGCACAGGCTGCTCTCCAAAGGACCCAGGTTCAAATCCCAGCACCCACATGGAAGTTTGAAACTATCTGTAATAGCCAATAGTGGTGGCTCACACCTTTAATCCCAGTACCCAGGAGGCAGAGGCAGGAGAATCTCTGTGAGTTCAAGGCCAGCCTGGTCTACAGAGTGAGTTCTAGGATAGCCAGGGTTATTTAGAGAAACCCTGTGTAAAAAATCCTAAAAAAAAACAACAAAAAAACCCACAACAACAACAATAAAAAAATCAAAAACATTGTACAAAATTCACAAGGATTAATAAAAATATTATTATAAAAATTATATGGAATGTTCTAGTCAGTGCAATAAGGCAAGAAAAAGAATACAGTTAGTCAGACTGAAAAAGTAGAAGTAAATTATTTTTTTCAGATGATCCAATTATCTATGTAGAAAACATATGTAATCTCTACTATAAAGATCTCAAACAGAAAAAAGGAACACCTAAGTGATACAGAAACACCCTGTGTTCATAAGACAGAAGACTCAACATTGTTCTAGTCTCAAGTCTGTCCAAGTTTAATTTTAGCTGGAAAATTACTAATTTAAGAAGGAAGTTGACAGTCTCAATTAATATAATTGTACAAATTGACCATATATATATAAAAACAATGTGTGAAATCAAAGGTCATAGACTAGCCAAATTTATTTTGAGAAAGAACAAAATTAGAGAACTAATACTACTTGGTGAAGACTCCCTATAATCATAGGAACACAAACAGGAAGAGACAAATATCAATAGAGGTAAATAGATCTGTATATAAAATGAGTTGTACTGAAGTAAAGTAACAAATATCTACACAATTGATTTGGGGGAAAAATGGCAGCTCTCGGTGGAGAAAATAACATCCAGCAACCAATGGAAGCCAATGCAGGGATTCACAGTCAAACACTAGGTAGAGCCAGGAGAACCCAGAAGAAAAGTAGAGAGAAAGGATTGTAAGAGCCAGAGGGGTCAAGGATACCACAAGAACACGGGCCGTAGAATCAGCTAAGCAAGGCTCATAGGGCTCTCAGAAACTGAATCAATAAGCCCAGACCCTGTATGGGTTTGAGTTAGATCCTCTGCATGTACCTTATGGTTGTTATGTAGCTTGGTGTTCTTGTGGGACTCCCAACAATGGGAGTCAGGGGTGTCTCTGACTCTTTGTCTGTGCTTTGGACCCTTTACCTCCCATTGTGTTTTCCACATCCGGGCATGATATGAGAGCCTGTGACCAGTATCTTTTAGGTCATATTCGGTGGATATCCCTAGGAGGCCTGCTATTTTGGTTTGTTGTTGTTTTGTTTTGTTTTTTAAAGAAAAGAGAGGAGGAATTATCTGGGGGAGAGGGAAGGTGTGAGGGGAGAAACTGGGAAGAGTGGAAGGAGCTTAAATTGCTGTGGATGTAATCTATAAGAGATGACTAAAAAAAATTTTTTTTTAAGCCAAGTAAAAAGTCAACAACAACAAAATACTATGTTAGTCAGTTTGGTTGCTGTTGACCCGAAGCAGGAAGTATATAGATAAATTAATGTAAATAAAAATATTAAATTTTAGTGATGAATGAAAGTTTAAAAATACTACTCAATACATTTTTTTTATCTGTAAAGGTTCCTCATACACCTTCTCAAAGAGGTCTCAGAGGTACATTCAGAGGAGGCAGTGACATCACAATTACAGAAATATCCAAAGACAAAGAGTTTGGATAAATCGCTGCTGTGTTTTATAAAGTTCACTTTTCAAATAGATATTATCACTTTGATGTTTACTTTGACCAAATTCAGTCAAGAAGGCATTCAAGCAAAGCTATTTCTTAGATTTAATTTCTATTGGGATATATTTTGATACAAATGTGAAGTGCTTATCAAATTGTGCTCATTCCAGAAATAAGAAAGCAAACCTTACTTTGAGTTGGTCTTCTTAATATTTTTCCAGCTGTCCCTGTCAGAACTCACTGCCTGTTGCTTGGAATAACATCTTTCCTGGTGAGGAAATCCTGACATGTTAGTTTTGGTGTTTGCTTATATAATCTCATATTCAAAATATACTTTAAAAATATACATTTGAGGGCTATTAGGAAAACTGAGGCTACAGTAACAAAAAAAGCCCTTGCCCCTTTTTATTATATTAAGGTTATATTGGAAGCTATATTAAATGATGAGTTTGAGGTACAAGTATAAACCCTGAAACATATCAGGGAATTGGTGCTTATTCATTCAGCTTGTGGGAGATATGTGAGTTCATTTGAGCTGGTGTAGTAGATACACCATAAACTGGGCAGGCAGAACAACATCTATTTCTTCTATTCTGGAGGCTGGTGAGGGAGGCTGGTTTGCAGATAGCTATGTTCTCACTTGGTCTTCACATATCAGAGAGAAGATGCAGTCTCTCTGAAGCTTCTTCCTAACAGGGCAGGTTAGAGATCTAGCTCCATGACCTAATTATCACTCAAAGCCTCCACCCCAGACATGAACACTTTGGAGATCAGGCTTCCACATAAGAATCTTGGAGGGACACCCACATTCTTTGAGAGCAGGAGCCTTGTAAAATGAAAGGTACTTAGGACTCAGAAGCTCAGTGAAGACCTTGTCAGGTGTTGGACAACAATGGACCAAAACAGCAAATATGATTCATGACTTTTGCCATCAGGATATGTAAAAAGAAGTGATGTGAGGTAAGGGTGACTGTTTCTGGAGGTGAGACATTGTAGAGTCTTCCATTGTAGAATCTTCCAACACTTTAGAAAACGGTGAGCACTAAGCATGCTGTCCTCGCTAGTTTTAAGTAAATTTGACACATGCTAGAGTCATCTGAAAGAAGAGATCCTCAATTGATAAAAAAAAAACACCTCTGTAAGATCCAGCAGTAAGGCATTTTCTTAATTGAGTGATTGGTGGGAGAGAGCCCAGCCCATTGTAGATGATGCTATCCCTGGGCTGGTGGTCATTGGTTCTGTAAGAAAGCAGGCTGAGAGGGTCATGAGTAGCAAGCCAGCTAGCAGCACCCCTCCACGGCTTCTGCAGCAGCTCCTGCCTCCAGGTTCCAGCCCTGCTTGAGCTCCTATCTTGACTTCCTTTACTGATAGACTGACTTATAAAAGTATAAGTCGAATAAACCTCCTTTCCTCCTCAACTTGCTTTGGGTCAGTGTTTCATTGAAACCTGAAACCTAACTTTGACTTGGGAGCACTAAGGGGGTCTACCTAAGGAGCACTGAAGGGTCATTCTGGGAGGCAGGTGTGTCTCTCTTTAGAAGCCTTCATCTGCCCCTAGCTGGTGAATTACAATGGTGTTCCATGTTAGCCAACACAGGTGAGTAGGGATAGCCCATGTTCCTCTATGAGGTATGGCGAGGCGTGTGAACTTTTCATGGGCTCAGTGTGAGTCATGTAAGTTGCTTTCTTCCTCAGCCTATGTGGCTGATAAAGGGTAAGCCCTTGAGGTAATGACACTAGGTTCCTTGAGGTGTGAGAGAGAAGTTTATTTTTGTGGGAATGTCCCATGCCCCCTTCTCTGTGCTGAAGGTCACATGAGCTGCACCAAACACTACCCCTCACAAGAGGTGACTAAACAGGTGGAGCCCACTAAGGAGAGAACACAAGCTACACAAAGAACCTTCCCATCACCAACATTCAACTGCGAGTCCCTGAGGCTCTGCTCTGAAGTTGGACTTTTAAGAACAGACCAACTGAGGGCCCTGAGAGCTTAACAATCAGAGAGAAGAATGATGAATGAAGCCCGAGGGAGGGAGCACTAAACTGGGTGAAAATGGATAACGACTAAAAACAGTAGCACCAGATTTTCTGAATACATATCTGAAAGAGAGAATGTTCCAGCTAAAAGATGCTGAAAATTTTAATGTTGTCTGAGTTTTCTAAACTGTCCAGATTCATTCCCCCTGAACAGTGACGAAGACAGATGTCTTGCCTGCACTTCTTCCTTGTTAATTGCAAGTTTATGCACAGAGTGCTTACCTGGAGGGTTTTTTTTTTTTTCACTCCATGAAGCCTTTTCTCTCTTCACTGCTTTTCTCTAGGAAAGAGAGTCAATGAATGAGGTAGGTGATCTGTGGTGGGAAACCATAAAACCAGATAGCAGCTAGCCAGGGCTATCGGGTATTTTGTTCAGGACTGAAATCAAAAGACAAAACTAATGAAGCCACTGGATCAAGGGCATAGACAGGAAGAGCTCTAGGCTTCTGAATCTAAATTAGCTCTGCTTATGGGACCATAGATAAAATGGCTTTCAATGGTAGAGAGAAAACAAGGAAAAGTTACTGTTACCTGACAGTGTCTTTCAGTGTCTCCCAGGAAGCTGCGACGCTATCAGGTATCAAGCCGGAAGTATGGCTTCTCCAATGGAAGCTCTGGGAGCTGTTAGTTTCCCAGCGGAAAAGGATGAAACACAGAACGAGATCCGTGTCACGGCCAGAGAGGCGGGAAAATTGATTTTCTCCACAACAAAGTGCTACAACCCTATGAAGATTTGTGTTACTTTAAAGAGTAGAGGCTGAATCACAAGGTGAGGCCAAAGGAAGCAGATGTGAGCTCAATGGAAGAATTTTGAGCCACTGGGTAGCCAAATAAAGATGGAGGGATTAGCTGCCTCACAAGGCAGTGTGGTCTGGGTCTAGGGCTACTCACTGAAAGCCAGGGTAACTGTGGTGTGTGCTCTGTGCTGAGAACTCAAATGTCAGCCAAGAAATGGGTCTGTGTTCTGTGCTAAGCACTCATGCATCAACTGAGAGGTGGGTCTGTGCTGCGTGTTCCATGCTCCATGCTCCGTACTCCATGCTCTGTGCTCCGTGCTCTGTGTTCTGTGTTGAGCACTCATGATACAGTTGAGAAGTCAAGCTTGAAGTTTGAAGGCTTTCCCAGCACTAGAAACCTATCCTTCTGTGATTTTGGATGACATGTTGCAGAAGGTATCTCAGGTGACATCTATTCCTTAAACAAGACAGATATCTCTCAGAAACTTCAGGAACACTCTCTCACACACAGTCCCCATGCACCTAGGGGACACCTGGTCACCCTGTTTAGAATATCTCCTTTTACCACCCTTGCCACACTCCCAGTTCCCTCCTTCTGGTTCACCTTCTCTTTCACATTTAACATGCATCATTCTATAAAACATACATCATTAATATTTGATTTATTGTTTCTCCTTACTCTGGTTTAATGGGATCAAGAATGCTTTCCTTATGCTCAACATCCTTAATCATCAGAGAAATACAACTCAAGACAATTCTGAGATTCCATCTCACACTTGTCAGAATAGCTAAGATCAAAAACTCAAATGACACATTCTGGCAAGGTTGTGGAGAAAGAGGAACATTCCTCCATTGCTGGTAGGAGTGCAAGCTTGTACAACCACTGTGGAAATCAGTCTGGCGATATCATAGAAAACTTGGACCAGCTCCATCTCAAGGCCCAACCATTCCACTCCTGAGCATATATCCAGAAGATTCCTCACCAAACCACAAGTACATCTCCTCAACTATGTTTATAGCAGCTTTATTTGCAACAGCTAGAAACTAGAAATAACCAAGATGTCCCTCTACTGAAGAATAGATTTAAAAAAAAAACCTATGATACATTTACACAATGGAATACTACTCAGCTATCAGAAGCAAGGAAATCATGCAATTTGCTTCCAAATGAACTAGAAAAGTTCATCCTGAGTGAGCTAAACCAGACCCAGAAAGATACGCATGGCATGAATTCACTTATAATTGGATTTAGTCATATAGTACAGGATAACTATCCTACAACCAAGACACCAAAAGGAGCAGGAACATAGACTTTGTTACCTGTTAGTGGGACATTTTGCCCTACCTAGTGGAGCTTCCATGTAGGCCCCCAGTGCAAGAGAAAGCTCTTAGCCCTCATGTGACTGATGAACTGAGGGGGACTAGTATGTGGGGATACCCCATACCAGTAGGATAAGTGAGAGAGGGGGTAGAGGGTGGGAGGGTGGAACCAGGAGGGGTGGAGGAAGGGGGCTATGATAGAGATGTAACGAGTCAATAAATAAACGTTTTTTAAAAAAAGCAGGAAAATTTTTCAACTGAGCAGTTTGTTCTTTGTCTTAAACACTTGACAAATAATTTTAAATGAACATGGATACAAGTATAAAAAGAAAAAATGCCAGCCATTCTTTTTGAAACACACTTGGTTCTTTATGCAGCTGACCCACTGGGATGAGTCTTGTTCTATTCAGATCCTTTGCCGTGAGAACTGTTCATTATTGGAAACACCACCGACAGACAAATCTAGCAACCAGCATATGTTTACACACTCCTCTGTAAACCTCCATGCTGGGGATTTTCCACTGGGTTACTGCCTAGAAGAAAATTTCAGAGAAGTAGGAAAAAGATTGATGGCTTGCTCTTGATACTGTGGAAGTTGTGTTGATTGGCATCTCCCAACACACCAGCCACACAATAGCCAGTATGATTATTTGGTTTTTCTTCATCTACATACATTTTGTAAGTTTTATCATTTTTGGATATACTCACATGGCTTCTTGGACTATGTGGGAAGGATATTACATGTACTATGGGAAAATACAGAGTAGCTAAGTAATCAGTTGATAATATTTAATGTATACTGTGTTTAGGGAAACAAATACATATACTTAACTGAAATAGTATTTATAAAGAATAAAAAGCCCCAAGGAACTTTAAAAATAAAACTGAAATAATACCAAATTAAATAGAAGAAAAATAAGAGTTTAAATCAGTAAAGCTAGCTGAAGGCAGAAAAAGAACAGAGAGCCAGCAAGATGCCTCAGTGGGTTCAGGTTCTTTTTTTAAAATTTTCAACATTTATTTATTTCTTCAAGTTACATCTCAATCACAGGGTTGAGGTTCTTACCTTGATGACCAGAATTCAGTACCTGGAACCTATTTAGTGGAGGAAGAGAACTGACTCCTGCATGTTGTCCTCTGGCCCCAATATGTGGAAATTATGGCACACGAACCCCCACCCCCACACCACACCACACAAAGTAATGCACACATTTATGCACAAAATAAATAAATGTAATAAAAATTTAAAAACAAAACATAGAAAAATAATTCATCAAAGAGTTGATGTCATTATTCCCTTTTGGTCCCATATTGGACCCTTTATATTACTGTGTTCTATCTCCACTCTATTGAAATCCTCCCATGTCTCCTTTCCCAAAGTCTACGGTATTCCAAATGAAACACACATATCTAAATATTCGCAACTATCACCTACAAATGAGATAAAGCATGCAATATTTGTCTTTGATCCATTTACTGTAGAATTTCATGATCTCATTTTTTGTAGCTGAATAATATTCCATTGTGTAAATGTACCACATTTTCATTATGGACATTTAGGTTATTTCCATCTCATAGCTCTTGTGAGTAGAGCAGCAATAAACACAGATGGGCAAGTATCTCTGTAGTACAATATAGATTCTCAATTGCTGGATAATATGATACATTTATTTCTAGCCTTTTGAAGAAGTTTCACACTGATTTCCATAGTGACTACACCAATTTATATTCTAGCAATAGTAATAAGGAACCCCCTTTCACAAACATCAAAACAGGTGTTGTCATTTGTTTTCTTAATCTTAGTCATTCTGGTTGAGGTAAGATAAAATTTTGGACGGTTTTAATTTGAATATGTCTGATTGCTAAGATATTGAACACTTAAAAATATTTCTTAGCCATTCATATTTCTTCTTTTAAGAGTTGTACTGGCTGGGTTTTGTCATCTTGAAACAGGCTAGAGTCATTTTAGAAGAAGGACCTTCAATTGAGAAAATGCCCTCACCAGTTTGGGTCTGTGGGCAAGCTTGTGTGATGCATTTTCTTGATTGATGATGTGAAAGAGCTCAGCCCATTGTGGGTGGTGCCACTCCTGAGAAAGTGGTCCAGAGGGTGAATAAGAAAGCAGGCTGAGCAAGCCATGAGGTGCAGGTCAGTAAGCAGCACTCCTCCATAACTTCTGCATCAGATAATGCCACAAACTTTCTGCTTTAAGTTCCTTACCTCACTTCCTAGGATGCTGGACAACATACAAGCTGTAAAATGAAATAAACACTTTCCTTACCAAGTTGCTTTTAGTCATGGTGTTTTATCACAGTAACAGAAACCTTAACTAAGACAAAAATCACCTGTTTATGTCCATGGACCATTTCTTTTATGTTTATTACTTCAGGTTACATCTCCATCACAGTACCCTCTTTCCACCCCTCTCAGTCCCGCCCTCCCACCCTCTACCCCCATCCTGTCCATCCCACTCCTCCAGAGTGTTTTTAATTGGGTCGTTTATATTCTGGATGCTTAGGATTTTTTGTGGGGTTTTGTTTATTTCTTTGTTTTTGTTTTTTGAGTTTTGTGTATTCTGAATACTAATGCTGTTAAATGTGCAGCGATAAATACTTTTCCCCTTTCTGTAGGTTCCCTCTTCACTTGGATGATGGTATATTTTACCATACAAATGCTTTAGTTTAATGAGGATTCATTAATTAATTGTTGGTCTTAAAACTTCTGTTATTTGAGTTCTGTTCAGAAAATTTGTGCCAATGGGTTCAAGCACATCCCTACTTTCCCCTCTATAAGATTTAAGGTAGTATTTTTATGGTGAGGTCTTTGATCCATTTGGACTTGAGTTTTACTCAAGGTGAGAAGCAAGGATCATGTTTCATTCTTCTACATGTGACTATCCAGTTTGGCTGGAACCATTTGTTGGTAATGTTGTCTTTTCTCCAATATGTTTTGCTGGTCTCTATCAAAAACCAAGTGGCTGCAAGAGTAAGGGCTTACACGTGGATCCTCAATTCTATCTTATTGAGCAGTGTGTCTGGTTTTTATGCCAGTGCCATGCTGTTTTTATTGCTATAGCTCTGTAGTTCATCTTGAAATTGGAGATGGTTATTCCACCAGGAATTCTTTTATTGTTAAGAGTAGTTTTGGCTATTCCTGGATCTTTTGTGTTTCCATATGAAGTTTAATATCATATTTTTCAATTTCTGTGAAGATACATTGGAATAGGGGTCAGGATAGGAGAGTGGGGTAAAGGAAAAATATGAGGAGAAATAACTAACACCCAAGACATTTTAAAAATTCATGTGGATGCCTACTACCATAGAAACATATATATATATATATATAATCTCCCATTGGTGGTAGGAGTGCAAACTTTGGAAATCAATCTGTCACTTTCTCAGAAAATTGGAAATAGTTCTACCTCAATCCCCAGCTATACCACTTCAGGACATTTACACAAAAGATGCTCCACCATACCACAAGGACACCTGCTTAACTGTGTTCATAGCAGCTTTATTCATAATAGCAAGAAACTGGAAACAACCCAGATGTCCCCCAATCAAAGAACAGATAAAGAAAATGTAGTACATTCACACAATGGAATACTACTCTTAAAAACAAGGACATCATGAAGTTTTGAAGTTTTCGAACTTAACATCTTTAAGACTTGTGAGGTTTTAACAAAGTGCTCTGTAGCGCAAACCAAAGTCATACAACTTCATGTTGATCTTTACTGAGACTCCAAATTTGGCCTTTGCCCCAAGAAACAGTCTTTTTGCCTCATTAAGAGGCTAGAAATGAAAACAGCCTTATTTCTATCTAGTAAATCTATGGATTGAAACCTCTCTTCTTAATTCTGTTTTTAAAAGGAAGAACTTTCTCCTGTGGCCAGCTTCTGTCCTCCCATCCTTTAGCATGGGTCACTCAGGGAAGCCAAGTTTCATTTTCAGTGTTTCCACTGAACATTTCCTTAGCCAGGTCTATATGTGAATTAATAAATCACCACAGGCAACAGTGTGGTCAAATAATTTGGCATTACCCAGTAGGAATTTTGCTTCTTCTGCCTTCTACTATCAAGTCCTTCACTACTGTCTCAGCCTCCATGATGACCAGTTTCTGCCATTCTTGGGGACTCTGGCAACCTTATCCAAAGCCGGCTGCACATGTCCTCTGCTTCCTTCACTTTCTGTTTCAGTTGTTTGCTGTGTAAAAAACATCTCTAAAGCTTATTTCACTTAAGACATAAGTGAAAGCTATGTTGTTTTTCATGATTCTTCAGTTGACTGGGTCTTCTACTAGTATGCCTGGTTCAAACATGAATTTGTATTAATCTAGAAACTGATCCAGGGCTGTTGGCTATGATGCCTTCATTCTATTCCTCATAGCCAATATGAGCTTCCTTCCTTTTTTTTCTTTTTTACTTTTGGTTGTGTTTATTTTCAAGCTACTGAGAAAATTACATATTTAATTCTCTCAGATATTGTTTAAGAACCCAAAAGTTAAGTTATCATTGCTCTCAAATAAAAAACTTAGAAAATAGTGAAACACCTCTCCCATTCCAAACAACTTACCAGAGCTTCCTTTCATAACAGTTAAGGCTACATTTAAAATAGCATAACTTACATATATATTATAAACAAGTTCATATATGTATATGTATATATGTGCATATGTATATGTGTATTTATATATATGTGTATATCACTCTTTAGAATGACTAGAACAATCACGCATATCTTTTTCCCTATGGGCTCCACAACAAGGCCTCTGGACCACTTTTTAAAGTAGCTGAATCCTATGAGGGAACAAAGGCAGAAAGAAGATGCTGACATCCTTAAAGCCTAGGCTTATGACTAGCACAATATAACTTTTACTGCATTTAGTGGTCAAAGAGGGGCTCAAGGCCAGTGAAGGTCCAAGGGGAAAGGAAAACTGAAGTTATCTTCTGATAAAAGGACTGCCAAGGATATGTAGTCATGCTTGATTAAACAACATCATGTATCTCCTACTTATTGGTTCAAAGAAGATTTTACTGTAAATGAAAGATCTTATTTAGTAACATGGAGAAAGTCATCAATAGAATCTTTTCTAGGGCAGCAACTAAAATCAATTGGAATGATTTTAAAAGATATCATGCATGTACACACACACACATACACACACAATGATTATGTTAAGTCACATAAAAAGACTTTAATACTAACAAAAAAATGAAAACATTAGGCTGTTGTGACAGCCTAGGATGCTTGGCTTGGTGAAACAGAACAAATGATCTTGGAAATATTTTTCTTGGCATTTTTATGGCTGATCTTCATGAACAACTTTGAAGCTGTGATTATTTAATAGGAGGCAAGATCTGCCTTCCAATATCACCAGGGTGTTCCTTTGTTTATGCAGAGTCTCTGACCATGTTATAGAACTGAAACTGATTAATTATCTTCTCCATTTACCCAAAGAGCAACACATGTCTCTCTACACGGCAGATCATGAGAATCTTTTCCTGCCTCTGTGGTTTGTGCTGGACTCAATCTCTGGCCTCTTTCCCTACCATCATGGTTCTTTGTAGGGCTCCATGTCTGAGGAGGTCCAAGCTTACCTTGCAAAGGATGCAGGCCAACCCATTCTTGTGGGCAAGGACTGTCATGGAGGAAGTTTCAAAAACCTTATTCTCAAAGGGTGGCACAATGTATTTAGTAGTCAAAGAATTCAAGTAAGGGTGCTCCATTGGGATGCTTCCTCAAGTCAAAGGACCAGATTTGTTTATTTTTCAACCTCCTATCTCAAATAGGTCAGTTACGAAGAAATGTGCAATTCAGCAAGGTATGTTCTTCAGAAATAAAAGCTTTGTATGGCATCCACATAGATTGTCATCTTAGGGATTCTATGTATGAATTTCTGGCCCCATCTATGTGTCTTCACCTCCAGAATCTCTTGCAATCTGGGTTCTACTTGTGCTGTTTCACCCAACCTCTGTCAAATCCATGGTCCTCAACTATGGGTGTTCCTCAGCATCTCTTCTCAATTCTTTACTCCCCGTCTCTCTAACCAAGCACACTGTTTTCTTTCAGCAATCAATCTGGCTCTGTCTTCAGTTTTGATCGTGTAATATGCTTGACTTTAATTCTCCTATAGTGTACTTTCCCATTGATTTAAATCATACTTTTTCATAGTTAACAATTATTATGATTCCTAAACCCTTCTGCCAGGCCAAGAGGTGACCATATTTGGGCTCAATCATTACACACTTTATACTCAATGGGTATTTTTTAATTGTATTAGTCTTTGAGAGTTATGCATAATGTGCTTTAATCATATTTACCCCTTTCTCCAACTCTTCTCATATCTAGACCCTCTTCCCTTCGCTCTAACTCAATATCATTTCTAAAAACCTACCAAGACCAATTTATGCCTACCAAATGTTTTTGAATGTGTGCTCTTTCACTAGAGAGTGGTTGACTAACGGGGGCTACTCTTAGGGAGGACTCTCTTTCCAAGCAGCTCTCAATTGCTAGTATCTTTATGGCTATGGGGCCATCTCCTTTCTCCATGCTGGCATCTGGTTTGGCATATGCTTGCACATATCTTGTACATGCTGTTGCAACCATTGTGAGTTCATATTTGAGGAATAAAATGGCATTAGTGATAATTAAAATTAAACAGTATAAAGAATGGTAGTGGAGGGTTTGGTCAACTGTCTCACAGGCTGTGGCTTACAAAAGTACTTGTTAAGGCAGTAAAATGTTCAGCCCTAAAGAGAACATGCATATCAAATCCCTCTTTGCCCAAGGTTCAGAAATTATGCAGAAGAGAGCATAAGAAGAACGTAAGAGCTGGAGGCAGTGGATGACTACAAGGAAATGGTGTCTTCTGGATACAATGAGGCAGCCCATCAATGGCCACGCCTACAAAGAAAAGTGACTCTACTACCCTCTGCAATATTTCTCTGCCATGTATTTGAGCACATCAATGGTGTAATTCCTTTGAGTTAGGGCATCATGTCATCAGGCAGGGGCCATAACAAAGGATGAAGCAATCCAGCTCCTGCTTCCTCCCCTGTAACCCTGCTGGGTGCTCTCAACCCACCTGCATGAGATGAGGTCAGTATAGTTACTTATGCTGAAGAGAAGGTGGCTTTAGCTAGAGGTGCCTTCCTTGACCTCCCATAGCAGATTCATCCGGTGGGACTCCAGATCTGCTTACTGTACAGCCCACCTACAGTCCATCTGTAGCTATGGACACTCTACTATTGTGGGTATCTGGCAGCTCTCTGGCAAGTAACTGAAGATCTCCATGTTCTCAGACAGCTTGCAGGTGACTGAGAAAGAATGGAGTGGAAGACAGGTTGAACTAGCTCAGTCTGTTGAGCATAAGGCTGTGCCTGCACAGAGGTGACATAAAGATGTCAACCAGGGGTAAACCATTCCATCCCATCTCATTTCCCCCACAGTTAACATGCTCTGAGCTCTAACCTGGGCCAAGCACTGAACGTCCTTTGAATAATACATTTTTTAATCTTCCAATCCTGGGTAAGAGGTGTTTTCACATCCACTTTGTTGGTGGGACAGACCCTCAGTAATGCCCAGTACTTTTTCCTTTCTCAGAAGCTAGTAAGGAGTAGAGTGAGAATTCAGAACTGTGTTTTCACTCCAGTGACTGAATGTCAAATCATAATGTACACACTGCAAGCCTAAAGCCATTCTGTTAGGAGCCATTGGGAAGGAATAGTGGATGGAGCAACCTTCTGGTCAGAAAGTGGTGTAGAAGGTCTCAGCTTCCTGATGGTAAATAACATAAAATTTCCACCATCTGTGTACTTTTCCACTTAAAGGAGGTATCATATTTTACCTGGGTCAAATGGCAGTTTACTCACAGCCTGAGGAAATTCTAGAAATTAACAGCTATAGTTTGTCTGAGCTCAGCCCATAATTATGTCATCTCATTTCTGAGCATACCAGTAGCTTTCCACTTCAGTCTCGATAGGAAATATCCCTCCATCTCCTCAGACACAATGTACATTATTTTCACAGGAATGGCCAGGGGATGCAAAAGGATAGCAAATTCAATAGAGCTTTTTCTCTTTCCCATATTAACCCCAATTATACCCTTCATTTTTAACCATTGTTCCCTAAAGAATTTAGAACTCAAAGATGATTGAGCCGTAGGTGTGCATTTTATTCATTATGTTTCTCAAACATCTAATACAGTGTCTGGTACTCTATATGTATCCAGAAAGTGTCTACTAGATGAATTAGTGGATACATAAATAGATAAATGAATGAAATGTGTACTTGAAATGTGAAGGAACCAAGGCCCCACCCATAGGACATGAGCAG
Organism: Lophiomys imhausi; assembly: GCA_907164525.1. NCBI lineage: Eukaryota > Metazoa > Chordata > Mammalia > Rodentia > Muridae > Lophiomys > Lophiomys imhausi. Next base: position 468,062 of record CAJQZJ010000182.1, read on the forward strand.
AGAAATTCTTTCCAGAAGTGCAGTGGAGTTCCCATAAATCATCATGCAATCTTTTGTGTGGCTTATCATGTTTTCTTTTTCCTAAACAGCTTCCCTGCAACTAGATTTACTGACAGCTGCATCAAGCTTTGGGGATCATACTCTCACCCCCAACTAAGTCTTGAGCTAATCATACTGGGGACAGACAATGCAGAAGAAATTTGTCTCCTGCCTTCCAGTGCCATAAGATGGGACAAAGTCCCCAAGGTAGGCATCTAGGAACTTAGCCATGCCTGCTGGGTTTGCCTCAAACCTCTGAATCTCCAGTCTTCACCTACATCTTATCCTCACAGCATCCTGCCAGGGAGATGTGTGCTTGTCAGGTTTGTTCACACAATGTAGAACCACAACTGTGGCTGATTAACCAGAGAAGACTGTCCTGGTGGGCTTCAGAGTCACTAAAAGGCCATTTCTTTTTGATACCCTGTATGAGTTGCAGGCAGAAAAATAGGGAAAGGAGGGAGGAAAAAACCTTTTACTCACAAAATTGACCCTATAACACTTTCCCTACAGTGTCCCAGGAGTCAGGTTGTACATGAATTAACACATTTGAAAATCTGGGGAGATGAACACTTTAATGAGTTACATTGTTTCTCATAGGAAAATGAGGTTCCTTCCTGAAGTTAAACAGGGGTGAGGCTGACTTAAGATATACAGTGTCGGACAGGGCAGTGTTAGGTGTCCCTGGGAAGAGCTGTAGGGCCCAGGATTTAAGGTCAAGGTGCAGCCTTCCCATCTCTGGTGACACCATTCACGATATCTACCAGCTTCCATCTAACTTCCCCTTTCCTCATTACCCGTCCTCATCCATGTCTCTCTCATGTACCAGATCTCTGCTCTGAACTCCAGCCACTCTCAAAGCCCATCACCTGCTTCTGCATCAGTCCTTCCTACCGCTACCATGGTCCTTTAATCCCTGGAGCCAGTTCTGATAGTCAGTGTGCTACCTGGGCTCTAAATGCCATCAGTAGTTACCCATAGCTCTCTGGTTCTCAGGCTAGGCCACCTTGAGCTTGAAGGCAGTCCAAGTCGTATCTGAACTTGTCCATAGAATTGTCTCAAGCCTGTGCCTAAAGTCAGGTTTGTTTCTATGCTTACAAAATTCCCTTCGTCCCCTCTCCAGGCTGGATGTGGGATAGATACTCAGAGCTGAAGGAATCCGGTTCCTTTCTCCCTTGGATATCACCTCTTTACCCAGCAACATCCAGAGTGTGCCTTCACTGAATGGGATAACAAGTGCAGAGCATCCCCTCAGGAAGAAAGTGGTGTTCCCAACACACACACACACACACACACACACACACACACACACACACAAATATATATATTTAAAGCAAGTTATGGGGCAGGCACTGAGGGGGCAGCACCCAGGAAATGGACACATTCCATAGGGACTATTACAGGAAGGAAATAAAAATAAAATGGTCACATGTGTGACATTAGGGAAGTGGCAGCTGAAAGAGAGCAAAAACTTGGAAACTTACATAGTTCGAAAAACAAATCTTGGGGACTGTAGAGATGGCTCAGTGGTTAAAAGCACAGAGGTCTCAGGTTCAATTCCGAGCACCCACTTGACAGTTCACAACTGTCTGTAACTCCAGTTCCAGTGCATCCAACATCTTCACACAGACGTGCATGCAGGCAAAACAGCAATGCACATAAACTAAAAAGAAATAAATTATTTAAAAATAAAATTTGGATGAGGCATGGTAGTTTGAATAGTATGGCCATCATAGACTCAGTCACGTGTTTGAAGGCTTGGCTCATAGGAAGTGGTACTATTAGGAGGTGTGGCCTTGTTGGAGTAGGTGTGGCCTTATTGGAGGAAGCTTGTCATTGTGGCAGCCAGCTTTGAAGTCTTCTATAAGCTCAAGCTACACCCAATGTGACAATGTCTCTCTGTTGCCTTCAGATCAAGATATAGAACTCTCAGCTCCTCCAGCACCATGTCTGCCTGCACGCTGCCATGTTTCCCACTATGATGACAAAGGACTAAACTTCTGAAACTGTAAGCCAGCCCCAGTTAAATGTGGTCATTGTGTCTCTTCACAGAAATGAAACCCTAACTAAGACAACCTGATAGAATTGTTTTCTTCCCCAAAAGCCGTGGAGCAAGAGTCTAAATGGTGGAGCAGGGGGATATGACTGAGGTGCCCTATCCTCCCACCAAGTGGGGATCTGTTCCCTGTGAGGTGATCTTCGCAATATCAGAGTCACGTGACACCCCGATTGTCCCCACAGGTTCTGGAGGAACAAACAAGCAAGTAAACAATGTCCTGGGCACTGCTGTCCCCAGAGTTATCAGGCTTGTGTTGGAAAGCAACAGTCTCGGGTAGTTACAAGGAGAATTGCCTCTGCTGTTCAGAAAGGGATCTGAGAGATCCATGGTCTGTTGCCCTCCTGATACCATGTATAGTCGGTCTCAAGAAGGAATAGCAGGGCTTTGAAGGATGCTGCATTATTCTCTGTACTCCGAACCTAAGTGTCTCCAGCATGGGCAAGAGAATAGATGGGGTTGGGGGTCCAAAAGGGTGAGGTGGCCCTGGAGGATCCTGGGAATCATAACAAATGGAATACAGGGCAAGAACTTCAGTATTAGTCTGTCTTCACATGTCACCATGTCACAGTACATTACTCTGCAAAGGTCTCTGAAGATTTTGCCATTTCTGACTATACTCATAGCTTCTCTAGTATAGTAAGATTGGGGTTAGCTACGTAGTATTATCTGAGTATTAAAGAGCCTCTTATCTCACAGATGTCTCATCATTAAGGGATTCCTTTGTACCGACGAATTCCCCAGAAAACCTCACATGCACGTATTTTCCTAAGAAGTGCTTGTTTACAGGAGACATCCTATGTCCATTTTCCTTCTATCTCATCCACCACCTGCCAGTAAACACAGTGTTGGCTTTCAAACAGCAATGCCGCGTAACAGACAGAACTTTTCTTCTCTATTGCCTAAAGAGCTGGACATGCCCGTTTTCATTATGGCTCTCAGAACAGTACAATTATCTGCCCAAGGTAGATAATTTTATCTGCCAACCTTCTCACTCATACTTTGTCTCTTCTGATGGTCCCTTTCCCACCTGGGGTGTCCAGTGGCCTCTGCCCTTTTCCATCCTTTTCAGAACATTAATTCTTTAATTCAGAATTTTAATAACTCTGAATGCAGAACTTTGTTCTGAAGTGCACTTGATCTCATTGAAATGGGGAAGAAACCTGGAAAACTTTGATGCAAAAGAATGCACTACAACCTTTTCCTCAGACCCCTTTTCTCCCTTAAACAAACCCACAAATTTAGCAATTGGGGAGCAATAAGGTTGGGGTGTTCTCTGATACTTCTGTTTACCTTGGAATATTCCCATTTTGGCATTCACTCGTCTGTTAGACTGTAAATGCTCATCAAATGTTAAGATGTGACTTTCCTAAACAGAAAAGAAAGCATTTTTGTAACAAGTTAAGGGCAAATTATATTGGTCTGAGCAGCAGTCAAGGGGAGAAAATACTGTTTTTAAGCCAGGGAGATGTTTCCACTATGATAGGGAACAAGCTTTGCTAAGGATTAGGTTGTAGTTTTGGTTGGTCCTTCAGTCCCAGACTTGTCACTTCAGCTGTCAGAAGTGTCATTCTTGTTCATAATTACTGCTATTATTACAAACCTTTGTTCATAAGACAATACATGTACAAAGTATAGAATTAAAAGTATGCAACAGGTGAATGAACAGAAACTACTCTACCTTCTGTTCCCTGCTTGCTGACCATCCATCCATTGCACTCTGCAGGATGCATTTCCTAAATGTCCTCCTTCCAGGGATGTCTATGCATTTTTAAAAGTAGAGGTGGAGTCATTTGAAGTTAGTTTTTTGTTTCCTTGCTTGTTTTTCAAAGATATCTAAGACTCACATGAATCTAAAATCAACACATTTAAAGGGTACGCTTGCTCCTGGTGGTGGTGGCACATGCCTCTAATCTCAGCACTCAGGAGGCAGAGGCTGGTGGATCCCTGAGTTTGAGGCCAGCCTGAACTCCATAGTTCCAAGTCAGCCAGGGTGTTGGGGTACTGTTAAGCATTCTAAATGTTAATTAATTGGTCCTGCTTGCTGTCTGTTACTTACATTGAATCTGATTGGTTAAATAAAATGCCGAGGCCTGAGATTGGGCAAAGACAGAGAAAGGTGGGACTTCCTGGGATTAGAGCAGGAAGCCTGCGCTTTAGACAGAAGAAGACATTCCAGCCAGGAGCAGGAAGAAGAAGACACACACCATGGGTTAGAGAAAAGAACCTCATTCCACATGGCCAGGAACATCAGCATATCATGGAAAATAGCAGTCCAAGGGGACCTATGTATATACGGGATCATATTTGGGTAATAGAATTATGAGCTAGCTTAGATGTGCTAGGATTGCACAATTCAGGCCAAGGCTTGTTAAAATTCACGTGGTGTCCTGTGTGCTCTTTTATAATGTCTGGATAAAAATTAATGGCTGCCAAATCAATTAATAATAATATAAACACTGGATACATAGTTTAATTGCCATATTTCTTATTACACCAGGGTTACATAGAAAAACTCTGTCTCAAAAACTATAATAATAATAATAATATTAATAATAATAAAGCTTGCTACCTGCTCCACAGTTCCTATTCCACCCACCATCTCATGCCCTCACTCCATGAGGTAACCACTATTTTATGTTCTTGTGAGTTATTGCAGGGTTATTAAAGGCACATAACACCAAAAACAGCTTTTATTTTCTCTGCCAATGCATATACTTAGCTTCAGATTCCATAAAAACAACAAGAAGGGATGTTTGTAAAAGTAAATTCTCATTAATGTAATTATTCATGTGCAGTTTATGAATTCATTAACTTAAACTTTGCAGTTTGTACTTACATACAGCAAACAACGGCTGTACAATTTATCCACTGGAAGTTCCTTTACTTCAGGATATTGAGAATCCTTTAAAAGGCGTGCCCTCTTTCAAAATATATAAAAATTAATATCACTTGGGTTAATATTATTGGACTGAGTAGAAGCCTACACAATCAGAATAGCCACCAATGGAGCATAACACAAGCACCTGGTACACATAGAGGTGTTTCCTAATGTTGTCCCTATGTAGGTCTGTGATATGCTGGGACCAAAGCAATTTGTCACCCATGTCAACTCTAAGATTTTTCCTGCCACAAGGTAGAATTTTTAGACAAATGAGTTTGGATGGGAAAAGGGAACTGGATTGAGCCGTAACATTTTGAGGGCACCCCATAACATGTTGACAGGGCACCCTGGAGAAACATGTGTTCCTTGCAAGCTCAGGAATCCACCCACATCCTAGCAGCACTTGCTCCTGCTGTTTCTTGTTCTCTGTTCGCGACCCTATTTTAAAGTCCTAGCCATGCCTTGAAGTCCAACTCAAGAATTCCAGGAAACAGCTCAGATCTCCCATTTGAATGTATTTCTTCCTCACCTGGCCACTTAATCCTTCTGTGAGTTCATCACACTCCACTGGCAGTGGTCTTCCAGTGCTAGCCATAAATATATTTCCTTTTCATAGGACTATGAAGCCGTCCGTGACCTTGGTTATTTATGTCTGAAGTTCTTTCCATAGCTTAGCAGAGGGCAGAACATAAAGTGGGATCTCAATCAATAATTAAAGACAGGGTCAATTGTTTGGTATAATATTCATCCCTAGTGCAACTGAGTGATTTGGGGAGAGGAGAAGTGATTAAAAACAAATCTTTAGGTTAGTGAGTGCCCCAAACCCCAAGAAGATGGTTTTGATATGGACAATGTAGTGGTTAAGAACTCCATCTTTGGGGTTGGAGAGGTGGCTTAGTTAAGAATATTTGCTGCCTTCCAGAGGACAGAAGTTTGGTTCCCAGCACTCATGTAACTCCAGCTCTAAGGTATCCAACAGCCTCTTTTGGACTCTATGGACACTTGTATACACATACATATAGATCACATATATCATATACATAATATGCATATATGTTGCAGGATATTTTATCACACTGTGAACTCCAAGATTGTGTTGTTTACTGGAAAAACCTGTTTCTAGTTGTGTTGTGGCTCAGCCCTAACACACACCTTTAATCCAAGAGCTTTCTGCTTGAATGCTGTAAACTTAAATAAAGTCAACTATAAGCCAAGACACAGAGCAAGCACCAGTTGACAGGAAGTGAACATAGGAAAAAACCATAGAGAATGAGAGGAAGTCAGGAGGACAGATAGAGAGACACACAGGAAGTAGAAGGGAGCGATGTTTAGTTTGAAAGTTCTTTGAGATGATGACGTGTAGAAGGAGCATTCCTTCTTTTGGGGACATCAGCTGAGGAGGAAGGTCAGCTGGGTACTTTCTCTGCCTCTCTGAGCTAGCAAGCTTTCACCCCAGCATATGGCTCCCGAGTCTTTATTGGTAAAATAAAATGATTGAAATTTTGTTAAAAACAACACATGTGGATCATGTGCATATACACATATATATCATATACATATACATTTACACACATGTGCACATTAGAAAGAAAGAGAAAAAAGAAAGAAGGAAAGAAAGAACGAAGGAATTCAACTCCATTTTGGGCCTTTAAATGACCTGAACTCAATCCAAGATCTGAATTTGTATTCCTTTGATCTCAAGCAAGCCATTTGTCCTCTCTAAATTTATTTTCTCAAATGTAAAGCAAGGCTGAAGATAATAGCTTATATCTTACAAAGTACTCATTAAACCACTGTAGTCTCTACTAGTTTTTATTGCTGTGGCTGATGTTATCACAGTGTGGTTATAAAACTTTGATACCAGCTGCCAAAACCAGGAGCTCTTTGAGTCAAAGATCAGACCATTCCTACTCCCAAGCTGCTTTCTACTTGGAAGGAGGAAAATTCAAAAGCCACTAATAAACCCTTGTGAGCATTAAAGTATTACTGAGAAAGTAGGCTGAAGAGTGAGTGATGTTGAAAGTTTTGTCTAGCCCCTTCACTGGTTCAGAAAATATTCCCTATTCTAAACTGACACAGAACTAAACACTAAGGTCTATAGTCTGTGGCTACTGTACATTGGTGTTCTTAAAATTCACTTTTAAAAAATCTGTCCAGTTATCTCATTATAATCTCAATAGCAATTAAGCTTAGTAATAGGAGAGGAAGTTTTCCCACTTGACTCAAGTAGAGGGAGAACTCAGACACAGAAGGACACGGAAAATTTACAGTTCCTAAGGCAAAGTTTACAGGTAGGCTGCAGATACCATGAAGCCTTTCGCAAGTTCAGGAAGCAGGGAGTTAACAAATAGAAACTGACTTTTGCTATGTTGGAAATTTCCACTGTTTGCTTTGTTGTGGAAGGGATGGAAAATGCTCTCAGTGAGCGCAAGTGCTTGCATGCACGCAAGGCCTCTGTGTGTGCTTGTCTGTGTGTGTGTGTGTGTGTGTGTGTGTGTGTGCTTGTGTGTGTGTGTGTGTGTGTGTCTGTGTGTGTGTGTCTGTGTGTGTGTGTGTCTGTGTGTGTGTGTGTGTGTGCTTGTCTGTGTGTGTGTGTGTGTCTGTGTGTGTCTGTGTGTGTGTGTGGTGTCCCTTCATTGATCCTATGTCATAATTGTTTTCCTACAACTTTCTTTTCTTCCAGGGTTCTCTGGAGTTACCAGGAGCCCCCACTCCTGGCTTGTTTATTGTATAATCAGTGTCCTGCTGTGCATGGATGGCCCCATTCCCTCTCTCTGACCTATTAATATCTCCATTGCAAAAGCATTACTAATGATAATTGTCAAGGAAAGAACAGTTTAGAAAAGTCTAATAAACATACTGACTTATATAAACAAAAATAAATATTAACGCAGGTAATTAGACAGTGAATGGAGAAAGATGGAAGTTCAAAGCCTTAGGGACTCCAAAGTAGTAGTTGATCTAACCCCCACCTTTTATCGTAACAAAGGATTTGAGGAGTTGCAAAACTAACTGGAAAGCTTGACTTTACATCTAAGATCTTGTAGTCAATCACATCCGTAGAAGCAGTGATTATCCGTTACAGTAATGGCCTTCAAAGTAAGTAGTCGAGGCACCCTCTTCCTTAAGCTGTAGTGCTTAGGGAACAAAAGTACCAATACTGCTTGTTTAAGATCATTTGTGAGCTGGTGTTGAAAATAATATGGCTAATTAAACTATTTACCTGTATTTATATTATCTTTAATTGTTTTGGTGGTGTAAATCCTTAACCTGCCATTATAAATGAATACACACAGACACCAGGTAGATCTTAACAAGCCTAGTCCTGGGTTGTGCAATCCTAGCCCATCTAAGCTAGCCCATAATTCTATTACCCAAATATAACCCCATATATACATATGTCCCTTTGGACTATTATTTTTCACATTAAGCTGATGTTTCAGGCCACGTGGAAGGATCTTCTTTAATTTACTCCATGGCGTGTCTTCCTTGTTTACTCCTGCCTTCTTCTCCAGCAACCTGTTCCCAAGATGCTCTGTATCTCTCTAAAAGTCCGCAAACCTTAGTCCTGCCTACCTCTGTCTTTGCCCAATCTCCAGGCCTCAGCATTTATTTAACCAATCAGAGTCAATTAAGTAACAGACAGCAAACAGGACCAATTAACATTTAGAATGCTTAACCCCACCCCATCAAGCTGGCCTCACTAAAACAAACATTGTAGATAACTATGCGAACATGTGCAAAACGAGTTGACACACCTACCTATTTTTTCCTTAGGACACCACAGACACTGGGAAGGTCACAGCTGAACCACAGTCATGTGGGTATCACAGAGAATAGGGGAGAATTGGTGCATCAAGGAATTGCAAGAGTCTGTTCCAGGACTAATGGCAACACAGTCTGAGACAAAACTTTATGAAGGAAATTTGTCTAAAGGGAGAAGAATGGCACAAAAATAGAATCCAGATGGTGCCTACTTGCTCAGCTGGTGTTGCCATCTTGGCTGACCTTTGGAGATTTTATGAAGTGACAGACTTTCTACTATTTTTCTGTGGGCAGAAAATATGACTCATTTTAGAGTAATAATTTTATTGCTCTACATACATAAAATTATGACTCATTTAGACCTTTTTCTGCTGTTCCACTAATATGGATCCCTGACATTGAAGAAGGGACTAGAAGCTTTCCTGGTATGTGTGTCCATGGGTGGGAGGAAGTGGTCCCAGGGCCATCCTTGCAGCATATTCAGTTCAGGGCCAGAGTGAAGCGCATGCAGCCATTGTCATCTGCACAGGGACGGTCTTAAGTGATGATCCAGATTCCATCTTAAGCCACCAGCTCTTGTGCTTCCCTCCATATCAGGTCTGGATGCTTACTTGTGTTACAAGAGATGGTTTCTGTTACAGTTTGGAAGCATCCCTCTAAAGGTTTGAGTGTTGAAGGGTTGGTCCCTGCTGTTGGCTCTATTGAGAGGTGACTAGATCATGAGTGTGTTAGATTGTAAGGCTGCTAATGTTGTTATAACATCACCATATTGCTGAGTTAATATTGTAGAAAGTAAGTTACTAGGAGGTGGGGCTGTTTGGAGATAGTAGGTCACTACAGGAAGGCTTTTGAAGGGTGTTTTCTCTCTGTCTCTCTCTGTCTCTGTCTGTCTCTCTGTCTCTGTCTCTGTCTCTGTCTCTGTCTCTGTCTCTGTGTGTGTGTGTTTGTGTGTGTGTCTCCTCTATTCTTCTTTTCTCCTTCCTTCCAGTTCCTCACTTTCTAGAGGTGTGCAGATTTTTTCCATTCTGCCTCAGTCATCATATTTCTGCCTTGCCATAGGCCTTCAGCAATGAAGGTTAACATAACTGTGGTCTGGAAATGTAAGTGAATGTGTAATTTATCTTTTCAAGGCCTTCCCAGATCTTCTCTTTCCATCCAAGAGAAGTAAAACCCCCACACAACCACCATCACCACCTTCAAGGTACTCCAAATCCCTCCCATTACAGACTCATTTTCTAAGCTATATCTATGATTTATAAGTTTATCCCAAATATCCACAAGAAAAGCAAAATGAAGCAACTTTTATAGTCAGCTCCATGAAATGAGTAGATGTCTACTCACTTTTGGGGTTGTGGATAGGTTTTTGGATCAGTCAAATTCATAGACTGTGCACTCAGCTGAAGAGTTTTAAAATAGTACAATAATGAGAACACGTACAAAGGTTTGGTGGTGATTAAGGAAGCCAACCATGAAACATTTAAGCAAGCAAGAATAAAAAGTTCTTACCGTCCTGAATTCAGAAAGGCCAGCAGAAGGAGAGGTAGCCAAACAGAAAGTCCTCTTGATAGAAGCCTTTCAGAAGAAGACAGCCACCAGCAAAGTCACTACCAAGAAATATCCCTACCTCAGTCTCTATTTCTGTAATCACTGGTGCAATAGCTAAACCCAAGTGAAAGCCAGAAAGAATTGGACACTTTGTCTCATCTATGTAGGCCAGGTAGAAGGGCAAAGAATCTCCAAAAGCAAGTAGGATTGCAATGCCCAATGTGGTCAACCAGTAGGAGGAGCCGCCTTCCAGAGGAAAGCAGGTTGTTACATCAGTGACAAGAGAACACTTCAGACTAACAAATGTCCATTACAAATACCTGGGGGAGGAGCTTGTGCCTAGGGACTGTATTTAGTAATTTATGTGGTCTAGATGGAAGTTTTGATGTTTAAAACATTACATTCAAAGCAGAAGTCCCCAGCCTAAAAACCTGGCTCTGTGGCCAATATTCTTCCCATCAGAGCCCTCTAACATCTCCTCCCTCTTTACATCGTCAGCAGGACTCCTCTAGACACTGCCCTTTTCACCCACCATCATACCACTTACTTTCCCTTTTCATACATGCTTGAGTTCGACTTGATTTGAAACTGGAAACCAGCCTAGATATTTATCTTAAACAGGTGTTCAGCAAAAGAGAGGTAATGAAGCACTTGCTGGCTCCAAATACATGCAGAGTGACTTAAATATCAAACACAGACAATAAAGTAGATTTGTTCTGGTGACTAGTAAAGTAGTATAGTTAAAACAACAACAATGTTCTGGCTTGAACAACAGCCTTAGGGACAGCCAACTGTGTGGCACCATAGCCTGACAATCTCTCTAGATCTTAGGGTTGCTTCAGTGGCTTACCAACCTCAGCAATGTTGGAGCAGCACAATTCCATTCTTGTAAGGAGGCTGCCTTGGCGTTTTGGGTGTTTGACAGTGTTCCTAGGTAGATACCAGCAGCATATTTCACATTTTCTTCATGTATGACAACTAGAAATGTCTCCACATATCACCAAATATTTCCTAGGAAACAATCATACCTCCTATTTCTAGTAAGGACCACTAAGTCAGATAGATGCTCACTGTGCCAGTTGAAACGCAGTTTAGCTTTGTGTCTCAAAAACCGAAAATAACAAGGACTAATAATAGAAGTTCTTCCTTTATCAAAATCAGAACTGGTAAAGCAACTAGTCTTTGCCAAGTTATCAAGGTCCCAGACTTCTGTTATATTGCCACCCATTGAGTATTGTCTTGCTCATCATCATAGCCACATTTCAATGGACAGGTGTTAGAAATGAGATGGGCAAGGACAACCATGTTGCTTTCTTATTATGGTCTGTCCAAAATTATGGTCTAAAATTTTATGTCTTGATCAGGTTATGACTATGGTTATCACAGGTTTAGTTATTTTATTTATTAATTAAGTTATTATTTAATAAAATTAATATTTTACTGTGAGGAACCATGTGCATATAGGAAACATGGCCAGCGTCTAGTCACATGAGCATACCTGGCTTAAAAGGAAATTAGGAATATGGTCTTTCACATGGGCTGTCACGGACCAAGCTAATTTAGCATCTTTGGTTTGTAAAGTCTTATTTGGTGGAAGATGGGCTTGAGGAAGGTGTCTTTGGTTCGCTTGGGGAGGTGAGAAGCACAATCCATTTCCCTCTGTGTTCTTTCATTTCTTTCACCCATCAGAGCCCTCAAGGCCCAGCTATCTTAGTCATAGAATTACACACCCTTACAGATCTGCTCTAAAATAGGAAGTGACTGAGTTTAGATTGAGAAAGAATTCTAAAGATCAGACTCCTAGTAATTACAGACAGAATTATGCCATTGCTGAGGGCAATGCCTGAAGCTCTGACTAAAAAGGTTTGTGTGAAAAGAGAGCTATAAAAAATTTGAAGATCCAAGTAAGGCTCCTCCAAAATGTCAGAAATAGTAGCCAAACTGGGAATTTGGTACAAACTAGCCAAATTTGGTACAGTCTTGTTGGGACAAAACTGGCTTTGTCTGGAATCCTTCAGTTATTAATTTACTTAAAGATAAGTTTTAATTATTTTTTAATTTTTATTTATTAGTAAGTTGGTTATTGTGCCTTTTTCTCTTCAGAACTGGGATTGTAATCTGGTAGACTGTTGTCTCTCTGTGAATTGATAATATCCTGAAAGAATAACATACCCAGAACCTTGCACTTCATATTATTATAATTGTTTATTTATAACTATTTAATTATGTAATGTGCAATTAACTATTATTGTATACAGTAGTAATGTAACTACATAATTGTGTCATTTTATAATTACATAGGTAGTGTCATTTGTAGGTAAACCTAGGCAAGATGTTTACTTATGAAATGTGCTTGCTTTCTAACCCAAAATGCCAAGAAGGATGAAGTAGAGTTTTTCTGATACACAAAAAATGGGCATTCTGAGTTGTGGTTTGCACTTACCAAACTTCTATGAGTCTTGATCAGGTTATGACCATGGTTATCACAGATTTAATTATTTTATTTATTAATTAATTAAGTTATTAATTAATAAAATTGATATTTTACTGTGAGGAACCATGTGCATACATAAATGACCTATCATAACTGAAAAGCATACATGAGTTATCCTATCATGAACAATCATCTATGCATCTAGGGCAAAACTGAATACACCATTCCCACAGTCCCCCTCACGCCTACCCTGTCACCGTCCATTGCTTGTCAGAACATCAACAGTGGGATGGCAAAAGAATGTCAGGTTTATCTCTTTGGATATGTCCTATCTTTTGACAGTCATATCCTTCCTTTTTTCCTTCCTTCCTTCCTTCCTTCCTTCCTTCCTTCCTTCCTCCCTTCTTTCCATCACTTGTTTATTTTCATATGTATGGGTGTTTTTGCCCAAAGGTGTGCCTGTGCACCACAGACATATGTTCATTATCCATGGAGAGCAGAGGACGACATCAGATTTCCCAGGACGGCAGTTATAGACAGTCCTGAGCCACCATGTGGGAACTGGGTATGAAAGAGAGTGGTCCCCTGAGAGAACAGCCAGTGCTCCTAGTCTTGGAACCATCTCTCCAGTTGCATATCTTGTCTCAAGATACCTATTTTAGTTTTCCATTCTAGCAGAAATTCTTATCTGAGTATGTTATTTTAGTCAACAAGAGAAATATTTGAAATAGGGTCCACTTCAAAATTCAATCAGTAAAGAGCAGTTCTGGCCTGAGTTGGTCCATTTTTAAGACAGAGAAGAGGGGAAAGAGATGGAAAAACCAACCAACAGTTAAAAATTATCCTTGCATTTGACACATTTTCCTGACTCTATTCCATCAGTACGAGCAAACTTTTACTAATGGCCACATTTGCTATTTGTCCTGTGTGGTGGGCAGGAGCATCATTGGGAATAACAGTGAGGATTATCAATGTTATCATTGCTGTTACAACAAACATCCCTTTCAAATGAAGATCAATGCAAAGTTATAATCAGAAAAGCAAAGGAAAATAGAAGTAGTCCACTGTAGATAGAATCAATTCCTTTAGACGAATCTTTGAGAAAAAGAAAACCAATAAAAAATTTAAGCTCCTGTCTCATACACATTAACATCCCATGCAGTTCATATAACAACAGTGACATAAGTAGGAAACATCTCCACTGCATTGGCTTTCCAATGAATTCTTTGATTTCCAGGAAATCCTGAAGAATGTAAGGGTATCACTCACATAAAAGAGCCATATGCAAATCCCTGCTTTGAATCAGAAGCCTTTACTTATAGCCTGTATGTTCAGTTTCTCTTCTGGTCTATTTCCTGCCCTTTCTGTGAGAAGACAGATGCTCTACCTTCCTGCACATGTCATCTGAGATGCATTCCCAGAAAGTGCACCGTGTCTGATCTGCACTGATGACATGAATCCTGCTTGAGGCTGAGGAGACCGGAAGACAGTTTAATCTCTTCTATGACTCTTGTCCACAACACTTCTTCACTTGAACCATCTCAACCCTTGTAGATCGGTTTCCTTGGAGCCCTTGTTTCTCTTTGGAGGCATTTCCACCTAATTTCCGGTGACCCAAACTTCCTGAAACAGAAGCAAGGCACTTAAGTTTGGATTAATCAAGAGGATTTGATTCATCACTAACACAAGCCTGACACCTTCTGGAAAGAACAAAACTATTGCACTGCCTCAAAAGTGCCTTTGTTCAGCACCCAGGAGGCTAGGTACCTGTTAGAAACAGTATGGTAGCTTCTGGGAACCTCATTCTAGAAGGCTCCTGGCCTGAGTAATTTTCATGGATAAATGAAAGTTTTGGAAAAAAAATTATAACTTTATTCTTATAGGATGCTATGGGATTTCCATCAATTTAAAAATTATAAATATAATCGACTAGTGATTGTAGTACTGGTGATGTCATCAGTAGGAGCTAAGAATATTAAATTATTTTATAGTTATCAAATATCACATTTACACTACTTTATGTGTATAAATACACATTTATATTTGTCAATACTTTGAAATTCTGACAGAATTGCCACTACATCTTATTATTTAAAACATTAGTAAATAAGCAAATCTATTAACATATCATGAATTAGCTGTTTTTGAAAAGTCTGATATTACAGATCTTTTAAAACTTCAATATATTATTTATGCTTTTAAAGGTTATCTGAAAAGATGTTCATGGTTTTCAGCTAGACAGTAAAGAGTGTGATGCAAAGATTAAAATGTTTGTTCTAGATGTGTTCCAGAAAGGATAGAAAGGGATAAAAGAATACATGGAATAGCATTCTTTTGTGAAAATACAGATTTTTAG
Source organism: Lophiomys imhausi (assembly GCA_907164525.1). Lineage (NCBI taxonomy): Eukaryota > Metazoa > Chordata > Mammalia > Rodentia > Muridae > Lophiomys > Lophiomys imhausi. The sequence goes on from CAJQZJ010000182.1 coordinate 483,141, forward strand.
ATCTTATATATAGACTAAAATGACAAGACTCTCTTGTTTATTTTAGTAAAAGAAGCACCTGATTCAAGTCAGTCATTGATGGACAAAGCTTCACTTTTCTTTTTCTTCTGAAACCAAATAGAGCAAAAGCCTCCTTTTTCCTTTATTCCCGCCTTCCCCATCCCCCAACAAACTGTGTTCAGATCTCTAAAAATTGTTTCTAAGTTATGAAATGTATCTTTAATGATTATGTCAGGTCGAAGTTTCTGAACTTTCCCAATGAAAATAAGACTTTAGTGTGGCATGTTTCTAATTGTTTGCTGCAATTCTGCTGGAGAAGGAGCCTCAGGAGCAGAGAATTCCCTGCCTGCCTAAGCTCCACGGTGCTCTTATGAGCAAAGAAAGTGGTGACTGTCCAACTTGGCGTAGATGTGAAGCTATTAACCAGTGTTAAGTCTCTAACAGTAGAGACTGAAGTGCTGGTCAAAAGTGTGCAGCACATTACTGCAAGGAAGGACAGGGTCATCCAGTGGGAAGCTGACAGAAAATATTACAAGTTCTCTTTATGTTTATTCATAATCTGATAACAAAAGAGGGTCCTACCAATGTTCTGAATATGAATTCATTATGCTTGTATGTCAGAAAGCCAGGTTCATAGGACAGATGAGAGAGTGTGAAGTGGCCTAGGTGAAGTCACTTTGTTGAATGACTTCAGACGTGGCCTGGAAATACCTGCTAGTAACTAAACTGCCTCTGACAGAATGGAGTTCCACATGAGACTGTGGGCGAGGATACTATTTGCAATAATACAATCTAATAAGCTTACAAAAATGCACTGACAGAGACTCATTTACTCATACTATATGTCTTTCAAAGATAATGCAAGGAAATGCATGCCATACCATGTGAAAATGAAATGTGTTCCCAAATTGCAATTATCAAGATAATTTAATATACACATTTTAAACAACTTATTAATGCTTATCTTTCCTATAATATGTATCATTGAGAAATTAGGTGGTAATAGTTGGACATATATAAAAATTGCATGTACTTGAGTTTAATATTACAGTTTGAATATTACAGTTCTAAGAATAAAGCTTTAAAACTAAAACATGAAATAGAAAGGTCTATTGTATGTTCAGAAATCATTAGACGAGGGAATGCCATGTGGGCCAAAATAAGCCTAACAATGATGTAGAAAAATGAAAAGGCACCCTTGGTTGAAATGGATATTGAAGAGGAATGAATCACCATAGGTACAGACCTCTGCCTGTTTCCACAGACAGACTGTGGGCAAGAAATATGTCTGTGTCTACATCCCAAGACACTACTCTCTGCCACACACCCCTTAGATCAAGAGATGCTCAAATGGCTAATGGTTAATAGGTTCAAAGAAAAATGGTACTAAGGGGAATTGACTTGTAGCATAATTTCTCCTAAGCCTTTAGAATTTGCAGGGATGAATAATTATTCTGAGTTGCAAAAGAGTCTAATTCAGTCCATAAGAAACCAAATAACAGCACTAAGGGTTCAAATTAAAAAAATTAAAAAACAGTTCAAATTCATAGAAAGCATTAATTCCCAGGGAAAACTGTAAGCGCCAACCCTGGTGCCTCTGTTCATCTCTGTATACACCCTGGACTCTCAATGTTTGTTTGTTTTTTTCCACTCATTATTGTCTGTGGAGACATAGCTCTTACTCTTCCTTCTTTTCCTGATGCCTAAGACAATACTAAACACAAATGAAAGAGGGAGTTGAAAAACACGGAAACCCTTATTATGCAAAATAATGCTTCTTCATAGTAAGTGCACTTTTATTTCATGGTAAGAACGTGGGAGACTAGGAGTCATAGGCAGTTTATTTTATAACCTTGCAAAGCCAGGCATCAGCCTAGAATGGCAGGCACACTGATTGAGACAGAGAAGAAGTTTTATAAAATGTACCATGACCTTTCCTCCCTTTTAGTAATTAGGAGGGTTTAACTTGCACACCATATGGGTCTTATCTTTCTATCAATTACCCTTGTCTTTTTTCTCAACAACAGCAACAACGAAAGGTAGAGATGGATTCCTCTCTGTATTTTACACTCTGTTTATTTTTAAGCTTAACCAATGGATGACCTCTTAGACAAGCTTGGCTGAGAGTAATATTCTACTCTAAACTACTAATTTGGGTGAGGGTAGCTAGCTTAGCTGAGCTTAGGGGAGTGAATGGCTAGACCAGCCAACATGAGCAGAGTCTAGTATTTTCTGTTCATTTGTAGCTGGACCTAAGCTGGTTCAAGGACTGTTTGAAAATAAACCATCAGATTTCACTTCAAACACTATATATACAGTGACAGGTCTGTGACATGAGCTGTCTGTTTGATCGTCTCATTAACCTACAAGGGTTAAAATACATTCCCAGAGTCACACAGTAAATAAGAAATCCAGCATTTGCATCTAGACCTGATTACAAGCCCGAGACTCTTTCCACTACCCCGTGTTACATCATTTAGTCTGAAATCCACAAATTAGCTAATAAGTTTCATAGCCCCATTGCCCTGAGTCTCTCATGGTAAGGCACTCAGAACCAATGGATCCCACTTTATTTCCAGCAGTCTTGTTAATTCCTTAGCATTGAAATAAACTCCAGTCCCTAAGCGGCTTCTACTTAGATTCCTATAGGTCCATTGCCACAGGACAGTTCATACTCCCTCTACAAAAGTAGCCTATGAAGACAGTCTCGGCCTGTCTCCCCCTCACCATGCTTTTATGATCAAAGAGCTTACCGGATACAAAGGGAACCGATCTTAATCTTACACCTTTCCTATCTGTACCTACCTAGCCAGAACCCTTTTAGTCAATGAGGAAATGGAATGTCTTCCTGGTATTTCTTCGTACACAGAAACATGATGATGAAACTGGTTGGCACTTGTTTGTTCCTTGTGGTTATTTATGTGTGCTAGTAACCATGGCGTCACAGACCTATAGGAGATTGCTGATCCACAGGGCACCCGGGGTGGGTGGGGGGCTTTAGTACACCAAGGACTCAGCTTTAAAAGCACTTTCATCCAATTCTCTCAAAGAACTGTTAGGGACCACTTCCAACAGAATCATTGGAATTTGAAGTTAAAATATAGAGATTTGAGATCTGGTTGTAGATTAGATCACTATGGTATGCCCCAGAATCTGTGGTGGTGGTGGTGGTGGTGGTGTGTGTGTGTGTGTGTGTGTGTGTGTGTGTGTGTGTGTGTGTGTGTGTGTGTGTGTAGGAATATGTGATTTTTCTGGCCCTTAACTTGTATCAATATTCCTTTTATCTACTTCCTAAGTACTGCAATGATAGGCATATGACCCCACCTCTACACTTTGAGTCTTAGAATCCTTGCTTCTCACTGACACTCCCTCTTCCCTAATTCTGGCATACACTTGAGTTTGTGAGCCTTTCAACAAAGCCACGAGGTCCAAGAGGCTTGGCAGTGGTCCTTCAGTAACATTCACATTTGTGCATGGCAAATGAGGGGGGGTCTGTCCACGTAAATGAGAAATAGTTTGTGAAAGAATGAGATTATATCTGTGTAATAAAAGGAAATCAAAAGGATGATAAGCCATAGGAGCCTTGCCTCAAACACATATAACACAATGATTAAAAAGAAAAAGATGAAATCCCAGGGTTAGCAGGGCTGACCTGGGCAACATTCCAGGTGCCTACACCAGACCCCTTTAATGTTTCCTGTCAGTGAAACACTTTGCCATAGTGGTGCTGCCTTGTAAGCCACCAGTGTATGAGGAGGCTCTTGGCCCTCATAAACTGCTGAACTGGGGCGGGGGACTGTTATGTAGGGACACTCCACTCCAGAGGAGTGGGATGGAAGGGATAGGGGTAGAGGGTGGGAGGGCGGGTCTGGGAGGGGTGGAAAGAGGGCACTGTGATGGAGATGTAACCTGACGTAATAAATAAACATTAAAAAAAAATAAGAAGAAAGAAAGAAAAAGAAAAAAAAGGTGCTGGAAATTCCCCTCTGTAGCACCACCTGGTGGATACTTATAAAGAGGGCAATCAACCCTTATTCTTCCAACACACAGATCTTGTTTGGTTTGGGAGATATATGGGTAAGACAGGCAATAGGACCTTGGCATTAGCCTGAGCACAGGTAATGAAAAGAAATTCTACTTCTCATTTAAAGAAATTAAGAGAGATTCCATTATTCTCAGTAAGCACTGGCCAGGGTCTCTCTCCTATTGCTCTTTTCCTCTTACACCTCCCCCAACTCAGTGAAGCCGAAATATGGAAAACATGGGACAGAACCACAAGACAGGGGGAAACCTTGACAGGATTCTTAGAAATTCCTCCCTCAGCAGTAGTGTGAGTCCCACCAGGGCATTTTCAGCTTCTCTACACTTGGGTGTTACTGTCCATGTGAGGTCATCTCTGTCACTGTCATTTCTGTAGTTTTGCATCTGTCTAAAATAGATGTCACCAGAAAGGCCACCAAGAGGGTAGACGTTCATGAATAGAACTGTTTGTGCATTTGCTCCAGACAGCAAGAAAATATTTTATCCTTAACTTATTTGAAGAAAACTCAGCATGCCTCTTTGTGAACTGCTCGATAATTCCCAGTAAACAAAAAGATCAGAAAGAGTAGCAGTCAGCAAGGATATATCAGCACCAGATTCACTCTTGAAAGAGGGGAAAGAGACTGGACTCTGAGACAAACCAAAATATTTACATAGTGTCTCCCTGTGGACATCACTGGCCTTTTGGTGAAAGACATTATAGTGCAAAGATAATAAGAAAAAGGGTTGAACCAGGTGTGGGGCTAACCTGGGATAAAAAAGGATGAGCTATAATATTGGGTTAGATTTTCCCAGCTTTTATTCTGAAAGTGTCTGTAGTAAAAGTGTTAACTCAGCGCAAATGTCTGCAAGGCAGGTCATTTTCTCTGATCTGACACCCCCAGGAAGACTGTCTCTTGTTCACTCTTCCCTTGCAGCATTGTCCAATGGTACAAATTACTTCTCAGGGACCTCGACGTTCTTTGCTTTCACAAGTCTTGGGGTTTCTACAAGACTCCAGATTCATAAAATGGCAAATTACTATGAAGAGTTCTTTATCTTAAAGAAAGAATTGTAGAGCATCACTACAGCACTTTCCATGAATCCATTGAAAATTATGGCTCCATCAGCTCAGGACTTAAGAGTTCTTGATGTACAGTCATTAGAACCAGGATTCAGATTTCAGCAAGCAATTAGCTAGTCAGGTACCCCACAAATGTCTGTAACTCTCTCTCCAAAGGATCCCATGCCCTCTTCTGGTCTGCATCTGTACGTACACACACACACATACACACATATACACCCCACAAATGAACAAACAACAAATAGAATATGGGTCTAGGTAGAAGATTGCTTTATCCACAGCTCTTCCCAAACACATTTCTTGCCCTGCAGAAGCACTCTGCAAAACTATCCACCAGGCTCAATGCAGCTCCAGCCACTGAAAGGCCCATCTGGGAAACACCCCCAGAACGCCTTTAGACTCGAGACAGGGCAAGCCTCTTGCCAGCTCATTTGCGGCCAGTGCTTTTCACAGATGCTCCCTGGTGAGTGGCAATTTCCGGATATTTTTCAAATGGTTTTTATCCTGCCAGCTGGGCACTCTACAGGAACGACTGCTTGGAGAACTCAGCCGGATGGGCCAATCAAAGACCTGGCCTGATTTGGATTAGACTGGATTGTTTGAGCCTTGTTAGGAGGTTGGCAGCCTCTCTCCTTTCTCTCCAACTCTGTATATTTCCACTGTCCCTCTTTCCACTTCCCTAACCTTCATTGCCCCTGTTACGAGATTCCCATCCTGTCTTCTCAACCTCTCCCAACATGTCCCTCCAACACCAGCACCATTCCTGGGTAGGCAAATCATGATGAAAAACATAAATCTAAACCTAGTTCTGTTGTTTGCTAGCTCCTTGGCCTTGGTTAAATGGTTCAACTTCTCTGGGTCTTAACCGCCACAACAGGAAGTACAGTACAGCCTTTACCAAATAATCCAACTCATTCTAATAAGTACATATCTAAAGACAGTCAATTTACTCTCACTGTGTTTCCTAAGATATTTTAGAACATGGAACGTCAAAAAGAAAGCTATGATAGTTGCATGGGCCTGTTTCACTCACAGGAGAAGTCTGACGTGAACATTGGAAGGAGCGATGGATTCCATTTTCAGTGTTGCTGGAAGTGAAGGAGACCTGAAGGAACTAAAGTTGCTATCAGTATAAGTGGCTGTATTAGTTGTTTTCCTTGTGGCTGTCATAAGTACCTGACAAAAGTAACTTAAGAAAGGAAGGGCTTAAGGCAGTGATTCTCAACCTATGGGTCTCAACACTTTTGGGGGTTCAAATGGCCCTTTCACAAGGGTCTCCTAAGACCATCAGAAAACACAGATATTTGCATTATACTTCATACAATAGAAAGATTACAGTTATGAAATAGCAATGGAAATAATTTTATGGTTATGTGGTCACCACAGCATGAGGAACTGAATTAAAGGGTCACAGTATTAGGAAGGTTGGCTTATGGGGGACAGGGTTTGAAGGTATAGTCTATCATGATGAGGAAGCTATGGTGGTGGGGTTGCCAAGAAGCTGGCTTCATTGTTTCTATATTAAGGGAAAACATAATGATGAATAGCATGCTCTGCTCATTTTATCCTCCCCCGACTTGGAGAGTGAAGTAGGGGTGGGGCCGAGACTCTTCCATCAGATGATCACTCAGGGAAAGTCTTTGGTTCTCAGCTAAAGTCATGTGGAAACCTCACAGATGTGTCTCCCAGGTGATGGAAGACAGTTGCTGTCAACATTGCCTTCTTTGTGTTTTGCTCTGAGCATATAAAAACAGCTTCTTCCACTATTTTGAAATGCCAGTTTTATACCAGATTTCCCTGGTCTAAAGAGACAATCTGATCCCCAGCAGACTGAAATGCCAACAGTGCATTCCACAGTCTTCCTCAGGGTTCACTCTTACTCAAAATGAAAAATTATGCTAACACATGATGACTTGAGTATATGGCAGACCTGGGGGTAAATTTTGAATTCTGCTGTTGCTCAGGTTTCTAAGGAAGCCTTTGTCTCTGTGCCTTTGTCTTGTTTTGTTTCAGTAGGTGGCATGAGGCACTATCTCCTACTACACACTTTTTGTTTATCTGCTTTAAGTTCTTTGATGGCCTCCTATTGCATCTTTCACAAAATCAACTTGCAGATCCAGTCCATTCTGCCCAGACTAGTCTCATTCTCTGGCCTTAACGTGTACCACCCTCTTCCACATGCTCTCCCGTAGTGGCAACACTGTCCCTGTCCCAAAGCATGTTTTATTGTCATTGCCTAGCTAAGTTCTAATTTTTGAGTTTCTATCATCAGCATTCATTGCATTTTGCTTTTTTATTCTTTCCTACTGATTTTCAATACTCTGAGAATTTTTGTACATGTTTATTTATTTAATGATTTTATATCCCAATCGTAGTCCCCTCCCTCACCTCCTCTGGCTTCTGCCCTCCCATCCTTTTCCCCCTTCCCCCCTCCCCTTCTCTGGAGAAAAGAGGAGCCCCTCCCCCTTCCATCCCACCCCAGCACAGGAAGCCACATCAGGACTGAGTGTATCCTCTTCTGTTGAGTCCAGGCACTGAAGCACCGTTAGGGGAATGTGGTATTTCCATCCCTACATATGGCCTTCTTGTAAAGTGAATATTTGATGAATGTTTCTCACATTTTGCACACACACACACAAACACACACACACACACACACACACACACACACATAACAAAAACAAATGTTTTCCATGAGCCATTAAGTCATGTCTTACACCTTGAGGAAGTATTCCCAATAGCTATTTGAGTATCACTACCTAATGCTTCCATTTAGTGCCTTTATGATAGTATTCATGACACCATCAATATCTTGGATTTTTCCAATGACATCTTACCACTCTGTCATTCTTATTGAGAAAATGCTCAAATTTGACCTGCTCATTTAAAATACAAGAGAGCAACTTGAAGAAGAGAGTTGATAGTTAGCAGATTAAATTTTGCCATTATTATAAGAAGCGTTTGTCTCATATTTCTCAATGAAGCATACTATGTATTTTTTACCATGTCTGATGATTATTTTCTCACAAGCAAAAGTGGTCATGTGATATGCTAACTGTAATTTGCTGTTTCACCAAACAAATAGGTCTGTGTCATCCAGGATTTATTATTAATCCTTCACCAAGTATTTGAATTGAGGTAAAGGACTTCTTATTAAAGAATAAATAGAAAATGTCTTATATATATTATATAGAAAAATAAATGAATTGTAGGTATAATTCACATTTATCAAGAATTAATCAAGAAGTTCTTCAAGAAAACACTATTTTTTTCTGAGTGAAAGACTTTATAAATGGCCTACACTATGGAGAGGAGAGAGAGAAGGTCAGAAGAGAGAAAAGAAGGGAGAAAGAGATATGGGGAGGTTGGCTTTTATGACATCCATAATATATAGAGTTGAAGTTTAGATGGAAACCTTCATATAGCTCTTATAAATAATTGATCCTGCTACTCTTAGGCCTCCTTAGGGAGGAGAGAAACTAGAGTGTAATCAATACCCTCATTCTCCAACTCCAAAGAGCAGCATTAACTTATGAATCATAGAGGGGGAAGAAGCAACTGGCATTAGTATTACAAGAGCCTGTAGTGTAGTCTAGGCTTCCTTGCCAGCATCAAAACTAGATAATGATAACCAGACAGACAGAACTGCTTTCCAGACAAATGGACGACTGGAGTTAAGAAATCCAGAGTAGCCCATCTTAACACACTTGATATTTTCGTGTAGATGCTTCACTAAGTCTGTCTTTACAATGACAGTAAATGGTTCAAGCTCTGGAACAATCCTTTGCTTTCAGAATGACGGGACCCAAGAAAGATCAATGCAAGGAAGTCAGCCTCTGTGAATGAGATCTGGGATATGTTCAGATTCTCCCTACCTACCTTGCAACAGCTGAGTCAGTTCCTTTGCCATGTTCAAATGGTGTAGAAGGGAAAGAGTAAAGGACATCCTACAATCTACACGGAGAGGGGAGAGATGATTCATTCTACCAAGCTCCGTAGCGTTGCAGTTACTTATAATAAACCACCTACTGTATGAACCTATGTCATACATCAGCTTTTGCATAACACTGTAAAGATCTTCCTCCTTGTTCTTACAGAAAATAAAATGAACAACCACACATCAAGGAGAGACTTACCCTTCCTCAGTCATCTATGCCCTTGTGACCATTCTTCTCCTGCGATGGTTACTGTTCTTACTGGTGATACTTATTGTCTTGCTTTTTAGTCTCTGCCCAGCAACTTTTCTTGCAGCCCAGTGGGCAAGATCCTTCTGCAGCAATTAGCAGTCAAGAAAATGTCCCACAGACATGACATGATCTCGGGGCCAATCTGATGAATGTAGTCCCCCCAACTGAAACTCCCTCAGGTATCTCTGGGCTGTGTCAAGTCAATAGCTGAATAGTTAATAGTCTAACCTCCTAGCTACCTTCAAGTCTAACCTTCTCCTCAAGGACCAACTTCCTAACATCATCCTGAAAGTTTTCATTCCATGCAGGCCTGCCATTTACCAGATCTCCATTACACTTAAAATCAGAGTCATTCATCTTGATAAGTAGTGGCATCTTGCTTTACTTTACTTTACTTTGATCCTTGTCTGTTACTGCTGTCGTCTCTCTTGATAGATTTCTAAGTCCCTGGAACAAAGAAACTAATTTATATTTCTTAGTATTGTATTACAGAATTAGACACCCAAAGGCTGTTGAAAGATTTAAGAGACAGGGATGAAAATGAAATTAACATTGATATGTATGACATATGTTCACATGGTATGTGGCTTATTTAAGAAGAATCAATTTAACAGCACATAGATTAAAAGAATATTGTTAAGAACATGTAGATTAAAAAGAAGTCAGTGTATTGATTTCAACTTTTAGATGGATTTATTTACAGTCCAAAAGATTAGGTTGAAAATGAAGTGGCCAGCCAGGTAGAAAACATATTTTCTGCATTTGAATGGATGTTATTTATGAATAATTAGCCTTTAGCTGGGTTAAAACACAACCAATAATTTTAATTACAAAAGGGAGACTTGAGAAACCTGTTTGACCTGTTTATGTTTCTAAAACAGACAGGGACCTGGTTATTAATAATTGCTGGGGAGTTGCAGAGTAAAAGTAAAGAAAGAGCAGCACCATCAATCTTAACAATGACTGGACTCTTGACCTCTGGGTGAGTCCCACCTCCCAGGATTTCCTCCAGGGCACAGTATCCAAGGAAATGAGTAACGAACCAAAACATGTTTCATATGACCTTTAGAATGCTTGAAGGTTAATAAAGCTTGATAAAGAATAAAATAAATGTGAAAATTCCATAAAATTTGACATCATTTCTATCACTATAAATTACAAATAATAACATCAGAACTTCATAATGGTAAATCATATGGATGTTAAACTTGCATTTATCAGACATGTGCTTTGATTCAATCAGAAGTACCAAAGTCCAAAGTGCCAGTTGATTAAATAATTTGAATAATATTTTGTAATATTTGAAAACACTCACATACAACAATTTAAAATTAACACCTAAAAACAATTCTGTCCACTGATATCATATTTAGTGGGAAGAAACTAGTTTTTCCAGTAAGTTTAGGAGGCAAGAATGTTTGCTCTTCCTACAGATTTTCAAAAATATCTTCACTAATCCAATAAAAAAGTATATAAATTGTATAAATAAGAGTATCTTTACTTACAGATTACATGATTGTCTCTGCATAAAATCTGAAAGAATCATAAAAATATATGAAACTAATAATGAGGTAGCAAGACACAGCTAATACACAAAAATTAATCCTTTCCTATATACTAGCAATGAATAGACAGAATATGCATAAGAAAATACCCTTATGTACATTAACATATGCCTAAATGCTGAAATAAGAATACATTTAATATGTATGAGGTCTACATGGAGAAAATTATAAAACTCCAATGAGGGGCTGGAGAGATGGCTCAGTGGTTAAGAGCACTTGCTGCTCTTGCAGAGGACCCAGGTTCAGTTTCAAGCACTCATATCTAACAGCTCACAACCACCTGCATCTCCAGCTCCAGGCGATCTGATGCCCTCTTCCAACCTCTGCATTCACAGACACACACATGGTGCACAGATATACATACAGGCACACACACACACACACACACACACACACACACACACACACACACACACACA
>CAJQZJ010000182.1:494425-517253 GCA_907164525.1 Lophiomys imhausi
ACACACACACACACACACACACACACACACACACACACACACACACAATGAAAATGAATAGGGGCTCATCAGTTAATAGCACCTGCTGTTCTTCTAGAAGACCCAAGATTAGTTCTTAGCAACAACCAGATAGTGCATAACCATCTCTAACTCCAGCTCCAGGGCACTCAACAATGCCTTCTAGCCTCCACAGGTGCCCACAGGCATACACACACAGAGAAGACACACACATACACACACACTTAGACACACACAAAGAGAGAGGGAGGGGAGATACAGAGAGAGACACACAAACAAACAAATAAAAAAGTTTTTCTGGCTCTGCACTTCTTATTTATTCAGATATATTTATCCTTCTCAGTCTCTGATGTGGTTGAAGACTAGATAGTTATAGTCTCACAGTTAAATTTTAAATTGTTTATGAATTAAAAGGATGTTCTAGGTCTAAGAAGATGTTTTTAAGTATGTAGATAATAGAATATTAATATCAGTTGCTAAATTCATAGGGACTGGAAATTGCGAATGTATGTTATACCTTATAAATTTCATAATTGTGGCATAATTGTTCTTATTGTTTTGTATTATATTTATTGTTATAAGAAAAAGAACCTTTTATTAGACTAAAAGGGAGAACTGTTGAGGGGGAAAGATACACCTTACATTAAAAAAAAAAAAGCAGGGAAGAGGGTAGAAGGATGGGACCAGGAGGGGGAGGAGGGAGGGGACTATGATTTTGATGTAACTTGAAGAAATAAATAAATGCTAAAAAATTTTTTTAATATTTAAAAATAAAAAAAATGATTGAATAAGTCTTGAAAGAAATAAACTGATGAAAATGACTGAAGAGGAGCTAAATCAGTGGACAGCTAAACTGTGATCGTGAGTGGGAAGATACAAACTGTCAAGATGTCAGGTCTCCCCAGCTGGAGCCCCACAGGCAATGTAATCAAAACCCTGTCAAATTTTGTCCTGGACCTCAATAAGCTGATTCTAAAGTTTATATTCAGAGTCAAAATAGCTACCCAAGTTTATATGTAGAATCAAAATACCTCCCCAATGTTACAACACTGTATTAATACAGTTAATACAATACTGAAGCACGAGAGCAGCCCAAAGGCTGCCACTGCCCTACTTTATCATTTAGTATAAAAATCTTACAGCCAAGACCGTGTGATGTTGACAAAGCAATAAATGGAACAAAATACTCATAGATAAACCCACACAAAGGCAGAAAACTGTTCTTTGACTGAGGAAGAACACAGTACAATGGAGTGGTGCAAACCTTTTCAACAAATGACTATGGAACAGCTGGACACGGTCACGAAATAGGCATATAGCTTATGTTTTTAATAATATAAAATTCAAAACTACAGAACTCTTAAAACACGGGGAAATCCATGTCACCTTAAATAGAGTGATGACATTGTAGATTATTAGGAGTTGTGACCGTACAGAAATAATTGATAAACTGCACTGCACTGAAACAAAATCTTCTTCAAAATGCCACTCTGAAGAGAATGAGAGCAAATGTCAGTCTAGTAGAAAAAAAATGCAAAATACATATAGATGAAGGGCCAGCATCCCAAATGTACAAAGAACTCTAAAACCTCAATAAGAAATCAAGTAGCAAAGGTATGAAGCTATCTTTTAAAATATTTTATTTAATAAAAATAAATATCTGTTTAAAAATTTCTATATCATTAAGAAATTTCCAGTTGGAACCACTGGTCACACCCCTCTCAGAAACACCTATTGGAATGCAAACGCTGGCAAGAATATGAGTTTAGGGACTTTGGTCTTCATTAGTAAAAATGCAAAAATGGCACAGCCGCCAGGGAAGATAGTTTTCTCATGAAGCTAAATATATTTCTTACCAAACTACCCAGACTACCCCTACTACCGATGTGTAACAAAAGAGTTTAAAAGTAATCTCTCCACCAAATTCATACACGAGAATGTTTGTGCTAGCTCTCTTTTTAATTTCCAAAATTTGGAAGGTCCCAAGACGTCATCCAATAAGTGAATAGATAATAATCCAGATAGTGGATTGTGCCTGGTCACACATGCTTGGAGTCTCACACTCAGGAGGCCAAAGAAGGAATATCACCAAGCCCTGCCTCGTGCAACTTGATGCGGTTCTGTCTCAAAAATAAAAGGCAAAATGAGGGTTATGGATACAGCCTTCATAGCAGAGCACTTGCCTACCTTGTAAAAATGCCCCATAACACACAATCCCCATAAACACACACAGGGTGGGAGTGAGAGAGACAGAGAGAGAGAGGAGGGGAAAGAGAGAGAAGGAGGGAGAGAGAGGGGGGAAGGAGAAGGAGGGAAAGACATAAATGTATATTATAAAGTCATGGAGGCGAATATGACAAGGTTACATAATGAATGTGTGCTTCCAACCACATGACATTTTGGAAAAGGCAAAAGTAAAATGATGAAATGGTTGGTGATTGCCCAGTGTTAGGAAGGAGAGAGGCTGAACAGGAAGTACCCAGAGGGGTTTTGAGGTACTGAAACTATTCTTCATGAAATACACTTAATATACAGTCCATGGAGAGGACAACAAGAGAGAATACTTAAGTACACTCTGGAGTTAGAAAATCAATTATAGTGAATGCAGCACCCTTGTAAGGACTATTGATAGTGTTGGAGGTTACGTGTGTAAGGACAATAAGATGTGTGTGTATGGGGGGGGGGGGAGAAACCTGAAACAGCATTTTAGCATTCTTTTAATTTTTGACAATTCATTCTCACATATGCACACAATGTAATGTGATTTTATCCCAATACACTCTCTTATCTTTCTTCCACTCCTATGTACAACTGTTTAATCTCAAGGATTTCTTTCATGTGTTCATTTTAAAAAGGTTCTCATGATCTCACCAGAATTTCCCATTATTTTCCAGAAGGTGGCATGTGTGTACTATGCTTAAAAAGCCCTCCCCTGATTTGTGAAGGAAGAAAGTGAAGAAAAAGAAAGAAAGAAAAATTTTACCAGACAGTAAAACAACTCATAAACCTGTCAGGAGTAATTCCAGGAGCTGGGGTGAATTGAAAGTCTGTTGCAGACACCTAGGCCTTTCCGTGGCAGGGCGAGTTCTGTAAGACCATCGACTAACCTGTGAACACTGGGACCCATAACTCAATTCACAAGTACCTTAACACTGAAAGAGTATTTGCAGAGTTGACACTCTGGAATTTGTTACAGTCACTAGGAGCTGTATGACTTAAGAAAGGCCACAAGATGTGGTTGGAACGGTGGGCAGAATCAGAGTCCTCAGACCACAGAACCTGTAACCCACTTAGCTTTGTAGGGCTATGCTGTGAGAGCTACTTGAACTAGGGAGAGAAATCCTCTAATTGCCTCTAAAAGGCCATCACACAGAACTTCTGGATGGTAATTCCCTCTGAGCATGGTAAACCCACAGATTTCTGGGCTTTCGAGACCCCCAAGTTCAAGAACATTATTGTGGTTTGTGAGCAGACAATTAAAAAACATCCTACAATGGACGATTTCTCAGGTGTCTAAATACAATGAACCACTAATGAAAGCAACACCATCGACAAACCTCAAAAATAGCAGACACAGAGGACAGCTGGCACTTTTTCAGGGTACCATCAGACCATTGCCTGGTTTCTGGATTTTCTGCAAGAAAATTAAAATTCAGAATGGTTAAGACTTTCCCAATGTTACACAGTTAATTATGAGAAAATATTGAACGCCAATTCCTAACAGGCCTTGCTTTTTAAAAAATATTTATTTATTACTTCGGGTTACATCTCCATCACAGTACCCTCTTTCCACCCCTCCCAGTCCCACCCTCCCACCCTCTACCCCCTATCCCTTCCATCCTACTCCTCTGGAGTGGAGTGTCCCTACATAACAGTCCCCCGCCCCAGTTCAGCAGTCATATGAGGGCCAAGAGCCTCTTCATACATTGGGGTTATAGATAATTTTTTGTTTTGTTTTTATTTTTTCAAGACAGGGTTTCTCTGTGAAACCTGGACTCACTTTGTAGACCAGGTTAGCCTTGAACTCACAGAGATCCACCTGCCTCTGCCTTCCAAGTGCTGGGATTAATGGCGTGTGCACCACCACACCCGGCCAGGCCCCTGCTTTTTACTTAGCATCACTGTGTCCAGGCAGAACGGACAGAAAATAGTACATCTTCCTTGCTCCTTCAGTCTTCACTGCCCTCTTGGTTCCTTGGGTGAACAAAGCAGACTGGAGAAAAATCTCTAAGAAATATTTGTCAGCTAGACAACTTTGGTTGCCTGTTTATTCACTCATTCAGTAATGACTGATAGCCAGAGTGTTTTTCAGTCAGAATTCTAGGCCCCCAAAAGAACGGGTTATGAAGATGACAGGGGAAGTCCCTTTCATTACAGTGTAGTCAACAATAGCAAACTAAACAGATACATACAAGAGCAAGAGCGTGTCAGTCTGCACTGGGCTTGAGG
Source organism: Lophiomys imhausi (assembly GCA_907164525.1). NCBI lineage: Eukaryota > Metazoa > Chordata > Mammalia > Rodentia > Muridae > Lophiomys > Lophiomys imhausi. Next base: position 498,893 of record CAJQZJ010000182.1, read on the forward strand.
AAAAAAACCAAGGGTGACTGACAGTGTAAATGAGGAAGCAGATGTGTTTAGCTAGCCTCATCAGCATCGGCTGCTGTGAGGCAGCCGATGCTGAGACACTAGAGACAGAGTGACCAAGCATCATCTCAGACACTTCCAGGACAGCCACGAGGAAGGGGAATGTGTGTTCTTCAGTGTCAGCTCCAAAAGTGAATTGAGCCACTAGAAGAGACAGATTGAGCTGAGCTAAGTTTAGGGAAGAACTTCCCAGCCTAGCAGAGAGGGAATTAATGCTTAAGGGTGGGTCCACTGAGTCTTTACATCCTGATCTGCAGCGCTTTATTTAAGTATTACAGACACAGTGGGTGGTAAGATGAGCAATGCCCATAGAAAGAAGAGATTTTTCTCCTCCCTATTTAGATGTATAATCAAGTGTGATAGCCACTTATTAGAAAGCCAGGAGAAGGAACCTTTCATTGAATGCTAGGGAAATCCTAACATCTCTTCAACTCCTACCTCAGCTGAGTAATTTATGCTCAGCATTTGGGCGCATCTGTGTAATTTAGTGGTTGGTGTGCTGGGTATACATATAGACTACAGAACTCCAGACTCTTCTAGTCATGCCTTGGCTTAGTATAAAGCACACAGAGGTGGCCAATTTATGTTTCCTGAAATAAAATAGCTCCCTGGCTCAGAGAAAAATGAGTGAGTTACAGACCCTTAATCTTGTGATCTCCAAACACTGCCAGGAGCCCTAATTAAATCACAGAAAACACTGAAAAAGCAAATAAGACATACTCCAGATTCCAGCCAGGTAATGGAAAATCAAAGAAACTCTTGTTAATTGGGGGCTTCCAGCTTGACTATGTGTGAAATATAAATATAAATTCTCAGGCGGGCCTTTCACTGACTACTCTCCCTGAGGAATGCAGCAAAGTGACATTGAAACACCTCTCTCCATAAGAATTCAGGCCATTGCCCAGACCTGCTCTTCAGATCCGGCCTTGGTTGGAGCAAGAAGGGCAGGAAACTTCCTGTGATCTAGAAATGCTGCCCAGCTCATTTTCCTTCCTCAAAAGAAAAGATTCTTGACTGGCTTCAGGAAAATAAAATCATCTGGGAAGCAGCAAGAGGCTGGATCAGACAGCTCTAAACCCTGTAGATCTCCAAAGGGGCCAGGAAGTCTACCCAAGGTGGAAAGGGAGGACAATTCAATCTTGGAGTGCTTCCTGAAGATTACTGTGTAAGGAGTGAAGTTGGTGAGCTCAACATTCCTATCCTGTGACTCGCCATGGTTTTGTCAAAATTACCCAATTACTGATAACCATTTGGCTCCACATGGCAGGCAATGGCAGGTTACAGGACAAGCGGTTACAGGGTCCTTGCACAAGACACACAGTTTTTACAGGCCAGACACGCCCATCACCTCTGGACAGCTGCTTCTTCTGCTACACCACATCCTCTGCCTTTCAGCCTATCCTACTTATTATCCAGTCAGAAACAGCATACTTAGAGGGAGCAGTCTCTGGCACCTTTCTACGTAGGCAATATTAGCAGAGGAGAGGGGGGTATCTAGAGTCAAGTCTCCAAATAAAGTGGCAGTTGTTGGTTCTGACCTGGGTTTGAAAGAGCACGGGAGTGTGTCTGTGGAGAGCCCAGGGTGTGTGCTTAGAGCTGCCCACTCCATTAAGACAGTTCTATTTCTAACCTGTTGAGCTAAAGAGAGGTTTAGTGGTTTACTTGTGAATCCTAAATCCCAATTTATTTCAAAATAGGTGAACCTTTACCAAGAGTGTACTTGGTAATTATCAGGAGGACAAGTACCCCAAATGATATATATGCAATGTTCTCCCTTAGCTCCTACTCCATGTATATGTTTGTGAGAGGTGGTCAGAGCTATGCCTTCATCAAAAGAAAGAAAGGATCAATAGAGATTTGGCAAATTAGGCAAATTATTTTTATCAAACATGGCAAATATAGTGATCACTTGACAAATGCATTATCTGTCTTCATCAGCCCAGTGAGTCACTGTTTATAAGACCTCAGAGCTCTGGGTGGTTCTTTAAATTCACCCAGCCTGGCTCTGTGAGCCAGCAAATCCTTCACCTCAAACAGTTAACAAGGCAAGAGAATGAAAAGTAATCTAGCTTGTGACAAGGGGGAAAAAGTGACAGATCTGAGTGCAAGACTCTCTTAAAGAACTAGAGGCTCTAGACATTACCAGGCATTGCTGTTGATTACCTACCTTAACACTGTGACTTAAATTAGAAGATACTGCTGCCCCTAGAGGCATTGCAGATGTGACTGCTATGCTACATGTGCATCAGTAGGTGACAGAGAGGAGAGAGATTATATCTAAATTCAGTGTTCTGACCTATGAACATCTGAATGAATAGTAGCCTAACATTCCCACAATAAGAAAAAAGCAGCAAGGTGAATACCAACTCCACTTTGGCGCCATGGGGTAACCTGAGATGACTACAAGACCAGCACAAGGAGATCTGGCCCAGATGGGGTCACAAGAGCAGGAGAGCTGTTCCTGCTCCTCACATGCTGCAGCACTTGGAGAGCAGGCCCTGCACCCTGCCAGGATAGCACACTACAGCTGGTCCTGGATATGGGGGTTGTGGGTGAGCCAGCCCTGAGGCAGTGAGTGTGGGAGAGTCAGGCCTGCCTTTGGTCTGCTATGTGGTGGTGTTAACTAGGAAGAGATGCCCTCCCCTCCCTTTTGCCCTCACCACCATTGGCCAACAGGAGATCTGGCTCAGAGGGGTCACAAGAGCAGGAGAGCTCTCCCTGTCCCTCACATGCTGAAGCACTTGGGAGAGCAGGCCCGGCAACTTCCCATAGTAGAACTAGATATGCAAGTAGTGGTGGGAGGTCCAGAACCAGGGCTTTGAGTTGGCCCACCCCAGCATCTACCCTATGGATGAACTTCTGGAGTGCAAAAAGAGGTCAGTTCCACAACCCAGGACTTCAGGATCTCCAAGACACAGGACAGTTATGGTATATCTGAGAGGAGATTCAGTACTGATGGAGTAGTGGAAATCAGGGCCTTGTATCAGACCAAGGAGTCATTACAATGAACATTTGAAAGCAGAATGTGTGGACAAAGGGGAATATTGTGGGACATACTGAGATACACTGCATCTTCCACAATAAGTTGTTATTTTTTATGCTGGGACAGATTGCAAGGGTGGAGGGTAGGTCTAGGGGAAGGTGGGAAATGGGAAGGAATAGGGTGCATGATGTGAAATTCACAAAATAAATTTTTTCAATTAAAAAAAAAGAAAACAAAAATTAGGAGATACTCCTGTGAGTGAATGCAGTGAGCTGATACAGCACCTGGGGGCAGATGGCACTGTTGTATCTAGTCCCCAGGAGCACACATCTCAGTGTAAGGGCCTTGGATGAACTAAAGGAGCAAGATGCAGGAAACTCTTCCCTGATTCACCACCTGAGAAGATGACCCTGGACCACTTGTTTAGTTATTTGAGGCAGGGCCACTACCACAACAACATGAATGTCCCAACGTGACAGACTCTTTACTACAGCTCAGTCATGGTGACAGCTGTGCTGGCAGAAGCATAAAGTTCATGCTTGAAAGTTTATCAACTTTGGAAACACACAAATTCATGCACAAAATCCAAATTTCAAGGTTTTCTGGAAGACCTAAACATGCAGGTTCTGCATTCCTGCATAGGAAATTAGGTAGATGCTCAGAAATTCTGCTTACTTTATGTGTTTAATTGTTTTATTTTACATGTCTTGGATTTAATTCCAATTAGCACATAGAGAGCTATGCTCTTTTTAAATTATTGTTTTATTAAGTTTTTTACTTGTGTTTGGTAAAATATTCAAAAGATCTAAGAAAGACACAGCTTTCTATTCCTCCCTAGCCACCTGCTTCTCCCACAGAGGGGAGCAACTACTGTTTCTTCTGGGGTCTGCAGGTACTGCTTGTGCACACAAGGATGTTGTTTTGAAGTATGGATTCTAAATCTCTCCCGACTAGGGTCCATTGTGCATCTTTGAAAAAAGCACTCTTAAGGCTTAGTGTATTGGTCTACCTTACACTGTAATGGGTTTGAACTAGAGTCTAGAGCTGGGTTCTTGAGCTTTCAGATACCTTTGAAATATGTGTGATGTAACCTAAAACTTAAATCCACACACAGACATCTGTGATTTCATACGCCACCATCCAGTGTGCATCTTTATATTCATCTTCAATATTGTTAATTTGCCTCTGTGTCATTTTCATCAAGCACGTGTATTCAACAGTATATGTAAATATTGCTGAAACTCCAAAATACTGAAGATAACCACAGACATCCTTGCAGAAAATATCCATGGCCCTGACCTATAATCCATATCCTCTGACATGAGTCCGAGGCCTTCCACTGCAAAAGTGTATCAGTTGCCCACGTGGCCAGCACCTCTGTAGCTAGGGCTCTGACCTTAGTTTTATTTCTGTCCTGGATTTAGACTAAAAGCTGGCGACACAGACGCAAGAGCAGGTTCAATCCATCAGCTATTCTCTATGTCTGGAGGCAGGAGTGGCAGCTGTGTGGGTAGAGGTGCCCAGTCTACACTGGCAAGGATGGTTTTGCCGTCTTCAGTGGCTGGGCCCAAAGCCAGGGAGTGTGGTCTCTTCATAGGACTGGTTCACTGAAATCTCGTGAACCATATGCCTGACTAATTCTCTGGACTGACCCTATGATTCTGTGAACTGCCAGTATCCTTTTTTCATTATTATTTTTGTGGGGGTTTTTGAGACAGGATTTGTCTGCTTGGCAGAGCCCTGGCTATCCTGGACTCGATTTGTAGACCAGGCTAACCCCAAACTCACAGAGATCCACCTGCTTCTGCCTCTGGAGTGCTGGGACTAAAGGTGTGCACCACTACTCCTGGCCTGCCAGCATCCTTTAATCCACACCTTTTCTGTTTGATTTATCTAAAGGTGATTTCTATTACTTGCAACTGAAAAGCCAAGTAATAGAAACTTTTCTCTGCTTGAGTGAACAATGTCTTAGGGGTTATTTCCAACAAGAAACGTCTTGGCATCAGTTATGGTAATTTGGTGAAGAGGGACCAAAATGTCAAAATTATATAAAGCTTAAAAAAATAAACCAACACATATTCATTGTATAAAATAATAGATTTCATTATGACATCTTCAAATATATGAATCATGCACATTGATCATATCTCCCCAGCCTCTGTGTATATGTGTGTGTGGAGGGGGAGGTTGGGGATGTGTGGTTGGGGCAGGGGAGACTCATGTGTGTGTGCAGGTGTATATGTGTGTATGCAAGTGTTGTACATGTAAGCACTTTGCATACAGAGGCCAGAGGACTATCTCAGAAGCTGTCCACCTTGTTCTTCAAGGTAGAGCCCCTCATTGGCCTGGAGCTTGTCAATGAGGCCAGATTGGCCAACCAGTAAATTCCAAGGATCCACCTCTCTCCAACTCCCTGAGACTGGGATTACAAAACCATGCATGTTTTTTTTTTTTCTTTTTTAACATGGGTGCTGGGGAATGAACCCAGGTCCTCATGCTTGCATAGCAAGCATTTTAACAACCGTGCTAACTCCCTAACCTCCCATTGTTTTTTTAAATCCACTCGCTCCTACTTTTTCCTCAGACTTCTGTATTTTTTTTTTTTTACCACAGAAGGGCTACTACCTGAGGGTGCTGCCCACTCTCAAGGACAATCATCCTCTCTCTGTTAATCCTTCCAAAAAATGTCTTCACAGACCCACCCAGAGGCATGTCTCTTAATTTATTCCAGACCCAATCAAGTTGACAACCAAGATGAGCCATGCCAACCCAGGATTGGTATAGCTAGCTCATCTGGCTTGTCAATTTTTAATATTTTGAAGACGCACCATAGGTGATTTCCATAGTGGCTTCACTAATTTAAATTCTCATCAACAGCATGTACATAAAGGTTCTATTTGTCAGGAAGTTTGCATGCATTTGTTGTTTGTTATCTTAAGTACAACCATTATGACTGACTGGTTTAAGATGAAATTTGAGTGCTGTTTTGCTCTGCATTTCCCTATTGCCTGAGAGTGTTGGACATTTCCAAGTATTTATAGGCCATATGTACTTACCTTAAGAGTTGTCTATTCAATTATTTACCCACTTATTGATCAGGCTGATGTGTGTGTGTGTGTGTGTGTGTGTGTGTTTAAACTTTGGAGTTCTTTATATACTCAACATATGAATCCTTTGTCAGATGAATAGCTGAAAAAGATTTTTCTTTTATTTTGAAGGTTGTTTCTTCACTCTGGGAATTAAGAAACTGCACAACTTAATATAATTGTGACATTGTATTTCCCTTTTACACCCTAGGAAACTTGCAAAGTGACAACAAGGTGGTGTGAAATAAATGAGAAACCTCTTGGGTTATTCCACCAATGTTCTTTTGAATTATGTGTTTATTTCTGGCCCATTTGGTAGCCAGAACGTGCCAATAAAGCAGTGTTTATGGTCAAACACATATTTCTAAGTACCTGTTACAAGTCAGAATCTCTGGTATATAGTGAACCAAGTTCAACAAGAAAGAGCTAAATGTCACCTCTGAAGCACAATGTGATGAGTGCATATAAGAATATCACAGAAACTGGACATGGTGGGTGCCTGCCTTTAATCCCAGCACTCGGAAAGCAGAGGCAGGAGGATATTTAAGTTCAAGGCCAACCTGGTCTATAGAGTGAGTTCCAGGAAAGTTAGGGCTACCCAAAGAAATCCTGTCTGAAAAAACAAAACAAAACAAACAAACAAAAAAAGAATGTTACAGGAAGAAAAACTGAATCTGCTCTGGGTTCTCAGAGACAAAGTTCTATCAGTTAGGTAGAGTATTTTCAATAGATCAATATATGAGCAGGTTGTATCTGAGTGTGAAGCTTCCAAGGAAATAAATAGTAGGAATAGAATTTTATCTTTGTTGATGTGAAAAACTAGTACAATGATCATGCAGTTCTCTCACCACTCCTTATTCCAATGGAACTGAATAATCTCTGTCCGGACTGTAGCAATTCTAAACTCAGTCAGACTTAGCTACTGTCCCCTCCATGAAGAATGGGTGTGAGACCCACTGTCATGGTTGATACCGGAGGAAGGGAAGCTGTGAGAACTCACAAAGGAACAAGTAATACATCCACAAGGGCTCTACCCGTGTAACCCAAACACTTCCCACAAAGCTGCACCACTGCTCCATTGAGAAACTAAGGTTCTACCACAAGAACTCTGGGGAGGCTACCTTTGAACTACAGAAACTTCAAAAAGTTCAGCCTGTGTCTTGCTTTGTCTGTCATTGCCCTGTACACAAAGTGAGAACTTACATGAAAAAATGGTGTTGGCTCAAGTCTGGTGGATTTAAGATAGATTTAGTAAAGCGTCTGACGACACAAGATCTCCTGTGACAACAGGACCCTTGAAGGTTGATGGGCTGAGGAAGACTGTGCCACTTCATTCTCTGTCACGAGGGCCATCTAAATTAGGGAACATCATTGCATAACAAGGTACAATGTTTGTAATCCTGTTTAATCAAAAGCTTTTCCTAACAAACCAAGAGGAGCACTTCTCTGGCTTCTTCTTCATCTGCTATATTTCCCACACTAAATATTGTTTCAATTTTTAGGGAGCTTTTCTGCTTTACTGTGAAAAATAAATAAATACCCACAAGGAAATAAGAGAACCCTTGTGAACAAAACCTGAAGTAAAAAAAAAAAAAAGTTCCTGCTGTGGAGAGAGTTTAAAAGAAAACACAACTGTTATGAAAGTTCATTTTAACATCGATGTTTGGGATGGGAAGCACATTTTTTCCCAGCAGCCTAGTTATGAATGGTGATTGGGATCCCAGATGAGCCCACAAAGGATCGCTTAACTCACACTCTTCCTGTAAAATCCATCATGTTGTCTGAGCCTTGTATAATATGTTCATACCATTTGCTATTTTTCCACTATTCTCACTTCCTACCATTCAAGCTCATGAGAAGAAGCTTTAAAAATGGAGAAAAGTATAAAGAAAAGGAAAGGAAAAAATAAAATAAATTTAGAAAAGTATCCATTTAGAATTTCAATTTGAATATAATTTATTCTGGTCATCTAAAATTCTTTTTTTTTAAGATTTTATTTATTTATTGAGTATACAGTGTTCTGCCTGCATGTATACATTCACTCCAGAAGAGGGCACCAGATCTCATTTTGTAGATGGTTGTGAGCCACCATGCGGTTGCTGGGAATTGAGCTCAGGACCTTTGGAAGAACAGCCGGTGTTCTTAACCTCTGAGCCATCTCTCCATCTAAAATTCTTAAAGAAACTTTTTGAGATTATATTTTAAATGTGTAATTTGATATGTTTGATATACCTACACAACAGTCCAGGTGTCATATCACCACAATCAAGATTCTCAAAATATCTACAAGCACCAAAACTCATGGCCTCATTTCTCTTTCTTCTGGGGAGGCCAAAGGCAAGAATTACAAGCACTCTACCTTTTGCCACTATGGACTAAATTGAATTTTTAGAATTTAATTCAACTGGGTTCGTAGAGCATGTACTTCTTTTAGTCTCATTTAGTCTCTTACATTTAGTATAATTATTTTGATAGCCACCCGCATGTATCTTATATCAATAGACTTTATTTCTGAATAGTATTTCATCAAATTGATATACCATAGTGTTCTTGTCTATCCATATACCTGCAGATAGTTGGCATAAGATCCAGAAAATGATCATCAAGAGTGAAGAGTTTGAGAGTAGCCTTAGGAAAGGAGCTTCCCTGACATCCTCCTGCCCTCCTGGCTCTCATCCTTCATTGCCCCCCAAGGCAAGCTATAGAGAAGGAAAACTCTCCCCTGCAGCAGATTTAAAAACCAGAATCCCCTTTTCTCCAAAGGCAGTCATAAAACTTAAAAATATTACTTTAGCTTCATTCCATTTTTCTATGTAAGCATTGGCCATAAAGAAATGAAGATCCTCATTCCAAAGGGTTTCTTTCCCATACTCCAGAAGAAGAAATTCTACAGATGAGGAGTCAAGGAGAAAGTAAGCACTCTGGCTCTGAGGATTTCCTCCTTAGTTTATGACTGTTGGATCACACCTTTTTGTCCAATCATCCTTCTACATGGGTGCCCATGCATCATTAAACATAGGCATAAAAATCAATAGTCCAGAGTTTAATGTTCTCATGCCCTAAGCATGTAACAAATTTCATGTGTTATTTATTCTCTAAAAGAAGTGAAGAGTCTGTCCTGGCTCTGTGGGTCTTCTTCCTCAAGGCTTCTGCATCATCTATGATTCTATGATCAATAAATTTGCTAATTTCTTAATCTATCTTTTGTTACATGAGTACTAGAAATCACCTTTTATAATGGTCAGGAACGGGATTGCCTTATCTTTTAGCCATAATATTGGTTCCATAAACAATTATCCAGGTTTCTGACACTAATTGTGTCCAATAGTCCAGTTCTGATGCTAAACATCTAGAATTGGCACAGCCTTGAAGGTCAAAGATTCAGCCTTATAAACTCTCCTTCATTTCTGGTATGAGTTACAAATGAACTCTTCAGATAACTCCCACTTACCCAGAGCCACCTAAAATTTTAGGGCTTCCCACAATTCCCTTTTCTGATCCTGTAAGTTATTTAAAACCTCACAGAATTCAAGAAAACACTTTATTAATCATTGTTATTTTATCATAAAGATATATCTGAGGTACAGATAAGTAAGAAAAAATATACAGAGGAAAGCGGGGGGGCAAGCCACCCTCCTCAAAATTCAATGTTGTCACCAACTTAGAAGTTCTCCTATCCATGATTCCAATATTCCTTCAGTTAATACCTAGGAGTGGAAAGGCTAAATCATATGACAGATACGTATTTAATTTCTTAAGAAATTACCAAGTTCATTTTTTCAAAGTAGTTGCCCTGTTTTCTAATCCCATCATCAGTGTATGGGAGTTGCAATTGCTGTAAATTTCACCAAATCTTGTAGATATTGTTTTAAATTCTAAATATTCTAATAGGTCTGTGGTGCTATCTCCATGGAATTTTGACTTGCATTCCTCTAATGATGAATGACAAGGACCATATTTTCATGTGCTAGAAATATATACATATATATCAGCATTTCACATTATGCTGCCTACTATCACTGTATAAATTTCCTTTTTAAAAAACTATTTTAAATGATTATAAAATAATGTGAAAGTCACCTTAGTCTTGGGTAGTGATTGTCCTCCACATTTTTTTCTTCCTTCTTGGTGTTGTGAGTCTTTTGTAGTTTTGTATGAATGGATTTAAGGATCTGCTTGTTAAATTCTATTCCTCTAGGATTTTGATAGGTATTGTGCTGAATCTACAAATAAAAATGCTAAAGTATTATAATTTTAACAATATTAAATTTTCCACATGTGAACATGTGATGTGTTTATATGCTTCATAGTTTTTATAGTATAAATTTCCAACTTGATTGTTAAATTTATTCTTATTTATTTTAGTCTGGGTTTTTTACTCGATTGTGCCAAACAAGTGGATTAAACTGTAGTGGGCTTTGTGGTTTATCTTGTATCCTATAAACTGGCTGAACTTATTCATTAATTTGTAGTTTTCTGTATATGAGATCATGGTATCTGCAAATTCAGAAACTTTGCCTCTTCCTTGCCCATCTGGATGTCGTTTATTTCATTTTCTCTCTGCAGGATCGATTTGTGGTACAACGCAGAAGTCATGAGAGCTTGTCTTGCCTCTGATCTTAGAGGAAAAGTATGCAGACTTTCACAGTTAACTGCTAATATTAGTTTTGACATTGAAGTCATCCTTGTTAAGTGAGGATTTTTTTTAACCAACAGGTACACAAATGTTAAGTGGTTTTTGAAGATCAAATCTACAGGATTTTGTAAACATAGATAACCTAATTATGAAACATACAGAGAAGAACAAAGGAAGTAGAAGTCCTAGAACACATACACCATGATTGACCTTGACCAAGTCCCTGTCCCTTCTCACCTAGATTATGTTCAGCCGTCTCTTGGCGGATTTACTATGATCTGCCTCCAATAGACTATTACAGCCCAGTGACCCTCACTGTGCTTATGTGGGATTGTGCTTCTCCCTTCAGCAAGGTCCCATCTCATTCAGAGAAAATATAAAGCTTCTACAAAGGGCCAGATACCTAAGGTCACTTCCTGGCTACCTCTGTAGTCATCATCCTTTATGATCATTCATGTTTATTATTTTCTAAACACATAGAGTCAAAAGACACTCCAGATTCAGAGGCAGTGCACTTACTGTTCCCTTCATTTAGATTTTTTTCCAAAGATATCCATTCCTCTCACTCCACCAAGTGTCTCCTCAACTGTGACTCTACCTGACAAGACTTTCCTGATCACTCTGTCACAGAGCAGTTGCCCGCTCCAGTCCTTGTCCTCTACTGTCTGGTTTTTTCCCTGCTGTAAATTTTCTTAGCAGCTTTTACCTCTGATGGAACTCAGAAAATGATACCATGAAGAATGATGGCTTTGAGGTATTGGAATCCACTCAGAATCTGAGTCCCTCTCATGAGGCATGGGGAGGCTGTACTGCCAAATCCTCTTCTTTACTGATAGGATAGTTTGAAAGAAGAACACAGTTTCTTTGGTCTTCTTACCATATATCATTAACTTTGAAAGACTAAGCTCATATCACAGGAATAAAAATCACCCTCTACCAAAACACCTTGTCCTCTATTTTCCCCATGGATGACCACATACAACTCATTGTTCTGCCAGCTGAGCAGACAATGTCACAGGTCTTTAAATGTCCCCCAAGCCTAGTTAGTTTCTTTAAAAACCATAGTATTTCCGCAAAATTGTCTATATTCCCCAGTTTTCCACATCCTTACAGAAAAATGAGAGGTGTGTGAATCTCTAAATTATGTTAGGCTTCACAGTAATTACACTATGCAAATTGCCTCTGCACATAATAATTTTGTGGCTTTGTTTTGTTTCTGTGTGTTTATGATTAATCTTTATCAGTTTACTTCATTAATTTTTTGGAAGAAAAAGGGGAAGCTTTTCTCTGACTCTACATTCGTAGCCAACAAATATTCATGTAATCATGTGTATATGTTCTCTCTCTCTCTCTCCTGCATAGTAGCTTTTAAGATATAAGATATTATCTGCTCTATTCCCCAGAATTTCAAACATTGCTTGTAATTATAATATATGCTAAGCAAATATTTGTTGATTACAAAAATGCTTCTCATTTAAAGAGAACTTTTAAAATTCAAAGTAATCAGAAATAGACATGGTGATGCATGCCTGTAATCTCAGGAAGGTAGAGAAAGGAGGGTCAAGAGTTCAAAGTCATTCTGACTATATAGTGAGTTCAAGGCTATATAAGGCCCTATCTCAATGTAAATGTTTTTGATGTAACCAACACTACCTCCCCTTTCCTTTTTGCTTGTTTATCTTACTTTGAAAGGATTTCCCTTACACAAATGACACAAACTAGTGACTGTTCAGCCAACCTTGCCTACCCATGGGTTCTACATCTACAGATTTAACCAAGCAGGTGTCAAAAATGTCTATAAAATATTTTAGAAAACTTCAAAAGATAAAATTTTATTCAGTCATGTATGGGAGCACTATGCTGAATCCATGGGAATGAAGTGATATACAGATGCACCCTGCTGTGGCCCCAGTCTCTCCCTTTGGTCTCTTCTCATTATTCCTTTGAGCACATTACCCTTCAGCATTTTGTCTATATTCCTTTTAGTCAGGCCTATAATGCCTGCATCTATAATGAACATATGCAGATGCTTTGTTTCTTATCTTCACCTCCTAAGCCATAGCATGCACCAACAATTTACATAGCATCAATGTTGCCTATAATGTAGAAATGATCTAACATGTACAGGATGGTGTGTGCAGAACAGTTTTGATAATTTTTGGAAGTACAGTTGGTGTTAAGAAAAGAGAAAACCCTGCCCCTAGAAGCATTGCAAATGTGACTGCTATGTCACATGTGCATCAGTAGGTGTCAGAGAGGATAGAGGCTATGTCTACTTTCAGTGTTCTGACCTATGAACATTTGAATGAATAGTAGCCTAACATTCCTGGAAACAAAAATAAGCAAGCTAGATACCAGCACCACTTTGGTGCCATGGGGTAGCCTGTGATAGTCATATCACAGATACCAGACCAGTACCAGGCAAGCCCCAGATGAGCTCCTAGGACAGGAAACAAACCAGAAACTAGAAGAACTCTGCTTAGTCCTGGATGTGGGGGTTGTGGGTGAGTCACCCCTGAGGGAGGGAGTGTGGGAGAGCCAGCCCTGCCTTCTGTCTGCTATGTGGTGGTGTTAACTAGGGAGAGATGCCCTCCCCTCTCTTTTGCCCTCACCATCATTGGCTGACAGGAGATCTGGCCCAGATGGGGTCACAAGAGCAGGAGAGCTGTCCCTGCCCCTCACATGCTGCAGCACTCAGGAGAGCAGGCCCTGCACCTTTCCATAGTAGAACTGGCTATGCAAGTATTGGTGGCAGGTCCAGAACCAGGGCTTTGAGTTGGCCTACCCCAACATCTACCCCATGGATGAACTGTTGGAGTACAAGAAGAGGTCAGTTCCACAACCCAGGGCTGCAGGATCTTCATGACACAGGACAGTTACAGCATATCTGAGAGGAGTTCCAGTGAGGTTACAGTACTGATGGAGTAGCAGAGATCAAGGGCCTCATACCAGACCAAGGAGTCATTATAATGAACAGTTGCAAGCAGAATGTGTGGACAAAGGGGAATATTGTGGGACATACTGAGATACACTGCAGCTTCCACAATGAGCTGTTATTTTTTTATGCTGGGACAGATTGCAAATGTGGAAGGTGGGACTGGGTGGAGAGGATGGATGGGAGGGAACAGGGTACTTGATGTGAAATTCACAAAATAAAATTTTTAATTAAAAAAATTAAAGAGTAAAATGAAAGAGCTAATATTAGAATTGCCCTTTCAAATCACCAAAAATAGTAGAAAACTCAATAATCATTGTTAGGATAAATTGTATTTAATAAACACAATAGTGATTCTTATACTACAAGACACAAAAGTATTTAATGAAGAACAAAAAACTAAGTGATAACTGCTTAAAAGTAAGAGAAGGCAATATACCTGTCCCTTTGTATTTAGCAAGAGATTGGTCCTGAATCTTCAGCGCACACCCCCAGGTCCACACCCTCTTAAGTCCCCTACATAAAATGGCATGATTGTTATATCTGCTTGTAGGACCATTTAATACTATCATGAGATGAGAACTTAGGGAATCGATGAGGATCCGATGTAATCAGGGCGGTGAAGCCCTCACACTGAGTACTGGTGGATTTATAAGACTGAGGAGAGGAACAGCAGAGCCTTAGCTACACTAATGTTGTCTGATTTTTGGCACGTGATAGCCTGAACCACTGCAGGACTCTGACAGCAAGAAGGCGATCACCCTTTGCCCTTCAACCAGAACCGAATCAAAACAAACCTCTTTTCTTTAGAAAGTTTGCCTGCTCCAGATATTTTCCTATAGTAGTGAGTAGACGGGTGAAAATCAGCTCTCAACTGTACCGGCTCCAGGAAACAAAGAGATGCGGTTCTCTCACCTCATCCAAAGACAAAGGGACCAAAGCAGGTTTGTTCCTCTAGACCACACACACACACACACACACACACACACACACACACACACACACACACACACACACACACACACACACACAGAATGTTTGTCAGTTAGGAGGAGTGTGAGGAACGGAAATGAATGAGGCAAGGAAGGAGGCGGCTAAAGCTGAAGAAATTGGCAAGGCAACAAAGGATGGGAGCTGGAGAGTTCCCAAGCGCAGAGGCTAGGGAAAGGAAGCGACAAACTCAGAAAGGAATGTTATGTAAAAATGTGTGCCCATCTGCCCAGCAGCACAAACGGTTAAACGGGGTGCGGGTGGGGGGAGCCTGGGAGCGGGAGGCGAGAGGGTGCTCTTTCCAAACAAGAGCAAAATGGTATTAAGACTTCAATAGCGACAACCCATGTGCCAAGTCTGTTCGTCCTTCACATGAAATCGCTGGTGTTCCAGAATTATATGACAAAGAACCTGCAGCTTTCATGAGGCAGGAAGGAGGCATAGAGAAGCATCAAACAAGTGACTTTGGAAGCTAAGACAAGGGGCAGCCCTGGCCAGAGATGCTCAGGTAGCTACATGAAGTGAACAGTTTCTAATATGGGGCAGGGGAGCCTGAGCTGCCAAGCTCTGTGTCTGGGAGATCTGTTTATGTTTTCATGCCCAGACAGACTTTGAGGGGCCCTTTTGGCAACGTTTTCTGAGGGCCCAGGCCTCACTCTTGGCATCCCACTGTGCTAAGGCTGGGCAGACTGTTCAGTCTGACAGTCTGTGGATTGCGGGGTTGTGAACTCTCTGGGTTCTCTTTAAACCCAGGTTCCCTTAGTGGCTGCATTTGCTGAGGAACACTTACAATGACTGGGTTTGGGAAGAATAAGCTCAACTCATTCAGGAAGTAACACTATAAAAAGTAGGATAACAAAAATTTATAGGAATCAGCCTTAGAGAAAATGTGGTATTTGCTCAGAAGAAATGCATTAATTTTTTCTTTTTCTTTTTTTCTTTCTTTTTTGGTTTTTCAAGATAGGGTTTCTCTGTATAGCTCTGGCTTTCCTGGAACTCACTCTGTAGACCAGGCTAGCCTGGAACTCACAGAGATTGGACCTGCCTCTGCCTCCCAAGTGCTGGGATTAAAAGTATGCGCTACTATGCCTGGCAATTATACATAGCTGTGAACTGCCGTGTGAATGCAGGGTTTTGAACCCCAGTCCTTTGGAAGACCAGCCAGTGCTCTTAACCGCTGAGCCATCTCTCCAGCCCAGGTGCATTCATTTTTGAGGCAGCTGCTAGCATATACTCCCATGCACAAGATTTTAGGGGTCACCCCGTAAAAGGAGATAATGAGATACCACACCATGTGTGCAGCCCTCCTCCCATGCCCTAACTCACCAGGCACTGTGGTACTTGTCTATCATTCCAGCACTTGGAAAGCTGAGGCAGGAGGGATCCAGCTGGGCTATCTCACAAGACCCTGTATTATAAGACAACACAAAAGAAAGGAAGCAAAACAAAATGTTGCATGAGAGTCCTTTTTTTTTTTAACCCCCTGAAAACTGAATCAGAAATGAAGTTGGGAGGGAGAGGGCAATCTGCTAATGGATACAGGAGTCACAGCCATCCCTAATGACACCTGAAGTCCCACAGCCATGCATGTCTCAGACCCCTGAGCAGGCGGGGCTTCATAAAAAACCAATCATCACGAGTCAAACCCAACTCGTGAGAAATTACAAAGATTTTGTTTTATGCTGGGTACACATAAAGGCAGATACAGTCCACATGAGCGGATTGGCTTTTCCAGGGCTTCCCAACACGAAACTGAAGCCAAAAAGGAGTTTCCAACACATATTCACAATTGCAATTAAAATACAAAACACAGATGAGGGAGAGCCTGAGCCAAAAGTAAGGAGATTCTATGAAGGCTGGAGGCTTGTCAACAAAGAGAAGTCACCTAGCCAGTTAGGAAGTCGAATAAGAAAAGAGCCTCAGGGAGCATGCAGGCAGAGACAAAAAAAAAACCCAGAGACCCATACCAAGAGTGGGAAGCACACTGGTCCTGCTGGCATGTGACTCAGAAGTTCCTTGGTCTGATATCAAGAGAAGAGAAAGGGACTTTAGGCCACAATGGTCTCCCTAACCCAGGGCAGGAGGACCCTCATCTCAGAGAAAGTGACCATATGCAACATGAGGTGGGTCTTCTACCAGGACTGAAGGGGAGAGCATTTATGGGAGTCATGACTCTGAATGACCCCAGACAGCAAGCCACCTCAGATCCCAAATGTCTCTTCAGGCCATGCGGATGCATTTCTTCATGGAAACGGTATGTCGCCTTAATGCAAAACTCAGGAGAAATAAGTTATAACCAAAGAAGGACTCCTCACATGGACATCTGACTTCTCTGTAAATACCCACTGAGTGCTCGCAAGCCGGGCTCGTGGGACTCCTGTCCCTGTACAGCCTCTGCCTGTTGGCATTTAGCATCTGCCTCAATGAGGAAATTACCTATTCCAGCCTCATACAAGGAATTAAGGTCAGAACAATACAGTGTTTTACAATCCAGTACAAGCTGCGTTTATCCAGGGCTTTTCATGCATGGCATCTTAAAGTTCCTTATGACCCTTTAAAAAAAGAAGATGAAGGAAAAGAATTTAAAAGGGAAATCCTTCTAAAAACTCAACCCCCCACTGAACTAAATGAGCCATTGAGAGTGAATTGGACTTAACAGTGGCCTTCAGAATGGGAACAGAGGCTCCACTCCAGTGGAACAAGAACATCAGAATCAAAGGAAATCCCAGCTCAGAGTGGGCTGCATGGGGCCTGAAATGCACCCTTGGCCCTACACTCATGAGCTCTGAAATCTGCTATGGGCACAGGAATCTTTGGATGAGAGTCAGGAATCAGAGTTCTGACTCCTCTTCCTCCATGATTCTGGGAGGGCAGGCATCACCAAAAGGCCATCACTTTGTAGCCCCTACAGTGCAGGTACCAACCTCACGAATTACTCTGTGTTCTTCTCATTGTACCAAGGAAAGACAGGAAGTGTTCCATTGTAGTCTTTGGAACCTAACCCTAACCCTAGCTCCTGGCTCTCACATTCCTGGTTCCATGTGACAATGCCTGTCTTTCTTGGGATCCCCTTCCACTTTGAAGACACACACACACACACACACACACACACACACACACACACACTTAGTCCTCAACACCCTGGCTCTTAAATAGGTCCTGCTTCTTGTATAGACCTAGAACCAGTCCCCTGTCAAATCCCACCTGGCAAAGTCATCCCTTCAAAGAATGACAGTACATCATGTGCTCATCTCAGTGAATCCACCACTACCACAAGACCTCTCCAGGGTCTAACCAGAGGGGCCTGGGATTCAAACTGGATGCTGCTAGACCTTCAGCATTCAGGTTTCCATTGTGCACTGGAGGCTGGACAGAGCTTGTTTGTTTGTTTGTTTGTTTTGATTTTTAAAACATGTAGGAAATGCATATAATTTGTCTTAGGCTATTAACAGAGGAATGATGTTGTCCTCCCCAGTTGGTGCCTAGACAGCTCTGATTCTTTCAACTGACAAATCAAGGCATAGCTTTCTTTCCCTTTTTCCTGATGCTTTCTTGGAACAAAGAGTAAGAAGAGATCAGTTATAAAAGTACTTTTACATGACCTTTAGAATGGCTTTATTTTTATTCTTTGATTTTGATTATGTGTATCTGTGTGGGGGTATATGCATTTGAGT
>CAJQZJ010000183.1:0-14851 GCA_907164525.1 Lophiomys imhausi
CTTTTGGTCCTGTTTCTCTGACAGACATTTATTGTAGAGCAGGGATTATGCCCTGTCTTGGCAGAGCTAGGCTGTCGACTTCCCTGCTACCAAGTTTTGTCCTTTTTGGACAGCAGTCTGTCTGCAGTTGAAGCAAGGAGTTTTTACATGCCAAGAGATAGGCTTGCCACTAATTCAACCATCTCATACTGGAGATTCTTCGATGCTTATCTTCTACTTGGAGTAGAATAGGGGGTGCTGTCAGGAACTGATAAGTCACGATATCAAAAAAAAACTCTTAATTTAAGACCACATCTTTGAATGACGTGTTCTGCAGATCTCTTGGGGTTTTGGAAGATGCACTATCTATCTCTTGTATTTAGATAAGCAAATGTTGCTTGTCTCTTAATAACTTGATTACTGAGTAGCTTAGAGAATATCTGTGATAGACTGTCATAGTAGCTAACAAGGTGACATGCATGCATGACTAGGAGTTTGTTTTTCTTAACTATCCTAAACAGTTTAAGACGGTTGGTATCAAGAGGCCAGAACTTCACATTTCATTTTTAAGTATCTCTAGGTGCAATACCATTAGGAAGTGTTACCTTAAATTTTGTATCAATATACAAAGATCTATTCAAATGTGGCTAAATATACTCTTAATTTTGTATCAATATACAAAGATCAATGCCTATGTGGCCCAATACAATCTTAATATTGCGTCCATATACAAGGGTCAATACCATTGTGGCCAACTATAATCTTAATTTTGTATCAATATACAAATATCAATACCGACGTAGACCAATACAATCTTATTTTTGCACAATAAACAATAGTCAATACCACTTTAGCTGGTTTAGCTCCAAAATAACAAAATAATTTCTTCTTTAAACCAGATTGAAAGATAACACTTTATATATTGTCAAAAAACCAAATTTGCTTCAGGAGAAATATTACCTACCCCCCCCAAAAAAAAAAAGAGGCCGATTGTCCCTGAGTGAGGATTAGGGCAGGGCTCTGTTCTTATCTTTCCAGGAGAATCAAAGCATCCATTCAAGGAACGCAGGGACAACTGGACAACGGAAAACTCAGCAGAAATCAGAATCAGACACCAAAAGAAGACGAGTGACCCAGATGATTGAGCCTGACAGACTCCCTCAATAGCTGTCTCCATCAAAAGCCTACAACCACAACAACTCAATATCGCTAAGACTGTTCAGCTCTACACAATGCCCCAGCCAGAACCTCAGTAAAGCCTGGAAGTTCAGCTTCTGCCTACAAACTCCTTAGGTCATCTAAACAGCTGAGAACAGAAGGACTGAACATAAAAGGATTGTATTAACATTTTTAACCATTTTTCCATTTTGGTTTGGGCCCCAAACAGGTTTACTATGACCCAAATCATCAGGAAGTCATTTTAACCCATACCCAGAGGGTGGGGAGGGTGTTTCTCCACACCCCCCCCTTTTGGTTATTTGAAGGACAACTGAAAACTCTGTTATTTAGGGGAAGAGATTACAAGTTGTTAAATGGTCCTGTTTAATGGGTTTTGGAGGTTAGACCCAGGGTATTCCTTCTTTCCCTTTTCTGCATCCTTCTCCCTCTCCTATGTAGGAGTGTATAGGCTTGAGAAAAATGAGATATAGACATAGCACAGGAAGGACCAAGAAGAAGGGTCAGATTATTGAATATGCCCTTATACCTTTGTATATTGATACAAAATTAGTAGTATATTTGGCTAAAGAAGATGTTTTTAAGTTGGTAATGCAAGTTAGGATGGAAACTGAGTTAGGTATAGAAGTTTAAACTCACCAAGATAGATAGATGATAGACGATTGTTATCAGTTGCCAAATATGTATAGTCTGGACATTGGGAATATAAGTTACACCTTATAGCATTCATAATTGTATCCTACTTGTTCTTATTGTTTTGTGTTGTATTTATTGTTATAAGAAAAAAGGGGAGATGTTTGGAAAAAAGATATAGTTTTTAAAAGAAAGCAATGTCAATGAAGAAGCCCATCGCATGAGTGTCATGGTTGTTTGGGATGGAGTTCAACAGTGGCTTGCTTGCCTAGCACAATTACTGTTCCTGCTGAAGCAGCTCTGTCTGAAGGAGGCTCTCATCCTGCTCTGTGGCCTGTTCTGGCCCATGCTGTATTTTTTCACATCTAGGGTGAAAAGACAGGTGGAATGCAGGCCTGGTGGGACCTGCCATGTCAGCTGTTGTGCCAGCAACAATTCTACTCACCTGAACAATCCACCATGACTTTTCCCCATGGTCATTCCTACATCCCCAAGGGACACGGGTCAGAGAGAACCTATATTTTTTTTTTAATCACCCTTTAAAATTTGCTAGAAGTTGAACTGAGAATTATATGCTGTACTGGACTAGAAAAACAACATATTTCTCCTGTAGTCCAGGTATACTCTTTGAGAAAAATAGCAGCAGAGCCATATCTCAGTAACAGTTCAGGAGAGATATGCATGGCCTTAATTAGACACCAGGTGACTGAGACACCGGCGAAACTGAATTGAGGTGCTCTATAGTGTCTACACAATACTTCAGAGAGGGCTCTGATTACTCCTACTACTCAGGGATCAACTGCTTAGAACCAGAGAAACCTTTTCAAAGGAAACTGAAGCAAACTGCCAAGAGTCTGTAATTAGCAGGAGTGTACTGTATGCAAATCTTCCCAAGGATAGGCACTTACCTCTAAAGTAA
This sequence comes from Lophiomys imhausi, assembly GCA_907164525.1. Taxonomy (NCBI): domain Eukaryota; kingdom Metazoa; phylum Chordata; class Mammalia; order Rodentia; family Muridae; genus Lophiomys; species Lophiomys imhausi. The sequence continues at coordinate 2,708 of CAJQZJ010000183.1, forward strand.
TGTTCCAGAAGGAAAATAAAGTGGTAGAAGGACACACTGTCCTACACAAATAAAACTCCCCCTGCTAGCCACTGGGCTTTTATAAGAAGATTTTCAGGGAGAACTAAGAGGCAATGTACTCCAAACACACCTGAATGCTTAGAAAAGAGGAAGGGGAACAAAATTCCTCAGACACACTTAGTATCAGACATATTGTTTCCAGGAGAGAAGTTCTTGTTCACTGAGCCAACAAAATAGTCTATACTGTTCTTTCCCTACTGTGGCTACCTCATCTGAGAGACATTGAAGCTGTGCTGCAGGTTCACTGCCAAGTCATTTGCTGAGTGATGAGATTATGCTGCTTCAGTGGGGACTGCAGCCTTTCCTCCAGTTTGTCCAGCTCCTGTTCAGTAGGAGATTATGTTCATAAAGTGAAGTGTTGCACACTCCTATGTATGTACACACACAGACACACACACACCTTGAACCTAGGTGGGCCAGAGAGAGGATGGGAGTGTTGCAGCTCCTTTTTTGCTAGAGTGGGAGCTAGTGGGTCCCTCATGCTGTGAGACTCAGACATGCTCTTTTTCCCTGACCTGCACTTATTCTACCTTCTAGGAACTTTTTCCATCCCAAGACAAACTGACCCTACATTTAAGCGGCAAACTCTGCACAGCTGAGCTTAACCACCCAAGGTCAAATCCCAAGGAGGAGGGCCTATAAGAAAAAGCTTTCAGATAACTCCTAGCTGACCCACCAAAGTCTCCTCACTAAATCTAGCATGGGACCTCCACTGAAAACCTTCATACCACCAGAGAAAGAAAGTGACCAATGGTGAGTACCCAGAAACTTTTCCACAGATCACAGCGCATAGACTATGAAGAGAGTATCCAGTCAGTCAATAGGAGGCTAGTGAGGGCACCTGCAGGGATTTTCTGAAATGCAGCACTCTGTCGAGCTGTGAGGGGAGATCTTTCCTAAGACACGGCCATGGACATAAAACAGTCAGTAAAATGTCAGTGAAGAGATGCACTGTGATAGATATTCCATGTTGTGAGGCCAATGAGACAAACCAGAAGTTCCCTGGGGAATTACCTCTGTTCAGGGAAAGGAAATAAATCTTCATTTTATTTTTCAACTGTTTTATTACTTGGTATTTATTAATTATTAAAACGCACATTGATTCCAAAAATTAAAAATGTATAAAAATCAAGAGAAAGCCACCGTGTCCTACTTTTTGGCAACGGCACCTTATCTCAATTAGAAAAGGAAACAAGACAGGAGACTGCACTTGGGAGAGAAAGTAGATGCAAAGAGCCCTGGCCAAGCAGCTTAGCCAAAGCAGGAAGGTTCAAGTTCAGAGAGGAACCTGGATTCAAGGGAGCAACGGAGAGAGCAACAGAGAACATCAGTGACACCAGATGGCATTATCTGGCCTTCCAACATATGACACCCACTTATGTACACATCTACACAGACATCCATGTATGACACACACACACACACACTCTCTCTCTCTCTCTCTCTCACATACCACAGAAATCATAAGTGATTAGAAAGCAATGAGAAAGACATTATGCCAGATGAAAACTGAATTTAAACTACACACACCAACTATTCAAGTGAGACCCATGACTCTACTATCCTTCACATGGAGACTAAAAATGCTTATGGGACCATGCACTTCTTAGGCAGACTATGTTTAGGTGTTTGGAGAAATTTCTCTCTTGAAGACCTAAAACTCCCAACTACTTCCCTTAAGAATGTCATAAGTCCTTCGTATAACTATAAAAGCCAGTCAGCTCAAGACTTAGCTCCTGGCTTGGAGAAATTAGCAATGCCACTCACAGAAATCATGGCTAACAGACTGCTATTCAGGCATCAGTCAATGTGAAGCAAGAATTTTGCAAGAAGAAGAGATCACAATATGAAAAAGATGGAAATGAGATAAACTCTTTTGGCATTTACACAGGGCTCTCCTCCTTGTAAGCTGTTTGCAGCCTGTGATCTCACATGATCCCTGAAATACAAATAAACCACAGACCCCGACTTCACTCACTAAAAGCTCTGTACTACTTCCTAAGTGGTTCTCCACATGGTACCCATCCTAAAATAATGACATGTACATGTGTGATGTATGTTTGATCCATCTTCCTCAATGGACTGCAGCTTGAAGCAGAGCAGAAGGGTTATCTTGTCAATCATCCAGTTTCTCCCAAGAGGCTAACTGGCCAATATGATTCATGAATGATGACAGGAATGAAGAGTGGGTGGGTTGTATGTGGTCAGTAGATATGGATAAGTGAGTGAATGGTTGTGTGTGTGTGTGTGTGTGTGTGTGTGTGTGTGTGTGTGTGTGTGACATGTGGACAGTCTGCTCAAAGTGTCTTAACCTACCTGATGCTTCTTGGATCAGATGTCACAGATCTTCTCATGGGCCTCCTCCCAGACCTTCTTTGTCTCCTCATTGGACTCTTGCAATAAAATCTGCTCCTTTCTCTGCTTTCTGATTTCCTGTTTCAACACATTCACTTTTTGCTTGAGCCGAGTCCACACACTCTGGAGCTGGCTATGGAGGGTACAGAACCATCACCAAAAAATGTTGAGCCCAGCCAGGATCCATCTGCCACCCCAACTCCAAGTACTGCCATCCTTGCAAGGTTCCAGATAGCCAGACAGCCCCACACTGGAGCCCTCAATAGCCACATCATCAATGATATAAGCATTCATAACCATCACTTAAGGCAGATCAAATCCAGAGAACAGCCAAATTCCAGAAAGACTCAAAGTACTTCTAAAAATCCTGACACCAAAAGAGAATCATGTACCTAAAAGCAGGAAGTGATCCCCACCTGTGCATATATGTCCATTCTATTAGGAAACAGTATCAGGAAAAGGGTAAAAATGCTCTAGGAGAGGCCAGAACACCAAATGGGAATACAATCCTTCTATTGGTCCCATGGAACCCAGCTCTGTAAAGCCCCTCCCAGAACCCCTGAACTTCAGAGATCCAGGGCTGAATGACAACTGTCTACAGGTGAAAACCTTTTTTCTATACACATCAGAAGTTATCAACCTAAGGATTGTGATCCCTTTGGGGTTGAACTACCCTATACACATGTCACATAAGACCATAGGAAAATGTGCTTACTATTCCAAACAGTAGTAAAAATCACTGTTATGAAGTAGCAAACAAAGTAATTTCATGGTTGAGGGTAACCACAACATGAGGAACTGCATTACAGGGTCACAGCATTAGGAAAGTTGAAAAACACTAATCTACAGGATCTTGAGTCTGGAAGAATAATACTAGGAGGGGCTCAGAGCCTCTTCATTTTTGAGAAACTGTGCAGGGAGGCTCAAGCCCCAGAGCCACAAGACAGACTGCTTGCTAAGACACACACAGGCTAGAACCAGAGCCCTCACTTGGTTCAAAGTCAAAGAAGGGCAGAAGGTGTCCCCCCTCCCAATGTGCTGGGGGCCCAGAAAATCAGGCACTCACCTGTACGAGTTGCTCTTCTCAGTCAGCTCATTGCACTTGTTCAAGGCCTCACTCATCTCCTTGGACAATGTCTGTACCTCCAACATCATCTGCTTATGCTCAATCATTCGCATCTTGTGCTCATCCATCCTGTGATAGGGTGTGGCCCAAAGAGCAAAGAACCCCATGAACACAACCCTCAAAGATAACTGGAGTTCAAATAAAGTCCTGAACTACCCCAGCACAGTGGATGCCACATCCTGGCACCTATGCACTGGGACATCCTGGAGCTTATCAAAATTACTCTACTGGCCATAGGACACCAAAGGCAAAGAGTCCAAAGGGAGGGAGCCGGGGCTGAATGAGCACCCTCAATAGGATTGGAGGAATACACTAACTAGTTCTCTAAGACATTCCAAGGGGGCTGGCAGGTATCTGGGCCATCCTGAAACCTGTGATGACATTGGTCAAGTCTTTGGAATAGGGAATTTTATCCTGAGTTTCTATTGATACACAGATGCCTAGAGAACATAATCAGTATTTTCAGGGAAGAGACACAACATCACGGTAGTTGGATTACCTCCCATAAAAAATTCAAATATAATACCTCCAAGGTCAGCACATAGACCAAGAGCACTGGTGGTTGAAGCGTGGCCTCAGCACAGCACTGGTATCACCTGGAACCAGTGAGACAGGCAACTCTTCATGCCAACCAGACTCCTGACTACCTAGGCTCAGAGGGACATACATCACAATCAAGTTGCCCAAGGAAAGCAAGGAGGTGGTATTTAATCAGAGTATAAGGAAGAATACCAGAGAGGAACAGTGATGAGATCCATCACACCCTGAGATGGACCAACTGGGAACAGGCTCCTCTTGCTGCTGCCAGGAGCAACCAGCACCCAGGGGTTTGAGTACAAAGATCATCATAAACTCACAACACCTAGCAACTCCCACAAAACACCTGAAAAGGCCTCTTTAAATGAATGTTTGGAGATGACACCCTACTGCCAGTGTCGTCAGACTGAGATCCAGGCCACGGGCTCTGATTTTCATTCGGAAGAATCAGAACAGCCTGTGTCCCCATCTCACCCTTTGCCAGGCTTCAGTTGTGCCACTTGGATACACTCAAGAAAACTGGTTTGGGCATGAGAACACCCTTGAAATATAACATCTTGTGACCCGTGACAAAGACAGGTGGTGGCACTATTGGGTGAAGACAGAAAACAGAGAACTGGGCATAATGACTACCTCTTGTTCAAGTCATTGTTGGTATAATGAGAAAGAATTGCACCCAGTTCGTCCCTTTCATAGGTTATCATTTGTAGCTGAAGGGTCAGTTTTTCCACCGGGTCCATCTGCTGATCCCGCTCAAACGGGAGGAATGGTGTGGATGATGCCTCCCCAACAGGCCCTGTAGGGGGAAAAGCACAAGTGAAGTCTTATAGACGAGTGGCAGAGGCCAGGATAGAGCATGCTAAGTCTGAAGAAGAAGCCTGAGGAAGAGGGGATCCATAGAACCCAAAGAAACCCTGAAAGAACAGGGCAGCTCTCCTCAAGCTGGGGCCCATAAGCCCTGTCCCTTTCCCCAACTACTATGGCTAGACATGTGCCTCATCCCCTGCTGCAGTCCCACTGTCCCTAGAAGGTATAAGCTAGCTTAGGCATGTTGATATGGAGGACAATATTACCTGATATGATGCAGGTAAGTCGTGGAGTCCATCCTGCTTAGCACCACCAAGCACTGATCACCTCAGCCCAGGACTAAAACCAATTGAATGTGTGAGAACTTGGTGTGTGGCTAAGGGAGTTTCCTATTATTGGCATCTGATGTCCATGGAACCTAAAGGAATCCACTGAGGATGAACTAATGCAACCTTAACCTGACTCCTCAGTAGTCACTCTGTGCTGCCTCTGCCCTTCTTTCCCCTCAAAATGAAAGTGAGGAGTTCCCACCACAGTAGCTGCAACCTTCACAATTTCTGGGTCTCTGCCAAGCTAGCCATCAGAAATCTTCAACTCTGGGTCTGCTCTTTAAGGATCCATAGTAGCAGGATAGGCCTATTGCTTTCCAGAAGCTTTCAGCTTCTGAGCCCCACTCCTGGAAGGCCCATCTCAGGCCACTTACTGCAGCAACCTTCCCATGCCTTGCCCAGGATTTACTGAACCTTCACCAGGACCATTTATTTCTTGCTGATTTACACTGAGACCTAAGGTCAGATTCCTTCTCCTTCTCTCTGGGCTTTCTATGTTCTCCATTCTCTCTCTCTGAAACAGCCTTCTCAGTTTTCCCCACATATTTATGGATAACCCAATAGGCAATGAACATATGCCCCAAAATATGTAGTGTCACCACAACACTGGTGACATCACAGAGGATGCTTGACCCGACCCACGGGTCCTAGTAATTCGTGGGGGCGAGGAGGACCGCAACCTGAAAAAAGAACGGGCGAGAGAGGGAAAGGACTCAAGGAAGCAATTGCTTGTCAAGAGCCGTGTATTTAAGCCAAAGCGCCTTTTTATAATATGCTTTACAAGGGGAGGAGGTGAGAGGGGCCACGTGGTGGGAAAGTACAGAATCTTCTTGGCCTGTGCCCTGGAACATTGTGTGGTCTACCTATTTTCCTCAGAAGACACGGTACACTGCTTTGAATCAATCTGTAACTGCCAACCCGGAACTTTGCAGTTGCCAGGCAGTATGAAGCTGCAGGAGACATTGTGCAGGTGGGGAGAGGTAGGGGGTGAGGGTGAGAGGCGAGGGTCTTGGCTTCTGACAGATGCTTAAGGATTTCATGTATACAATAGAAGGTTCAGAGAAGGGACTGTTAGGTTCACCTGCTAACTAGCTCATTCCCAGTTATTAACCATCAACCAATCTGCACTTTACTGATGACTTTCCTGACAACCAGGAGAAGCCCTTCAGAATCTCCTCCAACCAAAGCCAGAGATCTCTCTACCTCATTAGAATCTTTTCACTACTTCATCCTATGTGGAGGTGGAGACTCACTTTCAAAACATGGCCAGAGAATGGCTCTTCCCCTCAAGATCTCTAATGAATAGATTAGAAAGACTGCTCCAAAATTAGGTGAGGATAATAGGGAACAGAGACCAGGACTCTGAAGTGAAAAAACACACCAGGGAAAAACCACAGGAATGTTACAATGTGTGTGGTTGGTGGAGGATTTTGAGTGTCAGAACAAAGATAGGTCACATAGGTAATGATGGCAATTTCCCAACAGCTTCAGCAGAATACATTCCAGCCATCATATTGTAAAAGTGTGCTCAACTAGTAACAGGCCAGTCTGGCTATACCTAAAGACTGGCACTCCCTACCTGAGCCCTCAGACACGAAGAGGACACATGTGAGGATGAATGATGATGCACTTGAGACAGAAGAAAGATGACCGGCTAGGGAGAGGTCAGGAACTCAGAAATAGTGGGTGCCATTTGCAGGTTGGTTCCTGCCCTGATAGTGGCTGTGATGTAAAGTATGAGAAACTCTCACTTTGGCCAGGGAACATTTCTCTGCCTGTCATTAGTGGCATACAACCTAAAGGTATCCAGTGGGGGTGGAGTGCCATGCTGGTACTGAAACCTCACCAGTCTCTCTGTGCCTCCTTCCACTCAGAGTGAAAGCAGAGTCCCCAACAGTGTAGCTGGTGCCTTGACAATTTCTGACTCTGTGAAGCTGTCAGAAATCCTTGACTCTGGGTCAGCTCTTTAGAAGCCCAGAGAAGCAGGATAGGCCCATTGAATCAGACAAAGTCCCAGTCCTGACCCCCACTCCTGGAAGGCCCAACTGAAGCCCACTCCCTGCAGGAAGCTACCCATCCCTGGCCCAGGACTCACTGTGATTTCCACAGGACCATTTCTGTCTTGTTCTTTTACACTGAGGCTGAAGGCAAGCTTCTTTCTGCCTCTCTCTGATTTCCCTACGCTCTCCATTCTTTCTCCCAAGCAGCCTGTTCAGTCTTGCCAACATCTCTGTTGGTTAACCATACAGGAAATGATCAAATCCCTCAAGAGCATCTGGTATCACCACAACACTGGTGACATCACAACAGTTGCCAGAGATCTCCAGGATACAACAGAATGTCCAGGGAGAGGGATGCAGATGTCACATGGTATTGCTGTTACCTGCCTGCTAACTCACCCTAAGTGACCTGAAACCAAGATATCTTTTCCAGAGGCCTCTCCTGTGGCACAGGGTAAACCCTCCATCACCTTCTCCTTCCCACAGCAGAAATCTTGTTCTCTGATTCTTAGGGGCTGGAGAGATGGCTCAGCGGTTAAGAGCACTGGCTGCTCTTCCAGAGGTCCTGAGTTCAATTCCCAGCAACCACATGGTGGCTCACCAACCATCCACAATTTGATCTGATGCCCTCTTCTGGCTGCAGGATTACTTGCACTTAGAGCACTCATAAATAAAATAAATAAATCTTTGTGCCGGGTGGTGGTGGCGCACGCCTTTAATACCAGCACTTGGGAGGCAGAGGCAGGCGGATCTTTGCGAGTTCGAGGCCAGCCTGATCCACAAAGTGAGTCCAGGACAGCCAGGGCTACACAAAGAAACCCTGTCTCGAAAAACCAAAAAAAAAAAAAAAAAAAACTTCTTATCCATGGGGAACTGAACGTCCACTTTCCAAACACTGCCCAGGAATTGCTCTTCTAATTCTTAAATCAATATTCAGCAAGATAATAAATAAGGATGCTGATAAATTAGGTCAGAATAATAGGAATGAGGAGGGATGATCCTCTGAAATAAACAAGCACATGGAGAAAGATTATAAGACTGTTACACTTTATGGTGGGGAGGGAGGTTGAAAGAAAGAGAATTTACATATGTTGTGATAAAATGTTCCCTGAGAGCCTCATCAGATGTAACTCCAGCTTTGAGGATTAGTGGAGATGTAATAAGCTGTTCAAAGGTCTGGTTGGAGCCACCTTAGTACTGGATGGTCCCAAGTGAGTCCTCAGGGATTGAAAGCACAAAATTCTAGAAGCTTATGATGGCCTAAACCTGGAGTGAGGAGAATGAGGACAGAGTATTCGCAAGTAAAAGGTCACCCTGAACTATATAGAGGCATCATGAGTGGGAAACACACATACATTTACACACACACACACACACACACACACACACACACACACACACACTTATGAGATAAACATGTTGTAGATCACTGCTATGTTGTCAACCAGCAAACAAATGACAGATTCCTTGGTCTAGACTCCCTGCACCATGATTATTCATGTGTTCTTGAAAATATGGCATTGCTAACCTTGAATCCATGAAAAGAACATGAGAATTGCAGGCAAGTGGCAGACAAGGGAGAGACTCAATGTTATTGCAGCAGCCTTATTAAAGCCCCACCTCAGCTTACGACTTATCCAGATAGTCATGGTAAAGAGGAGCCAGGCCATGTCCAGCCAGGAATGCATATTCTTCAGATCTCTCAACTTTTTCCTCCAAAGCACTTCCCTTAGACTCTAGGTCCCATGGGGGCTGTTGGATGACCCTTGTCTTTTCATATGTTGAAGCGCTAATCCAGTAAAGGAGGATGTCAAGTCTATTTCTTTTTTTTTTTTTGTTTTGTTTTTCGAGACAGGGTTTCTCTGAATATCTCTGGCCATCCTGGACTCACTTTGTAGACCAGGCTGGCCTCGAACTCACAAAGATCCGCCTGCCTCTGCCTCCCAAGTGCTGGGATTAAAGGCGTGCACCACCACCGCCCGGCTTCAAGTCTATTTCTAAATAAGGCTTTGTAGAGACTAACAAGTTGAGGTCACCCTGAAGCTTACAAGCAAGGCATGTGCTTAAACTGGAATGAAAAGTGTCTTATGAACATAGAGAGAGGGGTGGAGAGGAGAATAACACAGACAGACTGCAGACAGAAATCAGGAGAGAAGGAATGAGAGGACGGATGGATGGATGAGAGGATCTAGACTGTGCACATAAAGCAGAGGTGAGACAGTGATCTAGAAGGCACGCTATGAAGGGTCCTGCAAATCCCAGCACCTGAGACAGAGTCCTGGAGCCACTTGTGTCACTTCATGCATCTTGTCCTTTCCAACAAACAATTGTGAGACATCATCACAATTCCATGAGCAAAGCCCAAGCCTGGGACAGAGAGTTATGGCACCCCAGGGAACTCACACAGAGCCACTCCTATATCTGCCTACCTCTAATCACACTGATCTCCCATACCTGAAATGGCTTAGTAGTATTCCCAATACCCTGAGGTCCGGCTCACAAGGGAGAGCACCTGGGCTCCACCATGCTTCTTCTCATCCCATTCTTGCCACTTGGACGGTGTACTTGCATTGAACTGACACATACAATTTTTCTAGCTGGTTCTCAAAGTTCAGGCTTGAAACTGTCAATCTATGGATGTCAGTTCTCCCATTTCTCTGCAAGGGGGTGGGGGGAGTGTCTCACTGGTCTCACTGGATCTCTACTCCATTCATATAGTTCAGGTGACCCAGGGGACAGCCTCCTGAATCTTTTACAGAGCTCCACAGGATGCAGCTTGCCTCCAGAGCCCTCAAGTCTGGCTTCAGAAGCAAGGAGAAAATTGCCACAGTTCACAATCACTCAGGGATATGGAGATATCAAGGTTATTTGCATATTCACTCTGAGATATGGTGATACCAAGGTTATTTGCATACTCACTCAGAGATAAGGAGATACCCAGGTTATCTTCTTGCTCACTCTAGAGTCTAGAGACTTGGTGTTGCTAGAAAGACATGTAGGGACAGAACATGGTCACCAGACTAAGCAAGCCATCTTTCCACCCCAGGACACCAAAAATTGGTAGGAGAACACAGGATGTGTCCCTGCCCACTGCCTCTTAAATCGCTTTGAAATGTGAGCGAAGTAAATATGATATCTCTGCTTGGACATTTACCTAAACAAATGCACATACCCAAAACATAACTTCTGATCTCTCTGGCTCCAACAAATTCCTCTTCCAGGAGCCTACTGTTCAGTAAGATCAACTGGTGTCTTACATGTGCTTAGCATTTCCTTTCTTCACATACTACACATGCCTGGGACTTGTGTGAAATCATCAGGGAATGTGCTAATGCAGCCATCATTGCTTCACTTTGTTGTTCTTGAGTGATGTGCCCTAGCAACCACAGCTCTTCATGTTACCTGTATTTTTATTTCTCAAAGGCTTTCAAAGATCTGACCTTATATCAATTACAGTCATCTCAACAAATGCAGGCACACACACACACACACACACACACACACAACACACTCACAATTGTACAAACACAGATTTTCTTGAGCAAACTGAAATATTTCTGGGAGCAAAACCATGAGAGTCTGTTGATTAGTAGCACCAACCCCAAGATCTGTAGTGCTCCATGCATAGGGACACACCTAACCACTGCTTGATATTATACATTTAAAACACGAGAAGTTAAGGTTTAGCTATGAGTTGGTTAATTTTTTTAAAGATTTATTTATTTATTACGTATACAGTGTTCTGTCTTCATGTATGCCTGCAGGCCAGAAGAGGGCACCATTATAGATGGTTATGAGCCACCATGTGTTTGCTGGGAATTGAACTCAGCAACTCTGGAAGAACAGAGAGTGCTCTTAATCTCTGAGCCATTTCTCCAGCCCTGAGCTATGAGTTTTATATAGTACCATACTTGCGTCAATATTCTAAAGCATCACATAGTTAAATTGTCTTCAGTGAATTTAGACTGGAATGGAAAGTCAGTAAATTGTCTTGAATGTTCTATGAGAATACACAGATCTAGCCAGATATTACTTGCTGATCATCAGAGCAGTTTCCTCAAAGTTTTACTTAACTTCCTATTATAGCTTTCCCCCTTGTAATACTGTGATTGTTAAAATGTGACCCACATGCCAGATAAACATTATTTAAGACATAGTGTTGATATTTACTTTATTCAAATAAAATAAATGGGATTTTGTAGTGATTTCTGGTTTTCTCAATAATGTAAACAATCCTGTTCATTAGCCTCCAGGTTTATTTTTCAGTTTTCTTCCAGGTTAAACAGAGTGTGGTTGTTATAAGACAGCAATACTCATTAAATTTTTGGCCCAGCAGTTAGATATTATATGTGATTTGAGGCTACAATGGACTACAAAGTATCAAAAAATCAACTACAACCAAACAAAATAAAAGAACATGTATTTAACATGAAACATACCTCTACTGGCATATTATCTCTAGATTTATCATCCTTCTTATCGGGATTAAGTCACTTTTCTTTATGTCCATGTTCCTTTTGTTGTGTTGGTTGTAGTACAGCTATCCTGTACGATATAGCTAAAATCCTACTATAAGTGAATAGATGCCATGTGCATCCTTCTGAGTCTGGGTTAGCTCACTCAGGATGAGCTTCTCTAGATCCATCCATTTGGTTGCAAATTGCATGATTTCATTGTTTCTTAAAGCTGAGTAATATTCCATTGTATAGATGTACCACAGTTTTTTAATCCATTCTTCAGTTGAGGGACATCTGGGTTGTTTCCAATTTCTAGCTATTACAAATAAGGCTGCTATGAACATAGATGAGGAGACTTCCCTATGTCTCCGTGAGAGGTCCTTTGGGTGTATACCCAGAAGTGGTATGGCTGGGTCCTGAGGCAAGGTTATTCCTAGATTTCTAAGATATCGCCAGACAGACCTCCATAGTGG
>CAJQZJ010000184.1:7785-64489 GCA_907164525.1 Lophiomys imhausi
TGGCTCAGGGCCTCCCTGGATCAGTAGGTATCCACCTCTTTCCCTCAGTAGAATGGCTCAGGGCCTCCCTGGATCAGTAGGTATCCACCTCTTTCCCTCAGTGGAATGGCTCAGGGCCTCCCTGGATCAGTAGGTGTCCACCTCTTTCCCTCAGTGGAATGGCTCAGGGCCTCCCTGGATCAGTAGGTATCCACCTCTTTCCCTCAGTGGAATGGCTCAGGGCCTCCCTGGATCAGTAGGTGTCCATATTTCACTCCCTTTTGTGGCTCGATGATGCTTTGCTGTGTGAGTGTGCCCAGCTTTTGTTTATTTACTCACCCGTTGGAGGACATCTGGCTAGTTTTCATCTTTCACTGTGGTGAATAAGACACAGAATTCTGTGTGAAGAGATTTTTACAGTGCTTCTGAATATGTGCTTCTGAATATGTTTGACTTCTTGAAGGACTCAAACTGTTTCTACATAGTTGGCCTCAGTTTTCATCCCTACCAACAGTGTATGAAGGTTCCAATTTCTCCACCGTATCGAAGCTCATTTATTTAATTAAATGATATGCATTCTAGGAGCACACCATTTAGTAAAATGTTTGGCAAAATGGTGTGTCATTATGGTTTTAATTTACAGTTTGACAACACTTAATAACTCTGACCATCTTTTCCTGTGTTAACTCTCTGTCCTATTTAGAACAAATCCACTCCAGGTCTTTGTCCTGATCTTAATTAGACTTTTAGTTTTTACCACTGTTAAATTTTTTTTCTGTATGTTGATGATGGGAGACCATTACTGGGTTCATGATTTGAAAACATCTTCTCTCTGTGTCCTTCACTTTCAGCATAGAGTTCTGTTTTAATCTTTCAATCCATCTAACCTGTTCTTTCTTAGGTGGCTTAAATGACTTTGGTCTCATGTTTAGGTACATTTCTATGCTCTTAAGGTCTTGGGTGATTACACAAGGCCCATTTAGATAACCTGGGGTATCCTTTAAGACTCCTAAGCTTAATCATATCTCCAAAGTCCATGTAAGGTAACACTTGGGGTCTAGAAATCTGAATGTGGACATTAATGAGGGGACCATTCTGCCTACAACCACCTCATGTGTGTGTTCACACATGTGTGGGTGCAACTGTGTCTAGGGTACACGTACAGGTGCTCTTGCATGTGTGTGGTCATGGGTTGATATCTGGTGACAGTCGTTCTCCACTATGTTTGTTGAGAAAGGGTCTCTCCCTTGAAACCAGAGCTCACTGGTTCAGCTAATCTAGCTAGCCAACTTACTCCAGGCATCCTATCTCTACCTCTTGATACAATGGGATTACAGGCAGGCCACCATACCAATACAATATTTACTTAGTATGTTGGTTAGTTTTTGTCAGCATGACACACACTAGAGTCACCTTGGAAGAGGGACTCTCAATTGAGAAAATGCTTCTATGAGATTGGCCTGTTGGTTAGTCTATGGCACATTTTCTTGGCTAATGATTGATGTTTGTGGCCTAGGCCACTGGTGGAGGTGCCCACCTTGTCAGGTGGTCCTGAGTTGTATAAGAAGCCAGCTCACCAAGGCAGTGAAAAGAAGCCAGTTAGCAATATTCCTCCCTGGCCTCTGCTTCAGTGCCTTCTTCTGGGATCCTCCCGTTTAGTTCTTGCTCTGATTTCCCTTCACAATAGACATTAAGCTGTAGAATGAAATAAACTCATTCCTCTCCAAGTTGCTTTTTATCATGGTGTTTATTATGGCAACAGAATGTAAACTGGAACATTTAGTGTTGCAGAGCTGAAGTTAGGTCCTCAAACTTTCTCAGCAAACCTTTGCCTGCTGAACCGTGTCCCTGGCCCTAAGTCCTCTGTTTTATACTTACTAAACTTTACATTTATCTATTTTCTTCCACATCCACAAAGCTTATCAATCTCTTTAATTTTTTTAACCTTGTAATAAATAACAGATTTCCTGTAAGCAAACATTTGTCGATAAAGCCCCTGAAGGCAAGCTGACACGGTTAATTTTCAATCATTGTTGGCTGCTATGCTGTTGTCTTTACATCAAGACAAAATTTCTTAGCGATGCCCATGAGACCCAGTATGACTTGGCATACTTCTCTCAATCAGACTTCCTCTGGCATTGTCCCCTGAGCTCTATGGACTCCAAATGGCTCACCTTTCTCCAGGCATTGCTGTTGTTCACGCTTTCTTCCACCCATGACCTTGTCTTGGGCCTTTGTAGTCTTTCTTCTCCTTTACCTGGTACAATCTTATCATTCTCCAAATCTTGGGGTAGTTATTAATTCCTCCAAGAAATTGGCTCTGGCCTTGTACTTGAAGTCTTCATAACATGGCAAACTGCTTCTCCTGATAGTTTAGATATTGTATCTGTTGGTGTAATTATTTGATTGATAATACTCTCCCTCACTAGTCTGGAAACTTGACCCAGATTTTTGGCATCTAACATAGTAGTATTAATTAGCCTCTCTGTAAATATTTGTTGGGGAAATATAAATTTTGGTAGCAATCAAAAACATTAGGTCCATGTAAAAGTAAACAAAACCCAATTAAATGAGAACAAACAGGACTGTTTAGTCAGAGCTTGCAAGGGAGCCAGCCACCACCACACACATTCTGGTAGAGACTCAAAAACAGGCGGAAAATCAGATGAGCTTTGCAGTGGGGAATGGAGGCCTTCAGGTGTGCTCTGAGTAGAGCCCAATGCAATAAGTAAATTACCTAAATAAATACAGGACATTCATATGATTGTTGGGAAGGCCATATTTGGCATTTCCCAATTGGCCCTAATTAGAAACAGGGACAAAAATCAGAGACCATATCAATTGTTAATCAAGTATTGAACCTTTGAACAATCATTTGCTAGAGATAGTCCTATGGTTTTCTCTAAGTCTGACTCATCCAAGTATGTTTGGTTTCCTGGGCTGGTTCCTGTAGATAACAAGCAGCATGGTATTCCTGGGCTGGCTACTATAGGCTCTGGATCATTCTTGCTTTTAAATATGACCTGGCTTCGTCTAATCTCTGTTGCAGTTTGAATCTGATATTTCCCCTACAGGTTCATGTTTTGTGTACTGTTCCCTGACAGGTGCTACTTGGAGTGTGGGGGGCTATAAAACCTTTGATAGGTGAGGCTTAGCTGGCAGCAGTGGTCACTAGGGGTGGACCTCTGATGGCTATCACTTGCTCTTATTCTTGCCACTTTTCCAGATTCCTCATTGTCACTTTATAGTCCTATCTCCACAAATGAGTGACTCCGATAAGCCTCACCTCCGTGGTGACAAAATCCTCTGAAACCATGCACCAAAACAGATGTTTCTTCCCTTATTTCCATCAGGTATTTTGATTTCAGTGATGCAAAAGTAGCTAATGTCTATCTGATATTGTTCTAAGATCTACCACTCTTTTACTGCTCATAGACTGAGCCTGTGATACAGGTGGCAACTTTTCCTGTAACCTGTGGGCCAGTTGATCTGTAGCAACAGCCACATAAAGAAGTAAAATGCACGAGGAACCACCTGCTACTTTGCATGAAAAGGGGCTCGGCTCGTGGGTTGTTAGAATGTGGGGAGTATACACTGCTACACTGCTTTTTAATGTATGTATTATATAAAAATTGCATATACATTCTTCTGAATATCTTGCAACAAACTGCAGGAATCAAATCTTTTTCATCTGTAATTAGTTCAGTTTGTGTATTTGACATATGAATGTTTGTGACGTGTGGTAGGAATCTTCCTTTAAAAACAAAACCCACAGTCATCTTTGAATGCCATGTAAACCTCAGGCTATGTCTATGTTTCACAGACAATCTCAGAACTGTTGGATTTTGGCTGGCTTGTGGTTGTATCATGTACCAGGTGACATCCCTGTGTGTGTTTGGGTGACCGGTCAATGGGGTGTTTGAATTTGGGAACTATTTGCTTGTATTAGGTTGCACCAGGGACAGAAATTCTGATATCTATGAGAGCCAAGCAGTGACTGCACATGGGTAAAGTAGGTTTAAAGATCATACTGTTCTTTATTTACAGATACACGTTGCACATTGAACATTGGTGAGAAGGTAAGTGTTCGCTGTGCTCTTTGTGTCCGTGAATCCTGCAGCAACAGATATACTTGGTCAAGGATCAGGGATATTGAAAAGTCTGCATGTGTGCTAAATGTACAGATTTACATTTCCCTGTTTGTTGTCTCTCAACACTGTGGCACAACAAGTATTTGCACAGCACTTGCATTGTTGTACTGTTGTAAGTGTAGAGTTGACTCAGGTGTACAAGAGGGTGCTATAGGAAAGGTCATGGCATTGGATACGGGGGAGTTAAGCAGCCTTTGGTATCTGCAGGAGTCAACCCCACAGTATCCATGTGCTTACTTCCTAAGAAAACGCAGGTCTCCACTCTGTGTCCGGAAAGTCTTGGTCTAGTTTTAGTTTTGATAGAAAAGAAATGTGAGTACCAGAATGATTTAATTTTCCTAATAACCCTACCAAAAATTAAGGAACACAAAGATGACCTTTGGCAAATTTATCTCACCATATTCTGGGGAGACTACCTGTTTGGACCATCCCTGATGGAGACCAGGGCAGGTGCTGTCCGTGGGTAGTTGTGCTCAGAAGCCTGGCCACGGTGTCACGAGCCCCAGCCCATCCAGCCAGGTCTGCCCAGCCTTTCAGAGAGGCTCCAGGAGGTTAGAGGCAAGCTTCTGACTTGAAAACCTGACAACTGACTAAAATGAGAAGAGGTATAGAAATGCCCGCCCACCTTATTTTGGTGAATGTCTCTGGCCTGTAACTCCAGGAAAGGGAATTTTTCCAGAATGAATACCTGAATGGAACAAAAACAAAACAAAACTTTGCTTCACCTATTTCAAGACTCACAAGTAAAATTCTATTTTTATTCAACATTTATTTATTTATTCAAGTTACATCTCCAACACAGCCCCTTCCCTCTTGCGCCCTGGTCCCACCCTCACATTCTTTTCCCCCTCTTCCTCCTATCCTTCTTCTCGGGTAAGGCCCCCCCATATGTTAGCCCCCTTCAGTTCATCAGTCACATGACTACTGAAATTCTTATGATAAAAGATGGATTACCCCTAGAAAAGGATGACAAATTTTAATAGAAGTTTTATGTGGCATAAGAAGAGCGTAGGGAAACAATGTGTTTTTAGAGACAGTCATGTAGAAGTTACTGGAGGAGAAAGAGGCAAGGTTGGATGAGTCAGTCCCACACTGCGGAAACTCAGCAAGGTCTGTATGTACAATTCTCCTTGGCCTCTGGGTACAGGGCATGACTCCTCTAATGGGGAGATTCTTCTATGATCTGCTTCAGGAGAGAAGGCAAGAGAAGGGTAAAGTGACCTTTGGGCTTCTGGACTTTCTCAGTTCCTTCAGCTTAAAATGCTCAGCATCCCAAGGAGCCGCATCATGGAGCACAGTGGTCTGATCTAAACGGAACTGAGCCCTTTCAACAGCCTGATCCAGCTGAAGGATCTGTTCAGCATGAGGTGATATCTCCATTCTCCTCAGACCTCTGCATTCTGTCGCACCCTTGGTGGGAAACACTCTGCTTTACTTACTGTACTCTCACAAAACAAAACTCATCTGCAGCTAAATGTGAGGGGAGTTTCCCCAAAACACCCTACAACCCTGAAATGGATGCTCCTGGAATCACAGCAGGATGCCTCCTATTTAAGTTCATTCTGACAGTGCTCAGCTGGAGAGTGTCAGATCCCATGGGTCAAAGTTCTGGTTCCAGAAGAAAGCTCTCATTTTGGGACACCAGTTGCAAGCAACAGAATGCTATCTGCTTCTGACCAGTTGCCGGTAAATCAGATTTCTAGCACGAGGAAGGATGCGATGTGTTGGATGAATTTGCTAGAGTGGCTGACAGAGGTAAGACAGCATCTGAATGCATTTCTTTTTTTTTTTTTTAAACATTTATTTATTTATTTATTTATTTATTTATTTATTTATTTATTTATTTATCTATTTATTATGTATACAGTATTTGCTCTACATATATGCCCGGGCAGATCTCAATGTAGATGGCTTTGAGCCACCATGTGGCTGCTGGGAATTGAACTCAGGACCTTGGGAAGAACAGCCAGTGCTCTTAACCTCTGAGCCACCTCTCCAGCCCCTGAATGCATTTCTAAGGCTGTTGTGAAGGCCAGGAAGAAATATGTAGGGTGTGTGCATGGGAAGAGATGTGTGGCCTCTGAGCAATCTCTGAGCATACCATGCCACAGACACTGAGCCCTTCTGCAGTGTCCCAAGTCCAGCTTTTCACAGGGTTTGCAGAAGCATCATCACACAGCTGTGACTGAGCAAAGCATTGACCACTGGTGACCATCCTGAGCTTCTGCCTACCAAGGCAGCTTGGGGAGAGGGGGGCAATGTGTTTCAATCCTCTGAGCACATGGTTGGTTGCCCTGGCAACCAGAAGGAACCCAATCATTGGTTATCTAGGGGCTTTAAATGCCCCATTAACATGAACTCAGGTGTAGCTGAAATGGGCTTTTTGTAAATAAAGACAATCTTTCACCTTTTTGGCTCACTAGCTGTTTTAGTAACTAAGGTCAAAAGATATCCATATTGCTCTAGCCTCTTGGGAAGTTATGAGGACTACAAGAGCTGTGAGTCAGGAGCTGTGGATGAAACCCGCAGTGCGTATTTCATAACATTACACACCCTCGTCAGTATAAACACACTTACCTATTTCAGCTCTAAGGATAGATACAGCTACTTCTCTTCCTGGATGTGCCCAGATAAAAATGATTTTGCATATTTAGACTGGTAAGTTACTGAAATGATATAATCTCATGATTTTTTTCTTGGTGCCCTTTATAGGCACATTATGAATAGATATAACTTCACCAATGTGGGCTTAGTTTCCTTGCTAAAAGCATTCTGCCTTGATATCTGGCTGTGCTCTGCCTAAACTTTCTCTGCATTGTGTAAAATGGTGGGTTTCCCCCCTTTCCTGAAAGCCTTCATTTTACAAGCAGTATCTGAGTCCATTTGAAGAAGGACGATGACAAGGGACTTTGATAGACATGTAAACAATCTCACTTGCCTGGAATCACATATAAGGCACAAACTGATAAGTTATTCCTGAGAATAAAAAGGGTGCCATCCTCTAAGTTTATCAGAGTAAATAGGGACTAAAAGAACTCATGGTTGTACTAAAATCATATCAGGAAAACCAGGCTTGAGAACTTGCAACATGCCAGACTGAGGAAAGGGTGCAGCTCCCTCCCCTGGATCCTATAAAAAGGGAGAGACCTAACACTGTTGGGGGACAGGGACGGTTCACCAACCTGCCATCTGACCACCTGCTATGTGCATCAAGGGACTGGCAGACAGAAAACTCTTGACTGTCTCAGAGGCTTCAGCTTGGCTTGGTCCTCATTGCTGATTTGGCCTGGTCAAGTTGCTGACCATCCGTCCGTTTGTCTTTTGTGATCTGCCATCGGTGTGTCCGCCAATTTGTTCACTTGGCCCTGACCTTGCCCTTCCCTCTACAGCCTCCATTGTAATTCCCTTCCACAGCTCAGTCTGACCATGCAGCCCACCTCCAGCAGTCTGACTTCTGTAGCTTACTCTTAAGGGAGATTTTCACCCTCTCAGGGCTCTTTGAAACTCACTAAATTCTGCTGCAGCATCCTTAACCCTACACATACATACACATGAAGATACATTTACTGTGTAATGTATTATCTGAAAGCTAATATGAGCAGTTTAGGATTGAAATAAAACAAGCAAGCAAGCAAATAGACTTTTGTCTGCCACAGCCAGGCATCAAGGAGAGCAGGACTGCCTGGCAGATTGTTGCCAATGAACCCACTGTACTTTATGAATTTATTGCCATTCAATGGGTTCCAACCCTGAGGAAAACCACCAGTATGTCCATCTGTGTTTCTACCACATTTCTCTGTGATATTTAGGCTGGAAATGGCTGGCGTTGGGGCTCAGAGAATGGTATCTGAAAGTATGGAGCTTTGGCAAACAGTGGCTACTGTGGAATGCCATTGTCCGGAACCGTTTCCTACCATCATCTCCTAACCAAAGAAAGGAAACAAGGCATCAGTGGCTGCCTTGCCTTGCCCTTTGACCGGTGCTGTGGTTCAGATCGCAGCCATTGTTAGTCAGAGGCTCACGGCTTGTTTCCCAGGGTGGAGCTATTGAGAGCTGGTGGGATCCTTTAAGTGGGGCCCAGGGGGAGGTGTTAGAGTGATTGGGTCCTGCCCTCATCATCAGTCTCTCTCTCTCTCTCTCTCTCTCTCTCTCTCTCTCTCTCTCTCTCTCTCTCTCATTATCTCATTCTCACTCTTACTCTTTCTCAATTCCACTCTCTCACACTCCCTCCATAAAGTGATCAGCTTTGTCCTGCCACGTGTTCCCACCATTATGTGCTGTCCTAGTAGGAGTAGCTGACAGCGGGTGGGAGCCCCTGAGGCTGAAAGCCAGTAAGTATATCTATTATTTTTATGCTTTATCTTGTGAGTTTGCTTCAATAATGGAACACTAAGGTGTAAAACCTTTTTAAAGAAGGTTTACTTTGTATTTGTGTGTATGTGCATGCCTGCAGAACCCTGGACATCTTCAGATACCCTGCACCGGGGGTTACCAGAGGCGGTGAACTGCCCAACCCCAGAGCTGGAAACTCAGGTTCCTGGAAAAGCAGCAAGCAAGTGTAACCACTGAGCAATCTCTCCAGGCCCAAAACGTACAGCTTTTAACTTACCCTTCTAGGATTGCGTTCTGAGACACACCCTCTGTCTGCCCTGGTTTCCTCTCTTCATTCTCTCTTAACCTGTTTTCGCATCTCACTCCAGAAACTCCCAAGCCTCTGAAGTTTAGTATGTTATATAAATCTCAACCATCTGGCTCTTCTTCAAGTCTCATATTTTTGTGAGTCTTCCATGTGTATGAACATAATGAAATTATATGATTTTTCCCCTGTTAATTTGTCTGCTGTCAGACTCAAATTACGGAATCTTCAGGGGGTAAAAGGAAATTTCTCTTTGCCCTTACACTGGTCTGTACCATCAATCGTTTGTAGGGACATGATAAAATCCATCAGTTTGTATTTCATTAATCTGAGGTGTGTTCTGATCTCAAAGCAATGTGATAAAGTTTGTCTTTAAGGTGTGTGTGTGTGGTGGTGGGGGTAAGAGTGTGCTTAAGCAAGCACTGGGTGATTGCAGAAGGAGATCTCTCTATTAGATAGGAAGTTATTTTCATGACCCTGCAGAACTATTCTTTTACCCATGACTAATTGAGTTGCTACATCACCTTCACCTATATAACAATCTAAAATGGATTCTTCATTTAGGTAACAACTAAGCTGGGCTAAAGTTGCTGTTTGTACTTGAAAGTAATAAAGTTGCATTTCTTAGAAATGAAAAGAAACAAAAACAAATACAAAGGAAACAAAGATTGCTCCTTGCCACCCCAAAATAACTTTAATTGCAAGGCCTTGGATTCTCTAGTGTGTGTGCTGGCCCAGGGTGTAGCTTCTGATGGGACCTCTGCTGGGTTGGATGGAGAATGCCACCCTTTCACCCCTCTGAAGGACTCTCACCATCTCCAAGGCTCACACCCACAGCTGCAGGGAGCAGCCAGATGTTAACCAAAATACGTGGGAGATCTTTGTTTTAGACTAAGCCCTTGCGCTTAGACCTAGAACACCAGAACAAACAAACAGCAGCCACTCCTGTTGAATCCCGCCTGATCCAGCTGACGCACAAGGAAGCAAATCAGTGTCCAAAGAGACCTATTTCCCCCTGAAGACAGGAAGTGTCAGTCTATGTGAGTCACTGTCATCACAGAGTCACAGTGATGACAGTGACAGATCACATACACATGCTGTCACAGTGGAGTCTGTTCCTAGATTGATGGGGGCTGGAGCTGCTGAACTGAGCAGGTTTATCCTAAAGTGGTAAACCATTTTTCATCTAAAGGCTTCTCCATACAGGGTGAGGTCTATGTATCTGACTCTGTATGTAAACAAACTAACTTACTTTATAAACAAAGTAGCCTTTAACTGCACCTCCGACTCCTGGGTACAGACTGCTTCTGTTCTATTACTTCCTTTTCTCTGACTGTAAATATAACCCCCCTAAAGGGTGAAGTGGAACTCTTCTGAACCACTTTTAGTCTGAGCCACTTTTAATGTGATGCTCCTCCATTCTAGAATGGCAATTAAAATTGGGTGTGGTGACCAACACCTATAATCTCAGCATTCGGAAGACTAAGGCAGAAGGATTGTGACAAGTTCAGGGTCAGCCTGGGATACAGAGCAAACTCCAGGCTTCTTGGGTTACATTCTCATGAAAACAGACAACAAAAATAGTGCAAAACTAGGTTTCTGATAGTTTTTTTACTCAACACAGGATTGAAGTCATTTTCCTCCCTGCTTTCTAGAAGCAACTTCTAGGTTGAAGAACATTATCACAGGGAGTGGGGTGTGGAGGCCAAGATTGTCCTTTGCTCTCTAGCTGGCTCCTGGTCAATAGGAAGACTCCTGTGGACACCCATGGGCTCCCAGCAATGCTCAGAATAATGAGGAGTAAGTTCTCCACAACTGGGTCTGAACATGTCCCCTCACTACGGGGCACGTGGTACCCCAGAGAAGGCCCACTCTTGTTTCCTGAGGAAGTAGGTCATTGTCCCAAATCCCCACTCTCCTGTTTTTAGCTCCCCATTCCCACACTCTGTGTATAGGAGTGAGTCTTCCCAGGCAGGGTCTGTCACCTGCTCTCCCTCCATGAGGACACTTCATCTTCTTTCCCCTCATTCTTGATGACACCCTTCCATGTAAGTCTGTCTCTCAGCAGGATCCTCTCTCACCTGCTTCTCTGCACTGACAAGGAATGTCAGCATCCAGGTCTGATGCTGTGTCCTGTGAATTATGATGTACGTAGAATTTCAAGGGCTAGTTTCTTCAGCTCAAGAGACTAGTGAGACTGTAACTAGGCCAACTGTTGCATTTGTGTGTTTGGTTTCCCCACTTCATAATAAAGACACTTATTCTTCCTAACCTTTGCTGCTCAAAGTTATGTCCATAAGCTGGCAGTGCCATCTGGCCTCAGCTGAGAGCTTGTTAGACGTGTCAGGATTTTAAGCTTCGCTCACAGGTGCACAAGTTGCATCCTAACAAGCTCCTGGTTCACCATGTGCACATAGCAAATTAGTCTGCCCGAAACACCCAGGTGAGGCCACGTTTCTGACCGTGGGACTGAGAAGCAGGACGCCATTTGTCTCTGCTCTAGTGGTGTAGGTTAGTTTGTTTGCTTGCTTGCTTGCCTTGACTCCACTACAGAGCTCAGGCTGGCCTCAAGCTTGCTCTCCTGCCTCCACACTTGTGCATTCTCTGTCAGATGATGCTTTGCTCTGTGAGGTCAGGCAGGGCACTGCCGGATGTTTACAGCCTCTTTGACCTTCTCCACTTCATACTTGAAGTACTGCGGTTCACCTGTCAAGCTCAAGTCATGAGAGACAAAACTATCTCTAGATGTTTTAATTGCCTATGTGGGGCAAAATCACCCACCAGCTGAGAATGCATGTCACATCACCATCAGGTTGGTCTATTTAGCAGTTACAGTGTGAATAGTATGTGATTTGGGTATTTTCCCAAAAGCAGAGGGGATGAGCAAACTTGCTGGGAAGATAACATTTCAGATGCTCTGAAAGGAATGAACGGCTCAGGAAGAAATGGACATCATTGAACCAATAAAATAGAAGCCAAGAGAGGTCCCTTCTCACTCATTCATTCACTGGCCCTCTGCCATGAACCAGGAGCTGGTTGTCCTGGATGAGGGGAGGGATGCTGTGGTTCCCTCTCCAGAGAATCCACTAGTAGGAAGGAGACAGGGTTGTCACAACCATGGTAACAGGATCTGCAGAGACTCAGTGATCATTGGACACAGCTCATGGTTGGCACAACCACCACAACAGCATCATGGTGTTTTTATGTTCACTGGACACAACTTATGATTGTTCTGCCTTCAAAATGAGGGACCACAGAAGGCTAAGTAGCTTGTCCAAAGGCAGGAGTCCACCCCATGCATAGGCTTCTACAGTGAGCATGCTATTCTCACAGTGCACACTCTGCTAGGACAATCATATACCAGGCCACAAAGAGGCAGGCTGAGAGAGGACAATGTCTCAAAGGAGGTGGCATTTGAACAGGGCTCAGAATTCTGCGTAGCTGCATGTGTATGTTCATTCATTGGACATTTATAGGGCATCTCCATAGAATCAAGATCTTGTACTGTGAATTTAAAAATAGATTTCACCTTTTCAAATTTTGATTATTCGAAAGCCCAATTCCTATTTCCATCATTTATTGTATACATTGTATAACTTGAAGTTGCTGATGGGGAGCACAATGTGTTTTGAATAATGCTGCAGTGAAAACTGATTTACAAGTATCTGTTCAGATTCCTGCTCTCAGGTTGGTTTTTTTTTTTTTTGGAGGGGGGCTGTCGGGGGTTGTTGGGAATAGGAAGTCAAATTAGGGGGCTGGAGAGATGGTTCAGTGGTTTATAGCACTAGCTGATCTTCCAGAGGACCTGGGTTTGATTCACAGCACTCACATGGTGGCTCACAACCATCTTTAACTCTAGTTCCAGGGGATCTTCAGAAAATGTCCTCTGATTCCACACTAATCCTACTGTTCTGGGTCAAAGAAGACAACAGAAATTCTCAAGCCTCCCTTCCCTGAAAGCAGATTATTAAGGCAGCATATGACAGGTGCTCTGTTCTGTATTAGAGAGAAGTAAATGAAGGTCCCAAGAAGCCAAGAACAATTTTGAACAATAAGGTCTTCCTTTTATTCCTACTAGGTCAAAGCCCCTTTTAGTAGAACCATATGCTTTATTTTTTAAGATTTATTTATTTATTTCATGTTCCTGTGTTTTGTCTGCACATGTCTTTGTGAGGGTGTCAGATCCTCTGGAACTGGAGTCACAGACAGTTGTGAGCTGCTATGTGGGTGCAACATAGCATAGCACATATTCAACATACTGTGTTCTATGGAAGAGCAACCAGTATTCTTAACTGTTGAGTCATCTCTCCATCCCCCCAACCACATTTCTAAATGATTGTCCACTCCTCCTTGACTCTGAGCATGAAAATACACATTTCAGTTAGAAGGAATTATTTTGAGTATTTGTGTGTGTGCATGTATGTGCTCACATATCCCCACCCCTGTGTGTGTGTGTGTGTGTGTGTGTACAAGAGCATATATGTAGCAGTCAGAAGATAACCTCTAGTTTTTACTAATGATGGTCTTCAGGTGCCAGTTACTTTTTGAGACAGGATCTCTCTCTCTCTCTCTCATTGGCCTAGAATGCCATCAGATAGGCCAGGTTAGCTGGTCCTCAAGCTTCCAGGATATGCCTGTCTCTGCCTTCTCTGGATTACAGGGGTACACCATCACACCTAGCATTTTTTTTATGTGGATTCCTCATGCTTGCAAGGCAAGCACTTCACTGCTTCCCATGATTTTGATTTTTTTACCATAAAGAAATAATAAATTCTTGAGGATATCAGCAAATTATATATAATTTAATTTAAATCTCATATAGCATATACATGTGTTGTGACATCACATAGTAACTCATGAATATGTACAACTTTGAGGTTTCCAGGCACCAAGTTTCAAACAGGAAATTAAGGAAATACGCACTTTTCTCTAGGCATTTAGGTCTTCACAGCTGCAGTCTCCCCTGTCAGTCAAAGCTTTGTGAATAACTTAGTTACGTTTTTCCTCTTGTGACTCTGCCTTTGCAATGAGCGGCAGGTAGAACTTCTATGATGGTGAGGAAAGACAGAACTTTTGTTCCTCACATCATCCTGCCAGCATTGTTTTCTACTACATGTCATTTTAATCAAATTCCATGTGCTTCTGTTAAATTGAATTTAGTTTGGCCTAATAGAGCTGCCTCAGGCCATGCTGAAGTTTGACCTGAACTCTCCCTGTATGTCATGAAGCGTGACCCAACTTGATATATAACTGTACCTACTCTTCTCCCATAGGCTGGCTGGGGTTTACCCCTTCCCCAACTTCCCATTTTATTTGTTTAGAACACAAAGGCTTATTTAATTCATAATTCGGGCCTCGAGCTGGCCCCTCTCTTCTGAGTGTGGGCTCAGTCACTGAGCAGACTACCTGTAAACTTCCAACTCTCAGCTTTCTGAGGCAAATGAGTACCAGCTGCCAGATGGGGGACAGGGGGCGGGGGTGGGGGTGGGGGGGTACCACTTGCTTGTTTGTAACTGTGATAAGCTGGAAGCACACCTCATGCTGAAAATGGAATCTCATCATACAATGACCTTCTATATGGCCCTACGCCCTTCCCAGACATTTTCTGGGAATCTCAAAAACAAGACGTTAAAGACATCATAACTCCCCTGTAACCCTTGCTCCCTAGATTTTTTTACCCGATCAGCTGTAATCCTATTCAACCCATAGGAACATCCGTATGATCTCATTCAGGTTTCTTAGCAGTGCTTTGAGGGGTAGCTTCAGAAGCCACCAAAACTACATATATGGCTATTATAAAAACAAAAGAAAAAAATAAAAAACTGACTCACAGTTCTGCCTTTGAGAATCCCACATTCACAATCTCAGGTGTGTCATACTTATTTCCTGAATGCCTGTTTCTATTTTAAAATCTGTTAAAAACTTTTTTTTTTTTTAACTCAGAAACTATTTCACACTTGCTCATCCAGAAACTCCTTTCTGTGTGTCAGAGTCAAGGGTCTGGCTTTACTTGTGTGGAAGTGTCTAAAAGACAAAGAAATCCTCAGACCACATCTAGTAGTAGCCTGGAGATGTGTCTGCCCCCTACTGCTGGTGGTGCCAATTCTCAATGCAGGCTGGTCTGAGCCTGGACCAAACAGAGGGCTGCTAGGAGGCCTAGGGCCCAGCCTCAGGGAACACTGTGCCTCCTGTCAATGCCTGCTATGCACAGAAAGAGCCGAATCTCCTGCATGGTGGCATGTTTTGTCTTGCAAGTGTGAAGAACTATTTGGTATTGGTATCAGCTGATGTGGGGATGCCTCCTGGGGGTTGGGGTGGGGAGGAGGCTTCCCAGGCCTTGTATCCAGGAGCAAAGAGCTGCAGCGGAACAAAGAGTTCATTAAGGAAAGCTACACTTGGGAGGGAGGGAGTGGCTGGAGCAGAGAGGTCAGTGTTTCAAATAACCCCACCGTAAAGAGAGTTGGGGCTTTTAAGTCATATCACATAGGCTTCTGGCGGGCATCTGTATAGCGTGGACTTTTTGGTGCATTTGCCTGTACAAGCTCTTCCACATAATCTTTTACGTGTAATTATGCATGCAACTTTATGTGTCCCTTGTCTCATTAACATATGAAATCTCTACCCAGGATAGAGATTATCCTTGCAAGCCTTACTAGTATACTGAACTATGGGTCCCCTTCAGACACTCCGGAGTGCCTCTGTGCCTGTGCCAGAAGCCCATTTCCTTGGCTGGGGGTTGAGCGAGGATTGTTCCCGGCTTCCTCCTTGCCAGCTTGTCTTTTTCGTGTTAGCTTGGTAAGGCTCTGCGTGAGGCCTCCTGGTCAGTGTGGGCTTCTTTCTGCCGTTCTCACTATAATGTCTTTGCTTCCTATTGTTTTCCTGACATGGGTTTTTTTTTCTCACATAATTGTTTTACATATTATACAGCTTTGGTTAAATAGCAACACTGTTAACATAAACAGATTTTTTAAAAAAGTAGATCAAGTTGTTGTCCTCCTTGTTGGAACTCAGTCCCACTTCGGTGGCCCAGAGCTTCACCAAACAAATCCAACCCTGTAGCATTTTGAAAGCTGGCTGCATGTCAACCTTGGGCTTGCCTAGGATGAATCCTACCAACTAAAAATTTCAATATATAAAGAGGGAAAAGCCCAGTTTCCTCAAATAACCTCACCAGAGGTGTCATGAGAGAGACCCTGTCAAGCATTTCTCATCTTAATTGCCTGTATGACTTTATATTTATATGTTTGAACACTAAATTAGTTAATTCTGCTGAGCTTGCCTTTTATTTCCCAAAGTAGTGTTTGTTTGGAGGCAATCCGGTGGCATCGGATTGAGTTCTTATAATAAAATGTAAAACAAAACACTATTAACTCTGTCGGTGTTTTTAAGGAAAACCAAACAACCAAACAGAACTGTGGCTTTGGCTAACTTCACAGAGTGACAAGCAAGCCATCGGCCTGCACAGATTTGGCTGCTTTGGGGATGGCTGCTCACAGGGTCTAATTAAACTTTCATAGTAATTAGTGGCAGCCCCAAAATAGAACGTTGTGGTGCTTTTCCAGTTGTTATGGAGACAACCCCCACCTCCTGCTCCCCCTTCTTCGCTGCCAAAGGCATGCCTACTTCTGTGGCCTTCCATCTGGTGTGGGCTCCCAGAGTGCAGTGAAATTAAACTGACTGCTCATTTGTCACCCAGAGCTGTGAGTGTTGGGGGAAAGGGAGGGCTGGGAGGAGCAGGGGCTGGGGAAGGCGGTCCCCTGTGCTGAGGGAAGGGTGGCAGGGCAGCTGGCACGTCCCCAGGGACCATCAGACAGGTGCTGTCAAGGGCCTGCAAAGGCAATGATGACAGAGATGGCGCCCCTGAGCTCACAGATGAGAGCCGCCCTTGTAATCAGCGGGCCCTTAGCCTCTTAGGACAAGGAGCATCTCCCTGACACCTTTCAAACAGACCCTCTGTGTGGATTGTCGATCACTTTCCTGGAAGTTTTAGAAGTTATCAAGTGTTGACATTCTTGTCTCTCTACTAAAAATTTAAAACTTAGCCAGAATTTGGTTCCTGAGGGTCCTGGTCACTTTGGAGATAGATATTCAAAATATTGGCATGCACTGCTGTGGGCATCACCTCTCCAGAGGTCCCAGGGCTGCAGACTGAACACGGGCCCCCTAAGGCCTCCACACCCTAACGGGATATGTTTGCAGGAGAGAAGCGAGAAAGGTGGGGCACAGGACAGTGCGCCTTGTGAGGCTGTGGTGGCAGGTGGTCCCCTGACTCCCGGGGTGATCTCAGCCTGCTGCTAAAGGAGTCATAACCCTTATCAGCAATTAGTGGAAACAGACCCCTAGTACAAATGTCAGGCTAACAGAGGAAAAACAAGTTTATTAACATGAATATTTTGTAAACATGTCGGAGACACTCAAGGAACAGGCAGTATTCAAAACAGCTCTGACTTTGGAGTGAGCTTTCAGCTCAGCCAGCCTTCGTTGCAGGCTCCTCTCTTCCATCATACAAGTTAGATGTAGAGGCCTTTGACTCACCACTTGCTAGCAGTGTGTCGTTAGGAAATTTCTTTCAACTCCTCGGGTATAAGTTAGGCTTCATAGAGTGTCTTCTCTGGAAGGCTGCTTTGAAGGTGTGGTGACGTTATATGGGAGTCTGGCACACATCTGGCCAGATGCAGCGAAGAGTGATAGCATAGATCCTCTTCGTTCATAGCAAGTCCCCGCCACTCTTCCTGCCTGGCTTTGGCCTCATCATTTCTTAACCCCTCCCCCCCAATGTCCCCTGCAGGCTCGCAGTGGAGGCATGGCACACCTCTCCTTGCAAGGCAGTTGTTCAAAATCCAGGGGCAGATGGCCAGCGTCCTTGTGCCATTAACATCTGAGAGCTGTTATGTCAGAGTAATTGGGCAGGTCTGTCTTGAGTGACACGACCCACAGCATTCAATCTGGGAATTCAAGTCAGCAGCTCCTGTACCAGAAGCAAGTCTGAGAGTTGGAGGATGCTCCCAGGGGTCGGACCAATGGGAGCTCTGAGAGTTGTGATCTTCATTCTCCCTGCTGGTCCAGATGCCCTGAGCTTGACAGCTTTATCTTCATCTGCAGGACACATTCATTCAGCAAAGACATCTGAACCCATGCCACACACCCATCACTGTGGTCAATGCCAGAGACACAAACTGAAAAAAAAAAGTCTTCTCATAAAGTCTTGTAAGCTGGGTGTCTTGACAGCAGAGTATTTATCACCTTCTGCTCTGTAATTTCACAGTTTATAGAGGACCTTATGTCCTAGAGTCTTCTCCACCTAACTCTGCCTTGACTACCACGATTTTCACTGTGTAGATGTTCAGGGATAAAGATATGCCAGAAACTGAGGGAACATCAACCAGTGGTGTGCCTAACCTGAGACCTGCCGCAAGGAAGAGAGCCAGCCCCATCACTATTAACAATGCTCTGCTATGCTTACAGACAGGAGCACAGCATAACTGTCCCCTGAGAACCTCCAAACAGAGGCTGAGACTCACTGCACATCTTGTATACAGGGCAAATTTTGGGCTGAAGTTTTTGTGGGTGGGTTAGTGATCCCTTCCCTTCCTTAGAAGTCCTACCTAGCTAGAAGGAGGACTCTTCAGTCTCTGTATCTCCTGCTGCTAGGAGTCTCAGCTAGAGTCACCCCTATCTCCTTCCAGGGGCCAACCCTGTTGCTGGTCTCAAGCTTGTCTCAGAGATGCCCCCCTTTGGTTTCCCATATTTCTTCCAGCCCTCTCACCTCCCACCCCCACTCTTCCTACAAATGATCCCCACCCTCCTTTCTTTCCTCTCTCCCTCTTCTATCCAGCTGGTCTCTCTTCAACCACTTCCGCTGTTTATTCCCTCTTTTGAGTGAGATTCAAGCATCCTCCCTTGGGCCCTCTTAGTTACTTAGCTTCTTTGGGTCTGTGGATTGAAGAGTGGTTATCCTGTACTATATGGCTAGTATCCACTTATGAGTGAGAGTACATACCATGGTTTCTTTCTGGGTCTGGGTTAACTCACTCAGGATCATCTTTTCTAGATCCATCCACTTGCCTGCAAAGTTCATGATTTCCTTGTTTTTAACAGCTGAGTAGTATTCCATTTGTGTAAATGTACCATGTTTTCTTTATCCATTGCTGGTTGAGGGACATCTAGGTTGTTTGCTGTGTTCCTTGAACAGAACAATAATAATATCTGGTTTTCTCCTAGGCCCATGGCCTATTTAGTCTCAGATTTTTGACTGCTCAAGCAATGCCAGGCATGAGTTTCTTCTCTTAGAGTGCTTCTTAAACCCAATCAGGTAATTGTTGGTTATTCCCACAATGTTTGTGCCACTATTGCACCAGCATACCGTCAGGCAGGGTTTGTAGCTGAGAGGGTGGCTACATTTCTCCCCTGGTAGCATGCATTGTACCTTCAAGGACCATGAACAGTAGGCGTGAAGGTTTTAGTTAGGCAGCAGCTTGACTTGTCCTTGTTCAACAAGATATGTAAGTGTTGTCTTCAGAAAAAAGGATCTTAAATTCAGTTTGTTGAGAGCTACCAACAAACTTGGCTATTGCAGATGTTAGGAGGCTGGGAGAGAGATCCTTTGGCCAACAACTCCATTACACGTTAACTCATTCTTGGCACTAAAAGTTTCATTGGGTGGAGAAAGATGTCTAATGGGACATTGTTTCACTGTGATTCCATTCGGTTTTCTTTCATATGTGTATGTGTTTCGAGAAGATTCTATGGTAGTAGGTTTCCACATGACCCCTCAAATGGCCTTTAGTGTTATTTATCCTTTCTGTATCCCCTCCCTTAGCTCCTCTTCCCTCCCCTGTTTCCATTTTCTAGGTATTATTAACAGATTAGCAATGAACATGGATGAGCACATGTCTTTGTAGTAGGATGTAGCGTCCCTTAGGTAAATGCCCAAGAGTGATATAGCTAGATCCTGAAGTGGATCTATTCCTAACTTCCTGAGGAACCATCACCTGAGTTCCAGAGTGGAATGAGAGTATAATCCTCTCATTCCATGGCTGCCCTGCCCCATCTCTCCATAAATATATATTCTATTTCCACTTCTTTGGGAGATCCTTTTACTCTATATGTAAGTACTGTGGTCATACAGACGGCATTGTGCTTATTGAAGACTTAAAAACTAACGTCTACATAACACAGAACATGCATCATACTTGCCTTTAGGGGTCTGGATTATCTTACTCAGGGTGGTTTTTTCCTAACTCAATCCATTTATCTGCAAACTTATGATTTAATTTTTTAATAGCTGAATAATGTTCAATTGTACAAATATACAACAATATCCTTATCCAATCATCTCTTGATGGATATCTAGGCTGTTTCCATTTTCTGGGTATTATTAATAGATTAGCAATGAACATGGATGAGCACATATCTTTGTAGTAGGATGTAGTGTCCCTTAGGTATATGCTCAAGAGTGGTATAGCTAGATCCTGAAGTGGATCTATTCCTAACTTCCTGAGGAACCATCACCTGAGTTCCAGAGTGGCTGTGTAGTTCGCAGTCCCTCCAGCAATGGATGAGTGTTCCTCTTGTTCCACATCCTCACCAGCATGAGCTGTCATTGGTTTTGTTGATCTTGGCTCTTCTGATGGGTGTAAGATGAAATCGCAGGGTAATTTTGATTTCCATTTCTCTGATACTGAAGATGAATGTTGAACACATCTTTGCGTGCTTCTTTGCCATTTGCCATTTGTGTTTCTTCTTCTGAGAACTGTCTATCTAGATGTGTATCCCGTTTTTAAAATTGGGTTGTTTTCTTGATGTCCAGCTGTTTCAGTTCTTCATATATTTTAGATATTAACCCTTTATCAGATGTGCAGTTCATAAGTATCTTTTACCATTCTGTAGGTACCACTTTGTCTGAATGACGGTGTCCTTTGTCGTACAGAAGCTTTTCAGTTTCATGAGGTCTCATTTATTAAGTGTTATTCTTAGTACCTGTGCTAACAGTGTTCTGTTAAGAAAGTCTTTTCCTGTGCCAATAAATTTAAGACAGTCCCACGCTTTCTCTTTTATCAGATTCAGGATATCTAGCCTTATGTTGAGGTCCTTGATCTATTTGGAATTGAGTTTTGAGCAATGTGATAAATAAGAATCTATTTGCATTCTTCTATATGCAGCCATACAGTTTAGGCAGCAGTATTTTTTGAAAACGCTTCTTTTTTCCAGTGTGTGGTTCTGGCTTTTTTTTTTTTTTTTTTTTGTCAAAAATCAGGTGTCCATGGGTGTATAATGTCATGTCCATTTCTTCAGCTCAATTCCACTGATCAACTTGTCTGTTTTTATGCCAATACCATGCTGTTTTTATTACAATAGCTCTGTGGCACAATTTGAGATCAGGAATGGTGATACTGCTAGAAGTTCTTTAAATATTCAGGGTTATTTTAGTTATCGTGTGTGTGTGTGTGTGTGTGTATGTGTGTGTGTGTGTGTGTGTGTGTGTGTTTCCATATGAAGCTGAAAATTGTCCTTTTGATATCTGTGAAGAATTGTGCTGGAATTTTTATTGGGATTGCATTGAATCTGTAGATTGTTTTGGGTGGGATGGCCATTTTCACTTTATTAATTCTACTGATCCCTGAGATGGGAGATCTTTCCATTTTCTGATATCTTCTTCAATTTCTTCATTTTTTATTATCTTTCATTTTCCTGGATAGAGATATTGTAAGATATTTTATGTTTTTGAGGGTATTGTGAAGGTTATTGTTTCCCTGATTTCTTTCTCAGTCTAATTAACATTTGTAAATAGGAGGGTTACTGATTTTTGTGAGTTAATTTTGTGTCCTGCTTCTCTGCTGAAAGTGTTTTTCAGCTGTAACAGCTTCCTGGAGTTTTTAGGGTGTGTGTGTGTGTGTGTGTGTGTGTGTGTGTGTGTGTGTGTGTCTGTGTGTGTGTGTGTGTGTGTGTATATATTTATATATATAATCATGTCATCTGCAAAAAAATACATTAGCTTCTTTCTATCCTATTTGCATCTCCTCAGTCTCTTTCAGTTGTCTTATTGTATAGCTAAGACTTCAAGTCTTCAAGTACTGCATTCAGTAGGTATGAGGCATTGGACATCCTTGTCTTGTCTGAATTCAGTGGAAACGCTTTGAGTTTCTCTCCATTTAGGTTGATGCTGGCTGTGGGCTTGTTGTAAATCAACTTTGATATGTTGAAGTATGTCCCTTGTAGCCCTAATCTCTCCAGGACTTTCATCATGAAGGGGTGTTTGATTTTGTAAAAGGCCTTTTCTGCATTTAGTGACATGGCCATGTGGTTTTTGTGGCATGTTGCATTCATTGATGTAGGTATGTTGGACCATCCCTGCATCTCTAGAATGACACCTCCTTGATTGTGGTAGATGATCTTTTGCTTACTTGTTTTTTCTTCTCTCATATATTATATCCCACAGATTTTCCTCCCATCTCTCCTCCCAGTCCTTTCCCATCACTTCCCCTCTCCCCCAGATTCATTCTTCCAGGACTTCCCTTCAGAAAAGAGCCAGTCTCCCAGGGATATAAACCAAACATGGTATAACAAGTTATAATAAGACTAGGCACATACCTCAAGTTAAGACTGGATGAGGCAACCCAGTAGGAGGGAAAGGGTCCCAAAAGCAGGTAAAAGAGTCACAGACACCCCACTCCCACTGTTAGGAGTCCAATAACATCAAACTAAACAGCCACAACATGTAGGTAGAGGACCTAGGTCAGACCCATGCAGGCTCCCCGATTGTTGCTTCAGTCTCTAGGAGCCCCTGTGAGCCCTGGTTAGTTGATTCTCTGTGTTGTGTTCTTGTGGTATCCTTGTCTCCTCTGGCCCCTACAATCCTTCTTTCCCCTGTTCCATAGGATTCCCCAAGCTCTCCCTAATGTTTGTCTGTGGGCCTCTGCACCTGGTCCTATAAATTGCTGGATGAAGCCTCTCTGGGGATGGTTATGCTAGGCTCCGGTCTGCAAGTATAGCAGGGTATCATTCGTAATCATTTCATTGACTCTTTTCCCAGTCATGTTTGGTTCTATTGATGTGTTCCTGAATTCAGTTTGCAAGTGTTTATTAGGAATTTTTGCATCTATATAGATAAGGAAAAATTGTCTGTAATTTTCTTTCTTAGGTGTTTGTATGGCTTACGTATCAGGCTAATTGTGGCCTCATAAAAAGAATTAGGTAATTGTAGTGAGAACTTTGTAATTTTGGTTTCTTAAAAAAAACCCACCAAGAAATGTAGGGGTTAGATAAATTAGATTTAGAAAATATATAGGAGTTTCTGATACTGTCTCTTAATTCCGGGCCTGAAGAGCATTATCAGCATGAAGTCAGCAAAAACAGGAAAGACTCAATAGGCTGAAAAACAAGTTTGAAGTCAGGAAAACAGGAAAGACTCAATAGAATTGAAGAAACAAAGTATCTGGCCTGACATTGTTTTCAGCTGCTAAGTGGGCGGAGCCCAAATTAAGCTGAAACAGAGTTCCTCCTATTTGAGGACAGTGCATGGAGCCCAGAAAGAAGAAGAGGCCCCTGATGCTAGAGAGCTCCAAGAGTCCTGCTGAAAAAACGGCTGGCCATTGATGGCCAGCTCTCTCCCTGAAGTAGAAAGAAATAAGTGTTAAATAATAATTTAAAAGATCGGTTACAGGTGGCGCTCAACGTGGTAGGGCATTATAGGTAATTTTATTTTCAAAACTATAGAGAAAACTGCAGATTTTGAAACTATGATGCCAGTTGTTGACAATATGGCAATGTTTACTGCTGACCTCTATACTGTTTTTCAATCAGATCGAATGTTTTATGCTGTTTACTTTTTTTTATTTTATTGGTTTGTCATAAGGAAGACGTCTGTTACACAATTAAAAATTATGGAAATGCAGATTGAGGAGCTTAAGAAAATTCTGGCAGGCAGGTGACTGGAACTGAGAAAATGGCAAGTTCTTTTCTAGCTAGGTCTCCACAGTCGCCACATGTACCAGTAGAAAAGCCGCTGTGTGTGCCAGTAGGAAATCAGGTAGGCAATGGTGTTAATGTGGAACCAAGTGCGCCCCCAGAGGAGCTTCATGGTATTGCACAATCACCATCAGCTTTTCCAGTTATGTTTCAAATTAGGCCTGATAATAACGGTCAGCTCAATCAGGAATTAACATGGCGTCCAATAGACATTTTGGATTTAAAAAGATTTAAGGAGTCTATTGTCTCTTATGGAATGCACTCATCATTCGTTAAACAGATGCTAAATAATTGGGCTTTACAAAATAGAGTCATTCCCCAAGATTGGAAGGGACTGATATCAGCTGTGCTATAAGGTAGCCAGCAATTACAATGGTTGTCATGGTGGAGACATGAAGCCACAAAATTAGAGCAGCAAAATATGGCAAGGGGAATAAATGTCACAACCCACTAAATGCTTGGTGAGGGACCTTATGCTGACATACGGTTACAGACTCAATTTGAAGATGTTGTCATCGAACAATGTCGTGTTGCAGCTCTGAGGGCTTGGGATATGGTGGCTGAGGCTGGGAAAAGGTTTACTTCATTTACCAAGATAATACAAGGTCCTCAGGAACCCTTCTCAGACTTTTTAGGGAGATTGACTTCAGCTGTGGAGAGAGATGTAGATAACCCTGATGCCAGACAGGACTTGATAAATGCCTTGGCATATGAAAATGCAAATGCTGAATGTCAAAGGGCAATTAGGCCATTGAAAGCTCGAGGAGCCCCAGTAGATGAATGGATAAGAGAAACAGCTGATATTGGTTTTCAAGAGCATCAGACTAATGTCATAGCACAAGCAGTTGCTAGGGGTCTTAATGAGTGCTTTAAAAATGGTGAACTTGGTCATTTCCAAAGATATCGTAAGGCTGAATCCTCCAGAACTCGAAATGATAGGTGCCTGGACTCTGCAGAACATGGTCATAGAAGGGAACGAATGGCTTTTAATGGCGAACATGGTCGTAGAAGGGAACGAACGGCTTCTAATGGCAATAGAAGGTTAAGGTCTCCAGGATTTTGTACTCGTTGTGGAAAAGGTAAACACTGGTCCCGGGATTGTAGAGCTCAAACGGATGTCAGAGGTAATCCCTTGCCGGGAAATGAGGGGAGGGGCCTACCGGTTCAGGCCCCCCAAAACAATGTGAACCGTCATCCATCATCCAACCAGAGGGAAATAGACAGGCAGGAAGAACAAAATTAACTATTGCTGATCTTTTACAGGCTACTGAAGGTACTACAGTTTTAGATTTGACCACAGATCAATCTAAAACATTATCCAAAAACAGATGAATGTTATATGTTAACCACTGGTATCTATGGTCCTTTACCATCAGGGACAATAGGATTAATATTTGGAAAAATGGATTAACTTGTCAAGGATTCTTTATTCATCCAGGTATTATAGATGGAGACTTCAAGGAAGAAATTAAAATTATGACATCCATATGGAAAGAGATGACAATGCAGGGGACAAAATTGCCCAACTGCTGCTGTTTCCTTACACCAAGGCAAGGTTGTTCCAATAGACAGAACAGGAGCAGTCGAAAATAGTGGAAAACGTGTGTATTGGCAAACAATGGTGAGTGATATGAGACCAAAATTAAAAATACAAGTGAATGGTATTGAAATAGAAGGATTGCTTGACACGGGAGCGGATGTCACTGTCCTTTCACATGAGTCTTGGAATTCAAACTGGCCACTTCAAAGGGTTCCTACACATTTTATAGGAATTGGTAAATTATCACATGTAAAACAAAGTGTACGATGGCTTAACTGTGTGGGACCAGAAGGGCAAACAGGGAAGTTGAGACCTTATGTGGCTGATGTACCCATAAATTTATGGGGAAGGGATCTCTTACAACAATGGGGTACTCAAATTAATATTCCTACAATGCCAGAAATAACAAATGATGAAATGATGGATGCTTTTGAGGAAGGTATTGATATGCATACTCAACAACAATTGCAAGCAATGTCTAGTGTCCAAACACAGGACACCCCAGACATTGAGATTATAGATACTTTTGAGGAAGGTATTGATGTGAGTACTCAACAACTGCAAGCTATATCTAGTGTCAAAACACAGGACACCCCAGGTATCGAGTTTCCAAATTTATACTAGGGGCCACTGCTGAAATTCCAACAGCCCTACCCTTGAAATGGCTATCAAATAAACCAGTGTGGCAAGAGCAGTGGCCCATAACAAAGGAAAAATTGGAGGCTCTTGAGCAATTGGTAAAAGAACAGCTGGAGGCTCGTCATATAGAAGAGTCTACCAGCCCATGGAATTCTCCTGTGTTTGTGGTAAAAAAGAAATCGGGTAAATGGAGAATGGTAACAGATTTAAGAGCTGTGAATAGAGTAATTCAACCTATGGGTCCTTTGCAGCCTGGGATGCCTTTACCTTCTCTGTTACCAAAGTCATGGCCTTTAATAGTAATTGATTTAAAAGACTGCTTTTTCTCAATTCCATTACATAAGAATGATAGGGAAAGGTTTGCCTTCTCTGTACCTACTCTTAATAACAGTAGGCTGTAGGGGCTGATAGGTTAATATAAGTTAGATTTAGTGAATACCTAAGTTTCTGATACAGTCTCTTAATTCGGGGCATGAAGATCAACTGCTGTGAGCAATTAGCTTATCAGCTTATGGATGAAGTCAGGTGAAATGAGGGGAGTCTCTTTGGACTGAAAAACAAGGTTGAAGCCAGGTGAAACAAGGAAAGACTTTATGACCTGGCATTGCTTTCAACTGCTAAGTGGGCAGAGCCCAAATTAAGCTGAAGCAGGTGGAACAAGGAGTGATCCTATTTAAGGACAAGTGGATGAGCCCAGAGCGGTGTGTGCTAAGGGCCCCCATATGAGAGAGCTCCGAGAGTCCTGCTGGAGAAAGTTCTGGTAGACCAATGGCCAGATCTCCCTGAGGCAGAAGGAAGCTGGTGAGCAGAGAAAGCCTCGGCAAGACAGCAAAAGGCCAAGGACTAAACCCTGTGGCTCAGCTTTTGCCTAGAGGGGTTTGACTTGTCCGAACAGTGGCCTGAACGGAACTGTGGCCAGCTTTAAAGACTGAGGCAGAACGGCAGAGTTGCTGATACGAAGGAAGTAAGGTGGCCTACAGACGCTGAGGTCTCCCAGAGAGAAGAAAGCCTCAAGCCTTATTTAAAGTGAGACTTCGATAGCCAATTTACCCTGACGAACCTGCGTCTGAGCTATTCCAGAAAAAGGACTGCTAAGTGCGTTAAAGAGTCTACCCCCGAGACTGGTTTCCTGACGACTGAGGACCTGCCCCAGAGACTGTATCATTCTAAAAGGGTATGAAAGTAGTTGTTATGATTATCAATAGGTTTAGTGGATAGGTTAAAGGGATTGTAAGAATTTATAGGATTAATAGTTAAGAAATTGTTGGTGTTTGTTATAAGTGAATTTAGTAATAAATAAATAAGTGTTAAATAATAATTTAAAAGTTCGGTTACAAAGAAATATTATGGGAATATGTTTTTGTTTTAATCCCAAGTGTGGGGATATAAGGTTGACAATGATGTCAAGAAAGCCTTTGTGATGTAGAAACTCAGGCTTAGCGAAAGTAACATATATGTGGAATATGTGAAAATATGATTGTTCCTGGTCAACTCCGTTGTCCTGTTGAGGCTGGCTGCCATCGTGTGCACATGCAGACACACATATCGTACAGGCTCATGTGCAGAAAGAACTGGTCCTCAATTAGAGAAGTGATGGTACCTTTAAGAGAAGGAGCCTAGTGGGTGGTCCTCATGCCATTTTGGATTTGCCCTATGGGACCCTAGACTGCATCTGGCTTCCACTTTTACTGATGTGCTTTCTTTTTTCTACATAACACCTTCCAACCCCTGACCCCATCTTGCCCCACTTCCAGTTGGTGATGTGGTCTTTACTAGAGCCCAATGGATGCAAGATCCGTGCTCTTTAGTCTCCAGAACTGTGAGCTAATAAAGCCCTTTGCCTTTAAAGTTACCTCACCTCAGGTGTTTAATTGATGAAAACAGTCTGATGTGGGAGGCAGAGGAAACATTACTTGCATGACTGACTGCACTGAGCGCTAACTCCACTGGAATAGGAGACTTTATAGCTCCATTTTACTGATGAGAAAACAGAGACACAGAGACGTAATGTAGTTTCTCAAGTACATATGGGTCTCACATGGCAAGTCAAACTGGAGTTGTAAACTGCATAGAAGCTCCATCATAAACTATCAATTGTCACCATGGTGACAAAGGCCATCCTGCTACCCAGGAAAGTCTGAGAGTTCAAAGATACCTTCCAGAAACCTGGCAAAAGTCAATATTCTTTTTAAAATATTTATTCATTTTCACATGTGTGAGCATTTTGCCTGCATGTACATACATGCCACATGTGTATGCCTGGTGCCCGAGGAGGTCAGGAGAGGGTTGAACCCCTTGAAACTAGAATTACAGACTGTGTGAGCTACCGTTCAGGTGTTGGAAATTGAACCTGGGCCCTCTGGAAGGCCAGCTAGTGTTCTTAACTGCTGAGTCATATTCTGTCCCCAAAGCCAGCAACGCTGGACTGGAACATCTCCATAATTCACATGTCAGCACCGTAGGGAACTAACAAAAGTGTACTGATACACTATGTCTTCTGTATTTTCAGAATCAAGGGCAAAGGATTACTGCTTTGGAACCAGCACAGCCAGAGCAGCCTCCTCTCTGGCACAGATGTTTTAGGTGTTTGGTTTTCTGATAGTCACTTGCTGCATGGGTTGGACACATGCCTTCCTGTGACCACCTCCTGCCCATCTTGATCTGAGTCAAGTAACCCGAATCCTGTGCTGTCAGAATCTAGTCCTTTGGCATCAACGCTAGGAGAAATCAAGTTTGTATTGGACAGTTCCCCCTGGGCAATGGTAGACCTCACATTCAACATTCTTATAGGTTAAAATGGAGTGTTGTACGCTTACCTATGAAAACATGTGTATTTCGACATGCCCAGAAACTCTAACTGGATGAGCTTTAAAAGTTACTCATCAGTAGCTTTTCTCAAAAACAGCACCAAGATAATGTCTTGTCTTTTCATCTTAACTTTTGTATCACTTTAGGTATAAAATTGTTAATTTTAAGTTGATACCTAAAATTGATGTACTTATAGGGTAATGTGGAATGTTTAACACACACATACACTCTGCAATGTTCAAATCAGGCTAAAAACTCCAATCTCCTCAAACATTTATCATGACTCTGTCATAAAAAACATTCACTATCCTTTCTTCTAGCTTCTGTTGAAACTGTCTGGTTTTCTTACCTTTAATCACTCTAGTGTGCAACAGGACACCAGCACTTTTCCTACTAATATTCTAAATTAGTGCCTGTGGAGGACAGGATGATAATTTGACAGATGAACAATGTATAATAATCTGATCAGGGCAGTTGGCATGTCCACCAACCATTTATCATTTCTTTATGTGTTTGTTAAGATTTAAAGGTCATGGATTTCCTTGTGGGTTTTTGTGCACATAGCTGCTTCTGGTAGCATTTTTTATTATCATACCATACGATGGGTTCCACCATGACATCCTTATGTACATATACCATCATTAATTTTATCTTATTCCTGTCACCCCGATATCATCATGAGATGATGCTCCCCGCCGTGGTCCCTTTCTCTTCCCAAATACTGCCCCCACCCCCGATTTCAAGTATCTTTTTTTTTTTTAATGCTACAT
Source organism: Lophiomys imhausi (assembly GCA_907164525.1). Lineage (NCBI taxonomy): Eukaryota > Metazoa > Chordata > Mammalia > Rodentia > Muridae > Lophiomys > Lophiomys imhausi. Next base: position 37,276 of record CAJQZJ010000184.1, read on the forward strand.
TCTACAATGTGATACGTGTCTTACTGGCTTGACTAGTTTCTTTTAATCTGATGGTTTTGTATTCCATCCATTTTCCTGAAAAATCCCCATTCCATTCCTCTTAGTGGCTGAATAAAATGCCACTGTACATGTAACACATTTTCTTTATCCACCACCTATTGATGGATATCTAGGCTGATTCACAACTTGGCCACTGTGAATACAGTTGCAATAGACACAGAGTACATTCCTCTGGTCATACCTAGAAAGGGTACAGTTGGGTCAGATGGTAGGGTTTTTTTTTTTAGTTTCTTGATGACCCTCCAAATTGATTTCCATAGTGGCACCATTAGCTTATATTTCCACCAGAGAGTACAAGCATTTCCAAGGCCATAGAATTGGATCCTCAGCTGGAAATTACAGCCAGCTTACTTACGATTCATATGCTTCTTTGTATGAGAAAATAATTCAACTCATTTATGATGAGCACCTAGTATAAGTCAGGTTCCATGCACTGGAGACAGAGGGTGAGTGAGCCGGTGAGGTCCTCGGGCTTCACAATGCTTGTGACCAACTAGGGATGACTGATGGGCATGTAGAGAACGGTCCATGACGTACTTTATGGGAAGAATTGAGTTGGCAGAAGTTGAGTATAAATGAACCTAGGAGGCCCCATAAACACTTGATGTTCTTATTTTTCAGTGTTCTCTAGAAAGAACTTAAGGTAGTTAAAAATTTTTTTATTGATACAAAACTACTCACCTAATAAAGTATATTTACAAATGAAAATATTGACTATACATTAGTAATGATTATATTATATATTTGAATATTCATTTTGCTATGATGGAATGACACATGAAATATGGGGGAAAATAGAGGACAAATACATTCTTGCCCCAAATTCAAAAGCAAAGGCTGAAAATTAAAGTAGAGAAGAGGAGATATTGTATTCACCACATCCAATTCCCAGAAGCAAAATACAACAGATGCTTTACACTGCCCATGGCCACAGGACCTGCATCATTATATTTATTACAAAATACACATATTTCTTTTTATTCTGTATATTAATTTTTTTCATTAAAAAGTAGCCCTCGCCAAGCATGGTGGCTCACACCTTTAATCCCAGCATTTGGGAGGCAAAGGCAGGCGGATCTCTGTGAGTTCAAGGCCAACCTGGTCTACAGAGTGAGTTCCAAGACAGCCAGAGATACACAGAGAAACCCTGTCTTGAAAAAAAAAATAACCCTCTTTGACTCCTCCCTGATCTTGCTGATGTAGCTGCAGTCAGCCACCTCCTCCTGGGTTCCAGGGCCTCCTGGAAATCTCACCCAGCATGGTGCTGCCCTTTCCCTCTCCTCCCTCCTCTCAAGGCTTCAAACTCACCCTGTAGCAGAGGATGACCTTGAACTCCTGATCTGCTGCCTCCATCTCCTAGGCACTTGGGCCACAAGCATGTGCTGCCATGACACCCCCTCTGTTCTTCTTTTATAACATCTTTCTTTTCTATTTCTGAACTCTATCTTGTGCTTTTTCTAGTTATTCCCAAGTAAGAAAAAAACTTGAAATTCACATATGTTGTAACTGAAAATCATGTTGCCAAAAGGGCTTACAGAAATAGCCCAAAGAAGAAAATTCTTCCCAAGGAAAGTGGTTGGGGAACAATTTCTGTTTTATTTCTCTTAAAATAAGGTGATTTAACATAGATTTGAGGAAAGCATGGTGAGCCACATTTTGTTTTGTTGTTAATTGCATTTGAGCCAAAAAGCAGGAGGTAAAAAAGGCATTTTCTAAAATAATAAGCCTTTGGAAAGGATAGATTTAATCTGTTTAGCCCTATTGGAGCAGAGTGAAGAGAGACATTTATTATAAGGGTTGTGTCTAGGTGATGAGTTGTGTGAGGCAGCGGGGAATTAACCAACAAAGCCCGGAATCTTCATGTGACTGAAATACCTGTGTAAGGTAGAACTCTGTGCAAGGAAGGGCTTCTCCGTGAGGAACAAAATTGCCCATTGTGATAGCATCAGAAATAAATGAAGGGCAGAGGTATAGATCAGCAGATAAGAGTGTTAGGACCAAATTCACTTGACCAAACTTTAGTTAGGCTTTATAAAAACCTGGGAACTTAGGTAGGCCAGAAACTCCAGGTCAACTTGCCCCAGAATCTATCATGTACTACCCCCTGGGGCTTGGAAGCTCCAACCATTACCAGGAGGCTATATGTCATGAGTTTGGAAATCCCCACCTTGTTTCTTAGGTCATTTATGCTAGCCAATCAAAGTGCTGTTGCTTGATGATGCTTGATTCTGGCTTGCTGAAATGTATTTAACCTGAACTGAAACTCTGTTTGGGGGTCTCCTCTCTCCCTTTGCATGGAGAGTCCATGAGGTTGACCCCAACATGCTGGCCAATAAAATCCTCTTGTGTTTTGCAACGTTCTCGAGTTCCTGGTGATCCCTCAGTCACCCCACATTCAGGCTCAGAAATCCGTTTCTTGAACCTAACAAGAGCACTTACTGTTCTCACAGAGGATCTGGGTTCAGTTCCTGGCACCACATGGCAGCTAACAACTGTCTAACTCCAGTTCTAGGGTATCTGATGTTTCTTCTGGCCTCTTCAGACATTAGGCACACAGATGGTACACAGACACACATACATGCAGGCAAAACACTCATATACACACACACAAAATTAAAAATAAATAAATAAAACACACTCTATGAATTTAACAAAAGAGATACAAAACTTTTTGAATTTTTGTTTGCTTTTGAGACAGTCTGTTGCAGACCAGGCTGCCAGAGTTTGCCATGCATCCAAAGATGACCTTGAACCACCAACCCTCCTGTATTTTACCTCTCAAGTGTTAGGATTACAAGTGTGTCACCACACCTGATGTCTTAGTTACTTCTCTATAGCTGTGCTAAAATACCATGATCAAGAGAACTTATAGAAAGAAGAATTTGGGGGAGCAGGGACACAGTTCCAGAGAGATGAGAGCCCATCATCATCATGGTGGAGGTAGGGGGCATGGCAGCTGGTGGCCAGGTGGGCATTTCACTGAGGTTAAGAGCTTATATGCCAATGCACAAAGAGGAAGCAGAAAAAACACATTGGGAATGGCACAAATCTTTTGAAACCTCAAAGCCTGCCCCCAATGACACATATCTTTCAACAAGGCCACACCTCCTAATCCTTCCCACAGAGTTCCACTAACTGGGGACCAAGTATTGAAGCCTATGGGGCCTATTCTCACTCAAACCACCACAGCAAATAACAAAAGAGGAGGATTTGTGTACAAAGCCAAAAAGTATACCAGGACCTAAAAGAAAAGAGAAAACTTCATGATCCACAGGAAGGAGAGTCCTGGGGTTGTTGCTCACTGTAGGGTGCACATTCCTGAGGATGTTCAATTCAAGGTCCTGAGATCACAAAGGAAAGATGGTGGACATATTCCTGAGCTTGCTCACAACATTATAGATGTTTAAAAGGGAAAGATGGGATGGTAAACACACTGTGTTAGTTTGAATGAGAATGGCTTCCATATGCTCATATATGAATGCTTAATCATCAGGGAGTGGTACCACTTGAGAGAACTGTATGGGAAGGATTAGGAGGTGTGGCCTTGTTGGAAGACGTGTGTCAATGGGGGCAGGTTTTGAGGTTTCAAAGTATGTTGGAGTAGGTGTGGTCTTGCTGGAGGAAGTGTGTCATGAGGTGGAGGGGCTTTGGGGTTTCAAAAGCCTTCAGATCTGTATGTAGAACCCTCAGCTACCCCTTGAGTACTATGCCTGCCCATGTGCTACCATGCTTTGTGCTATGATGATAATGGACAAAACCTCTGAAACTGTAAGCAAGCCTCAATTATATGCTTTCTCTTATAGTATCTGCCTTGGTCATGATGTCTCTTCACAGCAATAGAACACTAAGAAACACATAGTTACACATTTCCTGTCACACAGAGAAAGTCAATGGAAACAGTAAGTTAAAGTGATTCTGGCTGAGTCTTCCTGTTTCTACAGGGAGTCTTAGTTCAAAAGCACACAGGCAAAAACAACTTTATAGCTAGGAGACTCGTGTTATTGAATGGCAACCCTCCATACAAAAATGCAGTCATTCAGTCACCACCATCAAAATCTCAGCTGAGGTCCTGGAATGATGGGTGAGTGGTTAAGATCATTGGCTGCTCTTCCAGAGAACCCAGGTTCGATTCCCAACACCCACATAATGGATGGCTCACAACTAGCTGTAACTCCAGTTCCAAGAGATACAGTACCCTCTTCTGGGCTATTTGGGCACTAGGCACACTAGGCACACAAGTGATGTACAGACAGACATGCAGTCAAACACATGTGTGCTCAAATACAGGTGTGCATGTCCTGTTTGATTAGCACTGGAAGTGGTAGGTTGATAGTGGTTGTCATTACTCTATTGCTCCAAATTCAACTCATTTGGGGGGAAGTGCATTACTTACAACAAATTTTAATAATTGACATTCACACTCAGTTGAGTTTCTAGAGGCCACTAATATTGGAGACAAGGCTATTAAAGACCAAACAAGAAAAGGGTGGGTTCCTTTCTTAGCAGCCAATGAGTGGACAGGAATCACCTTGGGCAGAAAGCCATGTGTATCAGCTTTGGTTTAGGGAAAGAAGAGCCTTCCTGTTGTAGTGGGCATGGCTTAATTCAATACCAGTCACATGCTGGGCTGCAACCTTGGAACTATAATCAAATGATCAAAGCCCTGTGATGACACTTGTGAGTGGAACATGTGCCAGCATGATTTTGACCTGGTAGCACATCAAAACAGGAAGGCAGGCTTTATCCACCTGTGGTTTTAAGATGTGTTTGGAATATTCCCCCTTTCCCTTTCTTCTGTCTTCATTCCCAAAAGTTGTAGCCCACAATTGTAGCCACTGTCCATAGTTGAGATACTGGTTTCTGATACCATTAAAAGTGGAAACTTACATAAATCACTGCTGCTAAAATACAGGGCCCTGGAAAATATAGCAATGTATATATACCTATGCATTTGTTTAGTGGATTGTTTTTTTTTTTTTCCAGTGCTGGGGTCAAATTCAGGGCCTCATGAATGCTAGGCAAGTGTTCTAGCACTGACTGCATCCCTAGAAATGACATAATAAATAGGACCTTGGCTGCTTGGGTACCATGATGTGGCCCTCAGTGAAACTGTGCTGAGGAAGCGTAGCTCACTACAGAAATGACACGTGGAACATGTGTACTTTCAGTGGGACCCATAAGCAAGGACAAAAGTGGTCTTTGTGGCTCACAGAGCCACAGAGCTCATTTTTCAGAATAAGGCATCCTTTCTGAGATTCCTAAGAGACATAACCTTTGAATCACACTGAGAAGACAGTTGCAGGTACCACAGCACAAGATATGAAGCTCCACCCATGTGCCTCCTTCAAGTCTTTGTCCTCAAAGGAAAGTGCTTTGTATAAATATATCAGCCTACCATGTAACTTTTGGGGATAGGATCCTTGTCTATACAGCTATGCTACAGCTTTATGGGTTGACTCTGTCAGGGGTATATCCTTAGGAAGAGGAAGGGCAAAGAGTCTGGCATGGGATGGAACTGTCTGGCAGAGGACCAAGTTTTCTTTCCACCACACCCAGCCAGGCTGGGCTGATAAGTGATTCACTGCTGACTTCCTTCTGCCTCTAATGGACCATAAACCATTAGCACCATCGATCTCCAGACAGGATGCAGACTGAGCCCCTTCCTAGATGACTTACGGGAAGGGCACTGAGACAAGAATATAGACAGACTGACTCCCAGGGAAGAGTCACGCTGAGGCTGAGAGCCTTCCGAGACCAGCTTTTCACTGGGGAAGAAACTCAGAAGCTGAAGAAGGCAGGAATGCAAGGAAGAGGTGGGGGCTGGCAATTTGCTATCAGAAGGAGGCAGCCTCCATGGAAAAACAGAACAGAGGTTCAGGAGATCAAGGCTGTTAGAATTGGGACCAATATAAAAGCATCTATTCAGTCAGATACATTGACACACATCTGTAGGCCTATCACTCCAGAAGTAGAGGCAGGTGTAACAGCACAAGTTTGAGACCAGCCTCATCTACATGATGCGCATCTAGTGAGTCCCAGGCCAGCCAGTGCTGCATACCCTGCTTCCAAAAACCAACTCTTCAGTTGAACCACTCACTCATCTCTGATGAAGCCAAGGCTTGAAAGCAAGGTCCACAGAGCCTTCAGTGGTCTCTGTCTTCCCTGTTGTTTCTGGAATAGGATTTTGTCATCTTTGACCCCATGGATGAGCCTGCTTCAGTCCTCACTAATTAGACACAGTTCTGCAGCAGCATGACACTCCCCCCACAAATGAATTAAGGATCAAGTCACAGGTTTAGGAGCAGAGACCTCAGCATGGTGGCTGAGCTTGTAAGCTAGCTGGACCTTTCTCTCCTGGCTATTGTGTTCCTTTTCTGCGGCCCTTGGTGCTGGGTGCCATCCTGAGCCAAAGCAAAGATGCTCTATGATGCTGTATCCATTCTGTGCATGACTTTGAATCCTCTTCCTCATCATCTATCTAATTATGTGACCTGTCTTAGCCTGCTTTCTGTTGCTATAGAAACATTCAAGAGAATATGTTTATCATAAAGGCATGTTAAGTTCATGATATGGGAGGGAGGCTGGAAAGTCCAAGAGAATTGAGCCAACACCTGGAGAGGACCATCCTCACAGCCTCTTCTAATCCTAATGGCCCCCAGAGGCTCTTCATCCAAATCTATGGGCATAGAACTTTGGAACTAAATTTCTAACACAAGAACTCCAGGGGAACATCCCACCCACGGCCTGTGAATCCTAGCCTTCTGGGAGCTCTAACTTGCATTTCATGCTGCTTTAGTGTTCTGTTGCTCTTAAAAGACACCAAGGCAACTCATACAGAAATTTGATTGGGGGCGTGCTTACAGTTTCAGAGGTCTAGTCCATTGTCATTGTGGCAGGCCAATAGGCAGGTGTAGGGCTGGAGAAGCAGCTAAGAGCTACATCCTAATCTGTAAGCGTGTGCGCGCGTGCACACACATATTAAATATGGAGAGAGAGACAGAGAGAGAGAGAGAGAGAGAGAGAGAGAGAGAGAGAGAGAGACAGAGAGACTAGGCCTGGTATGGGTTTTTGAAACTTCAAAGCCCACTTCCAGTGATACACTTCCTCTAACAAGCCTTAATCCTTCTAATCCTTTCAAAGAATTCCACTGCCTGGTAACTGAACATTCAAATATATGAGTCTATGGGGGCAGTCTTACTCCAACCACCCCACCTGTCATCCTCCTTCTCCACACATAGACTCTCCCTTATAGATCTTTGAGCGGCTGGACACAGAGGCAGTCATGGATATGGCTGAATGTTACTCCTCTTGGTTTCTGGATTGAATCACTATGTAGAAATTTTAGCCATTAGGTAAATTAGCCTTTCTGACACACATGCTCAATGCTGGAACTCCAGAGCTGACAAGGTCACGGACACTTCTGCTTCTGATGGCCATGTGGCCCCGAGAACTGATTTTACCACAGGCCATTTTCTCCAGACTGTCTCGGCAATGGCCCTGGAAAACTAAGTTCCCTACATGCTCCAAATCTAAGACTCATCAGAATCCAACCAGATTGTCCTTTGAGCCCCTCAGCAGAGCAGCTGTGGGTAGCTCTCATTAGGCCTGAAGGAAGAAGACCCTATGGCTGTAATCTGGAACATTTCTCATACAGTTCCCCAGCTGCTGACTATCTATGGGGCCTGTGGAACCTTTAGGAGGGGCCCTGACTGGACTCAGTAGATTTATAGGATGACTTTTGAGGACTGTAGCCCAGCACCTCATCCAGGCACCCTCTCTGTTTCCTGATCTTCCATGAGCTGAATGGACTCTGACAAGCTGCCAGCATGCCTTCTTTTCTATGAGAACCTGAAGTCCTTTGAGACAATGAACCAATATAGATCTCTCCTCCTGAACCAATATTGTTGCTGCCAGGTGTTTTGTCATTGTGACATAAAAGCAACTAATAGAGTTCATGTGGCCAGTTCGAAGCATCTATCAGAAGGCCAGCTGGCTCCTGGTCTGGTGTTTTTCCTCTACATAATACATATATTCCAAGCTTCTCCTTGGAACTGAGCACCAACCTCAGGCCAAGTGACTTAAGTAATGATGGCCCTGCTGTAGAAAGAATTAATTAAAATTTTAACCAGTATTTATATTATATTTAATTGGTTGGCAGTTGTTAATCCTTAACCTGCCATTATAAATGAGCACACAGACACCTGATGGATTTTAACAAGCCTTGGCCTGGATTGTACAGTCTTAGCCCATCTAAGCTAGCTCGTAATTCTATTCCCCAAATATGACCCCATATTTACATACATCCCTTTGGACTGCTATTCTCCATTTTCTCGATTTCTTTTTTTACCACAAACACAGGAGAATTTCACGGGCTGTAGACTCTTCTATATGAGGAGCCTCCAGCTGTTCTTTTACTCATTGTTTAAGAGCGCCCAATTTTTCCTTTGTTATGGCCACTGCTCTTGCCACACCAGTTTATTTGATAGCCATTTCAAGGGTAGGGCTGTTGGAATTTCAGCAGTAGTCCCTACTATAAATTTGGAAACTCAATACCTGAGGTGTCTTGTATTTGGACACTAGACATACCTTACAATTGTTGTTAAGTACCCATATCAATACCTTCCCAAGAAGCATCCATAAACTCAATGCCAAGGGTGTCCTGTGTTTGGAGATTAGATACAACTTGTGATTATTATTGATTACCCATATCAATACCTTCCGCAGAAGCATCCATCATTTCATCATGTGCTATTTCTGGAATTATAGGAATATTAATTTGAGTACCCTATTGTTGTAAGAGATCCCTTCCCCATAAATTTATGGGTATGCCAGCCACATAAGGTCTCAGCTTCCCTGTTTGCCCTTCTGTTCCAACACAGTTAATCCACTGTACACTTTGCTTTATATGTGATAATTTACCAATTCCTATAAAGTGTGTATAGACTTTTTGAAGTGGACATTTTGGATTCCAAGACTGCTGTGAGAGGACAGTGACAGCCACTCCTGTGTCAGGAAATCCTTCTAATTTCAATACCATTCATTTGAATTTTTAGTTTTGGTCTGTTATCATTCACTATTGTTTGCCAAAATACACATTTTTGATGGGTGATGTTAGGCATTCTAAATGTTAATTAATTGGTCCTGCTTGCTGTCTGTTACTTTGTTTACTAATCTTGTCTCTGACTGGTTGAATAAATAGTGAGGCCTGAGATTGGGCAAAGACAGAGGTAGGAGGGACTAAGGGGAAGGCTTCTGAAGCAGAGAGCATGTTGGGCAGAAGAAGCCTCCAGAAAAGGAGGAAGAAGCCAAGAGCAGGAAGGAAGACACACACCATGGATTAGAGAAAAGAACATCATTCCACGTGGCCTGGAACATGTGCACAGCGTAGAGAATAACAGCCCAGGAGACATACTATATATGGGGTCATATTTGGGGAATAGAATCAAGAACTAGCTTATATGGGCTAAGATTGCACAATTCAGGCCAAGGCTTGTTAAAAATCCATTAGGTGTCTGTGTGCACATTTATAATGGTGGATTAAGGATTAACAACTGCTAATTCAATTAAATATAATATAAATGTTGGTAACAATTTAATTAGCCTCTTTCTACGCCCTTCCTTGTGGGACAACCATTTGGGCCACACCTTTCTCTCACCCTTATCTCGGCTTAGATTCAAGGTTCCTGACTGTATGGCTGTGAGCAGAACACGGTCTGATTATTACTCTGGCTAAATCATTACCTTGACTTTAGGCCTGGGACCTACTTACTGATTGATGGCTTTGGTTCCTGCTCATCTGACTGTCTCTGAGATTACTAGAGAAGGTAATGGTGCAAAATGAAGGTCAGATCTCTGGGAATAGGGTCTTTCTGATGTGATAGGGGTGGGGGGGCTGAATGATCTTCAAAGGTCTGAGTGTTCAAGGTTTGGTCCTCAGAATGGCATTTTTGGAAAGGATGGTGGGACTTCTAGGAGATGGGGATTTCTGGGAAATCCTTAGGTCACTGGAGGGGAGGGGCATCCTTAATGAGGATTTGGGCTTCTCTCTTTTGTTTTCTGGATTTGGAGTGAGCAGTCTGTTTTTACCATGTGCTTCTGTCATGATGTGTTTACCATCCCACAGGCCCAAGAGGAGTGGGGTCAGCCAGTCATGTACCAGAACCTTTAGAACTGCTAGTTGAAATGAATCTTGTCTCACTTCCTAAGTGTGAGCATCTTAGGTCTTTTGGTAGCATCGGGGGAATGTGGCTTACACAGTTCCAAACATGCAGCACAGCACTTGAAGGACTGCACCCCAGGCAGCCTACTTCATTCTGACTTTGACAGATTTTACTTCCTTGAATCCTTGGGAGCGAATACAGTTCAAGGTGGATTTATCTGTTGTCTGCCTGAGTCTTAACCTGCTCTACCCTTAAGGATCTGACTCTCTCCTTGAGTGGAGAGGAAGTAAATGCACAGTAGATTCTTATGGGGCTTAGGTTCCATACTCAGCCCATCTGGTAAAGCTTTGCACAGTAAAAATTGCCCTTTACAGTCCCTTAAATCACCCCCAAATTACATCGAGTGACACCTTTTAGTGAGTCAACCAGCACTGGTGTTAGAACAGATTTGGCTTGTTTGTTTCTCCTGAGTTGAGCATCAGATGCAAAGGTTGGCCTGCTCTTAAGGGGTCATAAATATGCAAAATATTAATTTGCATCAGCATCATCTTGCTTGGATGACAAGGCATTTCAAAAGTGCGTAGCCTCCAGGGCTCTGTCCTCCCTCTCACTTCAAGGGGCAAAGCAGACAAGATGAGTGATGGCCGTCATGACCTGTGTCTTCACTCTTCAAATACAAAGAATTTGATGTGAGGGTATGTTGTGGTTACACTTGAATCCACAGCAGCCAGGCAGCTAGTTTTCATGTTAGATCAGAAGCAGTCCTGGTCTTGCTCTCCCTAGCTGTGCCCAGTGATTTGGCTTCAGGGCACTCTGAAGTCTACACTGTTGTCTTTAATACTTACTTACAATGGCAGACTCTAGGGCTCAGGTTGTGGATGGAAGTGTTCCCTAACTACCTGAGTGTGTTGCCTGCTTCCACCTCATGTGCTAGAGAGCAAGATCAGACCATGGAGAGCTCATGTTCTGGAATCTGCTTCCTAGCCTGGCCTTGGATATGGACTGAGTGAGAGAATGGCTTTTTAATGTAACTTCTGGAATATTTTTGAAATTCAGATTTTTCGTGTATGAACTTTGAGTCTCTCTTCTCTGGGTGCTCCCTCATTTCAAGTCTGTGAAAAATGTACCACCAATTTGAATCTTCCTTTTTCTTGATTTACCGAAACTGTGTACACCATTTAAGTACTAAGCTTGGCATTCCAGGGAAGAAGAGTCTTTGGTCTCACACTCAAGTGAATGATTAACCCTCCTCAGCCATTTTCTTAAGTTTCCCTAGGCTGACACATTGCTCCTGTAACTTACAAGAGACTTCCCATAGTACTCTCCTTATGGCAGTTAGCCAAACCAAGCAAAAATGAACCACAACATTTTCCTTATTGGGAGATCCACAACATTTTCCTCATTGGGAGATGCTATTTTTTTTTCCTGATTTTGTGATAATGATTCTATCACACATATCACACTTAAAGAGCTAGCAGGAAAGGCAAAACCACAGGTGAATCCAACAGAGACACTCGTTTGCTGCCGGTTCAGTCAAGACTGCTGCCGTTCTCCCTCTCCAGCATCCACAAACCTTCTGATGGAATAGCTGAACAGCTTTAGGGTAACATTCCTTGAACACTGGGCATCACCACTGGGCTAAATACTTTACCTGTACAATGGCCTCTCTGCTCTATCCCTGGAGGGTGGGTATCAAAAGTCCCCATCTGTGCCCAGTGGAATCAAAGATCCATATAGTCTGAGTTAGTATCCTGGGCCACAAAGTTGTACTAGGTAACTCCCCATATTGGAAGTCTAAGAACATAGGGCTGGCGTCTGGTCGTTTCTGATTTGAGCTTCCTGGCTGCATCATAGCATCACAGCAGGATCCCGGAAAGAGGAAGAGATTGTTCAGCATGACAGGAAAGAAGGGAGGTGCAGGGGGAGGGACTGGGCTTGCTCAGAAGGACTTGTTTTGAACAGCTAACTGGGTTCCCTCAAGAGTTACGTTAATCCCTTCCCAGTACAGTGTCCCTGATGACTTAAGGATCCCCTCACTGCCCTCCATTAAAGTTTCCACCAAAGCAGCATTTGCACAGTGTCAGCCTTTGGGGACATACTCAAACATATACAGATGATAGCACTAGCCAGTCAGGTTCTGCTTAGTTCTGATGCTTCTGTTCGCAACAATTTTCTACATGATACCTGGCAAGATTCTGAAGTAACTCTCATTTTTGTTCTTTCAGCAGTTTGTTCCCCTGTATTCTACTCATGAAGCTTCGACACTGCACTATCGTATTTTTGTCCTAAACTGTTGGGTTGAATCTTAAACCATCATTACTCCTCAATTTGCCCTGGAGCCATCCCAGGAGGCTTGGCACTGCTCTGGATAACTCAAAGGCAAATGGCTACAATGTTAATAGGAGATAATGACTCCCTTACATTAAATATTTGTTCTTTAATCAACTCAGCGGACCAACGATAGGAATTTGAAGTCATGTAGCCATCCTAGGATAGAAACATTTCTAGGTAGGTGGTATTGGCTGAAATGAGTTCCCCCAATATATAGAGGTTTTAACTCTAGTACTTCAGAATGTAACTATATGTATATTGCAAGAGGTAATTAAATTGAAGTGAGAATCATTGGTATAAACTACAATTCAGTAAATTGTCATAGAGGAATGGTAACGTGAGGGTACTTGGAGAAAGTGGCCATCAGCAAGCTTCAAAGGGAACCTTAACCCTGCCTTCTAGCTGGCAGAAAAATCTGCCCAGCTTTTGCTTCTTGGTTCTGGCAGCCTAGCAAACCAATGCAATTTTGCAAATCACAGTGCCATCTGAGGCCACTGCAGGCAAGGAGGGCAGCAAGGCCAGAGGGACTCCTTGACAAGGAAGGGAGGGGCACTTCCCTGCCGGCTCCTCTCCTAAGTGCTTTGTGGTCGGCACTCTAAGCACTGGGATGAGATGTATGATGTCACCTTTAAGGAGCCAGACAGAAAGGCAGCAAACCAGAGCTAAAAGCAGCCCAGAGCCCAGCACATAGAAACCAAATTCACTAGCTGCTACCCAACCGCAGGAAATCTACCTTCTCTGGGCTATGGTTTTGAGAAGCAATATTAATGAGGCCATTTCCTGGGATTCTTTGAGAAGCACTTGGAAAATGATGTTTCACAGAGTGCAAAATGAGCTGAGGATGATGACATAGACCCGTAACTCCAAGTTCTTGGGAGGCCAATGTGGAAGGATCACAACTCTGAGGCCAGCCTGTCTCAAAGCAAAAGGAAAAGAAAGGGGCCTGAGAATGGGGTAGAGAGCATTTGACTATCATGTGCCAGCCATTGGGGTCCATCCCCAACACCACACACACACACACACACACACACACACACACACACACACCACGACCTGGCACTGACTCACTTCCTTTCCTTTTTCTTCTCTGAAAAACATAAGACTTCATTACAGGCGGCACCTGGCCACACACCTGGTGGTAATAGGAGCCTCAGAGCTTGGTTTACACTTTTTTGAGTTATAATTTAACATTTGCCTGTTCTGAGCCTCCTTCAGTCCTCACCTCCAATGATGCACCCCCTCCAACAAGGCCACACTCCCTCCAACAAGGCCACACCCCCTCCAACATGGCTACACTTTCCTAATCTTTCCTTAAAAATCCACCAACTGGGAATCAAACATTAAAATATATGAGCTTATGGGCCATTCTCATTCAAATGACCACACAGCCCAAGCTGCCCTTGAACTTAGGTGTCATGGTTTGAATGAGAATGTCTCCCATAGGCTCACATGTTTGAATACTTGGCCCCCAATTGGCAAAACTGTTTGGGAAGGATTATGAGATGTGGCCTTGTTGCAGGTATGTCACTGGGGGTAGGCTTTGAGGTTCCAAAAAGCCCATGTTATTTGTTTCTTAGTTTGCTCTGCCTCCTACATGTGGAACCTGATGTGAGCTCTCAGCTACTGCTCCAGTGCCATGCTTGCTTGCCAGCCTACTGTCCCCTCATGACAGTCATGGACCCTGACTTCCTGAAACTGTGAGAAAACCCCAATTAAACGCTTCCTCCTGTAAGCTGCCTTGGTCTGGTGTCTTCGTAGCAACTCCTCACCGAATCACAAGGAAGTTTCCTCATCTATGTTCATAGCAGCCTTATTTGTAATAGCTAGAAACTGGAAACAACCCAGATGTCCCTCAACCGAAGAATGGATTAAAAAACTATGGTACGTCTACACAATGGAATATTATTCAGCCATCAGAAACAATGAAATTATGCAATTTGTAGCCAAATGGATGGAACTAGAGAAACTCATCCTGAGTGAGCTAACCCAGACTCAGAAGGATGCACATGGCATCTATTCACTTATAGTCAGATTTTAGCCATATAGTACAGGATATCTATACTACAACCAATGCACCAAAGGGAACATGAACAAAGACTCTTTTTTTGTTTGTTTGTTTGTTTTTTTAGTCTTCTCTCCCTGGCAATGAGACACTTTTCACTAGTGGTGCTGCCTTGTAGGCCCCAGTATATGAGTAGGCTCTTGGCCCTCATATGACTGCTGAACTGGGGACACTCCACTCCAGAGGAGTGGGATGGAAGGGTTAGGGGGTAGAGGGTGGGAGGTAGGGGTTGGGAAGAGGGAAAGAGGACAATATGATGGAGATGTAACCTGAAGCAACAAATAAATAAATTTTAAAAAATGACTTAAAAAAAAGTGAGATTGATGGTCTGGATGTGGGCGGGGCTTCTGCAACAAAGCCCAGAGCAACTCAGACAGCATGTGTTGATAATGGGTCTTCACGGTGCTGTTGGACCTGCCTGGAAAAGAAGTCCATCCCAGAAGGAGCCAAGAAAGAAAGTAAAAGAGAAAGAAAGAATAAAAGGAACTCTTAGTGCCTACGTGCTATTGCTTTTCCACCTCACACAGCATCTCACACAGAAGGCCTCTATGGGTTCGTAATGGTAGGATCAATACTCCTTGCGCTGCGGTGAGTAGAGGCCAAAATTATTTCATTTGAATAATTTATCATCCCCCAGCATTAGAACCTGAAGACTTGCCAACTACTACTGAATTTTTTAGAATGTTGTGATCCTTTCTGTCCTTTCTTGGCTTTATCAGGTGAGCTCTAAACGCTCCTTTTGCCTGAGCTCTCCTACTCAGGGTCTCTGTGCAGCTAGCCTTGTTAATGACAAAAAGGCAAGGGGTGTGGAAAACATGGGCAAGTCTGCTCTATTCCTGGTCCAGCGTCATGGGGAGTCTTAGATCACCTTCTCCAAAAGGGATGGAGACACCAAGTGTGCCGTCAGCACCTGTAATCCCAGCACTGAGAGAGCAAAGCGGGGGTCATATGTCCAAGGCCAGCCTGGACACATCAGATCCTAGAGCAACAATAACACAACCAATAGTGATGGAGAATTAGAACTGACTGGCAAGAATGACATAAGAGTGGGACAGATAACTCAATGAGGGACCTGTAACTCATGGTTCCCCTACCTCACTCTCCTGAATGCTTGAAATACAGGTGTACACCACCATACCTGGCCACATTTAATTACTGGAAGCCATTTTTTAGGTAAAATTTAAAGTCAGTAAAATGTTCAAACTCTTAAGAATGTGTTTTGTTGAATTTTTATATCTGCCTATATCCATATGGTTCAAACTTATATCAGAGTAAAGAATATTACTTTGCAGCCAGGTGGTGGAGCATGCCTTTAATCCCAGCACTCAGGAGGCAAAGGCAGGAGGATCTACATGAGTTCAAGTCCAGCTTGGTCTACAGAGCGAGTTCCCAGGACAGCCAGGGCTACACAAAGAAAACCCTGTCTTGAAAAACAATCTCTCTCACACACACACATAATATATAAATATATGTATTTATTATATATGGTTATATATTATATATACATGTATGTATATGTGTATGTATATTATGTTATATATATTATATATATAAAACTTTGCAGTGATTTCTCTTACATTTTCTCAGTTAATTTCATTAACTCCTCCCTCCTCACATGTACCACTGTGCTGATATACATTCTGTTATAGATCAATTTTCTTTCCTTTGATAGCTAATTCTCTTTCTTCATATATTAATTCAGAGTCTAGAATTTTAGTGGTATTGTAGCATACAGCAGAATGTGTTTGTGTTCAGTCTGTTTTTTTTATTCAGCATGTTTTTGAGATGCGTTTATGTTATCTTGTGTTTCAGCCCACTGTGGATGTTACCACCTCTAGGCAGGTGGTCCTGGATACTATAAGAAAGCAGGATGAACAAACCATGAGGAGTAAGCTAGCAAGCACAACTCCTCCAGGGCCCCTGCCTCAGCTCCTGCTTTGAGGCCCTGCCCTGACTTCCCTTAATGATGGGCAATAACTGTTTGG
This sequence comes from Lophiomys imhausi, assembly GCA_907164525.1. Classification (NCBI taxonomy): domain Eukaryota; kingdom Metazoa; phylum Chordata; class Mammalia; order Rodentia; family Muridae; genus Lophiomys; species Lophiomys imhausi. The sequence continues at coordinate 53,874 of CAJQZJ010000184.1, forward strand.
TCGTGGTGTTTATCTGTTGCTCTAGAACCCTCAGGGCATTGTGTAAATTTTATCCCCTCAGGCACAGAGGTTGGCTCTCTGAGGGAACTCCCACTATTTGTTGCCCACAGGGCACCAAGGCATGCCCACAATGGAGAGGTCTCTTTCTATATTGGCCATTGGTTAGTCCATGTTTGGCTTGTGGTGGGACAAAGATAGACAGGTGTTTCTGCCACTTCTCTGGTCTTGCCTTGATGTCTTATAAGGTCTCCTGATGTCAGTGTCTTCTCAGGAGTCTCCCACATAGGCCCTTGGAGAAGAGCTAGAATGTTTGTGACAATGCCCTCCCTGACTCTTGTGTTTGAAGCTTCCAGTTCAAATCATGGTGCTTTTGTCATAAATAAGAATTTGTTAAAATCATAGCTGTTTTCTTCTTTTTGTGCTTTTTTTGGCAGCCAAGTCTTCCTCTACCTCTGCTAACTGTTAAACAAGTCTCTTCTTCCTTTTTTAGGAACTCGGCATTCTGGAACTATTCACTTCATTGTCTCAAGGCCTCACTCTTGAGATGGGTCAAATAATTATCATATTTTTTAGGGTGCCAAGCTTTAAAAAATATTTATTTTATTTTAAAATTGTGTGGTGTGAACACACACACACACACACACACACACACACACACACGTGAGTGAAGATGCTTGAAGTGGCCAGAAGGGGGCATAAGATCCCTCTGGAGATGGAGTTACAGGCAGTTGTGAGCCTTCTGGTGTAGGTGCTGGGAACCTAGCTCTGGTCCTCTGCAAGAACAGTGTGTTCTCTTAGCCAATGAGCCATCTCTCCAGCTGCTGAAGTGTTAGACTGTTGGTGCTAGGGTAGAGGCTATGCTCTCTTGCTTTGTAAAGCAGGTTATCTGCCACATTTATTTTAACAAACACCTGCTGGATGCCTTGCTTGGCAGCTCTGTACACACGGAGAAGACCAGAAGACTATAGAACACAGCCTTTGCTCTCTGCTCCCTGAGCATGGAGAGGACCTAAGGAGGAGCCATCACAGCAGACTGTGAATGGCGCCATTTGACAGTCAGGCACTGAGTCTGTCTGGCGCAGCCATGGGAAGCAGAGAAGGTGCCCGTACCTTACAGAAGAACAGAGCTGTGCAGATCGATAAAGGAGGTAAGCACCAGCAGGCAGGCAGAGAGAATGCCTGGTTTCCAGTCAGTGATATGAGAGAAAGGTTGACTCTCCTCATTAGGATGTGAGCTGGTGTTTCTGCACATTCCTGGCAGAAGTAAGTTAAGGGAGGGGAGAATCACTTTGGCTCACCATCTCAGATGTGTCAGAGAAGGGGTTGGCAGAGCAGCTTACATGTTGGCCAATGGGAAACAGAAACGGGAATATAGAAAGGGTCCCGGCAATACATAACCCTGAGGACATATCCCCAGTTATACTCTTGCTCCTACTAGGCTCCACCTCCTACTCAGGGCACTTCTCAGTACACCAACATATTATTATGAATCCTTCAGCCATTAGTCTAAGTCAGAGCTTCCACAGTCACACTACCTCTGGGAACATCTTCACAGACACAGCAGAGGTGTTACTAATCTCCCAGGCACATCTTAATTCAATCAAGCTATCATGATTAACTGTCACAGTTTTCCAATTTTTCTACCAGATCATTCTCCCTACAAACACAAGCGTAGGCAAGTGGGCCGCCTGTCAGCCCCTTGTCCCAACTGTATTACATCCTCATGATATGCTGCCCCATGTCTTGCTTGCTTCTCAAGGGAGGTAATGGCTGGATCATCTAACATTCCAAGACACCACTCCTCATCCCCATATGCCATCCCTGCTTAGGAGGAGCTCGAGAAGAGATGGATGAATTCAATTGAACAGTGTTCCTGTATCCCCCCACTGTAACAGTGGCTGAGCAACTCTGTGGCTACTGTCCCCCAGGTCTGAACACATTCCTGCCAAAAAAAAGTCACGTATCTGTGAGGGTCACATATAGATTCTCTGGCTATTGTATGTTTTTTTAAATCATATTTTATTTTATTTGCATTGGTGTTCTATCTCCATGTCTGTGTGAGGATGTTAGATCCCCTGGAACTGGAATTATAGATAGCTGTGAGCTGCCATGTGGGTTCTGGGATTTGAACCTGGGTCCTTTGGAAGAGCAGCCACTGCTCTTAATCACTGAGCCATCTCTCCAGCCCCCATAGGCTAGGCTGGAGTCGTTTTGTTCCAGGCTCTGGGAATCTTCAAGTCTGGACGTCTCTAAATGTTAACTTTTCATGAGCTAAATTATTCATTCATTCTTCTAACCCAGTGACATTTTGATTGTGGTTTTCATTCTTTAAATTTTGGATGATCTCACATTCTATTCCTGCCTGCCTCGGACATAGTAAAAATTGCAACTGGAGGATAAGGAATTGCTGGTTCTGCAACACTGCCTTGTACTGTGATTTTATAGAGAAAGAAGCTTCCTTTTGAGCTAAGGAAACAAGGAAAGCATCTGTTTTCAGATGTGCCATTCTTTCCCCTGGGAAGTGCTTTCCAATGTGGTTGGCTCTGCCTCCTGCTTTTGCCTGCCTCCATGCCTCTCACAGCAGAACACTTTCTTATTTTTCCAGAACAATTTGGGGTATATAGGATAAAACACTGACTTGAAATCCAAAACTTGACAGTTTTCTATCTATCAGTGAAGTGTGGGAACATTAAGGCTAGCAGATAAAAATAGGATAGTTGTGTGCACATACTTCAGTAATGACCCTAACATCCAAATAAAGAGAACAACAGACACTTGCAGTGATGTTTATACTTCCGATTGCAGAGCTGAGGGAGAAGTGGGGAGTCTCAGAATGACCTTGCAGAGAGGTCATGATGAGGCTGGCTCTAGGATATGTGTGACAGCTGACAGGGTAAGACTTTCCCATAGGAAACAGACAATGCTGTTAGATTAACTGAGGTTTCCTATTTCATCACCCAATTTAAACCCAACACTCATGATCTTCACATTTCCTGTACCTTCTCTCTATTATGAAGCAGAAACTAAGCCTCCACTAAGGAATGAACTCTGATTGATGGCTTGGCGTTGCTGTCTCCCTCTGTATTTAAGCTCCCACATTGTTCCTTTTCTTTCATGATGTTGCTTCACATTTCTTTCCATAGTCCCCCTGAAATCATCTCCTTTCCTTAACTGAGCACCCCTGTTCTCCCTTCACCTAGCAGTACACAGTGAGCTATTAAAAGGATCCTTCAGAAGAAAGGTGGGTGGGGTCTGAAAATAATATAACAATTTGCAAGCAAATGCACAAAAGCTCTGTTTGTATTTTTATCAGCAATGCACATTTAATCAATGTTTGCTGAACCCTTATTGTATTAGTTATTGTATACCTGACCAAACAACTTAGAGAAATAATGTATTTTGGCTCATCATTTCAGAGATTTCCATCCATAGCCTTTGCTTCTCCTGGTTCTCTTGATTCTGCCTCCATAGTGAGACAGAATATTTTGGCAGTAGGATGTGGAGGAAGGTGGAAGAGGAGGCTGTTCACTTCATGGCAGACAGGAAGCAATTCAGGCAGGGGTGAGGGCAAGGTGTCAAGGTAGAATGGTTCAAAGACATGCTCCCAGTGACCTCCACCCTTTAACCACACCTCATCTTCCACAGGTCCAGCACCTTCCAATAACCTATTCAAATTCTGAATCCATTGATGGATAAAGCACTCATTAGGCCAGAGCCCCCACTAACTGTTTCTGAAAACACTATCATGGAGACATCCAGAAGTGTCCTTTACTAATCTCAACCCAGTCAACTTGACAGTGGGGATTAACCATCACATTTACTGTTGAGAAGTTGCATAAAGACTTGTGTCATGTATGAGCTAGTAAGCCACAGTGCAGCATTGTTAAATAATATTTAGGAGAAGAAGATGCTTGGGAACCTCAGGGAACTCCCCCCCACCCCCCCAGACATCTGGAAAACTTCACATGAATGCTGTTTGGGGCAGATCCAGGTTTGGAGAAGTCCAAGATGATGTGAATTGCATGGCCTCTTAATGAAAAAACAAAAAAACAAACAAATGAGCAAACAGAAAATCCCCAAAACAAAACGAAAAGCAATAAACCTTGATCCTATGGAAGTTTTGCTAAAAAGCAAATGCCCATGTAAATACCTTGCTAGGACCTTACCTGTGGTCTTAGTGGGGGCATGTGTCTCTGAAAACACGAAGCTTAAATCTCACTGTCTTTGCAGAAAATACACCCTGGAGATGAAAGTTAAGTGGGTCGTCTCAGAAGCTGTCAAAAACACACAGACAGGATATCTTACTTGACAAACCTGTTAGTATTTGCAAGGGCCAAAGACACGAAAATGGTACTTATCACAATGCTAATTAACTACGTGGAAGCCAGTGATGAGAGATGTCAAAGACATTGTCAAGATGCCATTTATGTGACAGAAATATAATATGACAGGGACTCTGATTCTGTGACCATGTTCCATTTTACCAAAGATTTTTTAAAAGATGACTATCCTAGAACAGGGTGAAGAGTTTTTTTCTGATGGAGATGCTGAACATCGTGGTGACAGACAGCTGCTGAGTCTGGAACTGCTGTGTTGAAGCTGCAGTGAATGAATCAGGTCTGTAGATCTCAGATGTCGAAGATCTGGCTGCCATTGTTCACAAAGGATAAATGAAACAGAAACATTGTGGTACTTTGAATGAAAATGGCCCCCCTCGGCTCCTATATTTGAATGCTTGGTTTCTAGTTGGTGAAACTGTTTGGGGAAGGGTTAGGACATGTGGTCTTGTTGGAGAAGGTGTGTCACCTGGTTAGTTGGGTGAGATTTGAGGTTTCAAAGCCAGACACGGTCTCTCTGAGTTACCTAACCTGAACTCCAGAGGTTCCCAGGAAAAACCCTGCATCTCCCTCTGGTGCCACCTCTCTCCTTGGAGCCATGACTCAATATTCGCTAATCCAGTTTTTGCAATAACACTACTGAAAGTATCATAGTTAATGAGAATGAAATATAAATGATGTATTAATATTAAGTATTCATTCTCACTAGTGCATAGGTAAGTATATTGTCTGTTTTTATGTATATGTGTTATTGAAAATAAAAGGAAACACAATATCTTTTTAATTTTGGAGATATGAAGAACTCTTTTCTATTCTGCTCTGGATGTTACCATGACATGCACTAGTTCCAAGTATCCCTCACTGTCATTTTTCATGGTTTCAGCTAGTTGTGGTCAACTGCAGTCCAAAATCCTTAGGTGGAAAATTCCAGAAGTAAATAACTCAAAAGTTTTAAACCTTTACCACAGGAGAACTGTACAACTACTACAACCATTTGCTTACTTGCTATTCCTCATCGCCCCCTGTACCTGATGAATAAAGTAAACGTTACCAGTGTGTCTAGGACAAAGCATAGCACGTAAACATAGGCTTAGTAGTGTGTGCAGGTGCAGGTGGGCCTGCGTGGAGTGCTGGAACATCTTCTGGAGGACAGAGGGCCCTGTACACATTTAGTACACATCCAGGAAGAGGGAGAGGGGCTTCCTAAACCAAGGCTTCAGGAGGGGGGCAGCTAGGAAGTCACCCTCAGCATTGCAGTGGGAGAGACGAAGGAAAACATTTGCCTGAATGCCATTCTAGGTGAGGTTTCTGCCGCCTCATGCTCCTGGCAGGGCAGCAGCCAGACATGACGTTGGGTTCCTCAGGGCCCTGCCTCTGCTCCTGCACTGCTCTCTGGTTCTTCTTAAGTGCTCCAAAGGATCTGCCAGTCCCTTGTAGCTAAGCAGCACATGGACTGCTTCCTTAGCATATTTATTTCAATCTCCAAAGCAGGTAGAGCCTTTCAAACAGACACCTCTGAATCTGTGCAACAGGGATATTTGACAATTTCCTCATGCTCAGTCAGCAAGGACTGGGGAGAGGAAACAGCCATGCTTATTTTCAGGGACCAGTGGACTCAGTCTCTCAACACTGACAACTTACATGTATTTCTAGTGTGGGAGGGTTGAAAGCAGAGATTTCTGATTTCTTTATTTCTCACTTTCCCTCCCCTTTCTAGCCCAGTTCCTTGCTCAACCTCCTCCTCTGTCCATCTCTGTCTCTCTCTGTCTCTGTCTCTGTCTCTCTGTCTCTCTCTCTCTCTTTCTCTCTCTGTGTGTGTTAGTTTTGAGATAGAATCTTACTATCCAAGGTGGCCCTAATTGTATGATTCTGTGAGTCTGTTGCCTCAGCCTCCTCAGTGTTAGACACCATGCCCAGCTTTCTGATTTCTAAGGTCGAAACAATTACAGAACAAGCTTGAGTCTGTGGTTACATTGTGGCTTAAAGGCCTTGATTTCGCCTTGGAGTCTGCCTGTCCATCCGGACCCTTGGTCAGCCTTTGGATGACTACCTTCCTTGTTTACGCGGCAGAGCAACCTCACTGCCCCTTGACTTCAGTACGCGAATGACCTCCACATGTACAGCCTTTTAGCTGCCTGTTTGTTGTATTCTCCACTGTTTCATCACCCTGGAAGCGCTCCATCTCTGGGACCTTAAGCGTTGACAGTTTATTCAGGTTATTTATGGAAGCTAGTGGGAAGTCTGCAGTTGAACGTGACGCGACTTCTCTCTATGCCACGTGGAGTTGTCACTGAGTTCTAGCTCAGAGAGACACAAGCAGTGGAGCTGCCTGCAGCATGTGAGAATGTTCTTCACAGAAATTCATTACTTCACTTCTTCCTGTCTGCTGGGTAGAATAAAGGTGTGGTGAGCCACAAGCTTAAAGGCTCTCTCTCCTTTTGAGGCTGACAGCTGTAGTACAAAGGGGACTTGGCCTCCTTATGCTCAAAACGCTCCGTAACAGCCCTGCACCCTCAAGTTTCCATAGAGGAGACATTTTCTATGTTGAAGGCTCGGTGGTTCTTGGGGTTTCCTGCCTCTTACAGCCAATCTCAACCCCAATACTTACAGCCTTGCCCCACTCCTGTGTTGAATATCCGTTCCCCGTTGTTTGTGCGTCATTGCCCCTGGACCTCAAGTCTAATTCTTCCAGATTTTCTCTGGGTATGGTTTCCCTCTTTACCCAGCCTCCAGAGGCCCTGCAACTCTCATCATGAAGTGACTCAGAGCTCCCCAGGGAGCCTAGAAACTGCTTCGCTGTCCAGTCCTGTGTCTGTGTGTGGAGGAGCTTTGCAGACGGGATTCCCAGGGGGAAGAACGTCACTTCTGTGTCTGCCACAGCCGCAGCCCTGAGGACTAATTTGTCAGGGTTGCTGACTGAAGAAATAGCTGTGAAGGCAAGCAGCCCTCAGCTCGAGGAAGGGGCTATGGCTGTGATCAGTGTCTTTGCAGAGTCCTAGAAGGGACGCTCACTGGACAAAGAATCCTGTGGACAAAGATGGCTCTTTTAGGGTTTGCACTAGCAGGATGATAGGTGAGTCAGAGCTGATAACATAGGCAGGGACATTGTAGAGGAAGCAATGGACTCCTGGGCCCTGTCTGCCCCAGTCACACCAGCCAGAGGCAGTACCATCTCCCTTGTGAGCAGTGCTCATGTGAAGCATTCATGGATTCTTGTATGGATGTTGCATTGTAGGACTCTAACTTTGATGTAAGTCCAACAAATCTCCAGAGGTGGTCTTGATATCATCATAAAGTTGAGAGCGAAAGAGCCAGGTACAGGAAAGATCAGGGAGAGGGGCAGGCCTGTGGGGTCAAGCATGCCATGCTAGAGTGAGCCAAACTAGTTAACATCCCTGAGAAAACATTGTCTTCTTGGATTTATTTTTGTCTGTTTCCTGTCACTCTGAGCCACAGCAAAGGCAGTACCTTGGGCCTTTTCTCTCCCGAGTTCTTCAAGACAGAGACAGAGCCATTCCTGGGCCCTCCAGACTAGAATGTGAGTATTTGTTGACTGACTAAATTAAAAAGTCTTGACCACAGACTATGAACTGAACACCTTCAGCTGGTTCCATAAGAACAGAGTGAAATGGGATGGCTGGAGAAAGGAGACTACACAGGTGTGGAGCAAATGCAAGATTCCCAGGAAAAGTCAGTGATTGTGGGGTGGGAAGTTGGAAGGGAAGTGGGCTATTCTCCAATGTGGGTTCCAGGTAAATTGCATCTTCCCTAATAGGATGTTACTAGGGGCTCCCATGGGCTGTGCTTGTGGCTCACTCTCTTACACTAAGTGCATATGAGACAGACCATTTGTAACAGATGGTGTGGCTCTGTCCCTAGATATCTTGATGCCACTACAGTCAGGAGCCATCTTAGCAGGAGACAAAAGCTATCCAAGCTGATTGATATGGTGAAGACACTTGGCCAGAATGACTCCTTCATGAATGGTCCTGGCTTCCTGGAGATAAGACTGGTCTCTGAGGTCTTAGGTGAACTAATGCCCAGATGGATGACCAAGCCGCCATTTACCTGTGGGGATCACCAATATTATATTAAACTGCTTTCCGGAACATGTCTTCTACCAAGCCACTTCACATCAAGTGATGTTCCAAGAAGGAAGAATGTAGTGGGGGGGGGGGGGGGCTGGCGGCCTCAGAGTCAAGGCCTCATGTAAATAGAGAAGGAGATGGACAGAGGATGGATAAATAGATGGGTGGAGGAAGGAGGGGGCACAGAGATGCCGGGACCAATGAGAAGAAAAGAACAATTACACGGATTCAGGAGGATAAAGGCAGAGGCCTAGGTTATCCATTCCTCATTCCTGGATGACTGGTGGGTTGGGACCTAGTGGATCAAAGTCAATACCAATGGGGTGGTTCTACCCTAGTAGGACTATTTTTGTTTTGTTCAGTCATTGTAAACATTTTGTGATGACTTACCTGCACAAGTAATGATAGGAGGGATATGGGAGGGTCTTGATGAAAACAAGAGTGAAATTTATGAATGTTATGTCTCCTAGAAGAGGACATTGAGGATCAATATTTTTGACACACTCTCTCCACATGGAAAAGAAATGCCCTACCTGGAAAATGTCAGCTTAGTGAGGCTCTTGGTCCTAAGCTGTAACAGGTCCCTGACCTTAACACAACTGAAACCATTCAGGCCTTGCTACCCAGCACGGAGACAGCACTACTGGCCAAAATGAGATCAAAGTCCACAGTTCTGGGAAAGTCTCCTAATGTACTAACCTTACTTTTTGGCTTTTGTAGTTCTGGTTCTGGCTAACTATTCTTGCTAACTGAGGTGTGTCAACCCAGGATGTGAATTTTGTGCTTAAAAGCTCACCATGAAGATTGATGCTCTAATGTATGGGGAGAAACTGGGAGCTGTCCAGGCAGCCACTGGTATGCCATTTCTTAGTTTTGGGAGATGCTGGCCCTGAACTTCCTGTATAATCAGATATATTATCCTTCTCAGGTCTCTGATGTGGTTGAAGACTAGATAGCTAGAGTCTCATAACTAAATTTTGAGTTGTTTAGGAATTGAGAGGGTGTTCTGGATCTAAGAAGATGCTTTTAAAATGGTGATGCAAGTTAGGATGGAAGCTGAGTTGGATATAGATCTTTAATCTCGTGGACATTGTTGGATAGTAGAATGTTAAAGTCAGTTGACAAATATGTATGGACTGGACATTGGGAATGTATGCTGAACCTTATAATTCTCATAATTGTGGCCTAATTATTTTTGTTGTTTTGTATTGTATTTGTTGTTATAAGAGAAAGAGCCCAGTCTATCACAGTTATTTTCTAAGCTACTCAGAAATCAAGTTGCTAAGAGACAAGCAACATTTGCTTATCTAAATATAAGAGATAGATAGGGCATCTTCACAAACCTCAAGAGATCTGCAGAATATGGCATTCAAAGATATTTTCTTAACTTAAGATTTTTTGATATCGAGACATGTCATCTCCTGACAGCACCCCCTATTCTACTCTAAGTAGAAGATGAGCATCGAAGAATCTCCAGTGGGAGATGGTTGAATTGGTGGCAAGCCTATCTCTTGGCAAGAAAAACCCCTTGCTTCAACTGTAGACAGAATGCTGTCCAAAAAGGACAAAACTTGGAAGCAGGTAAGTCGACAGCCTAGCTCTGCCAAGACAGGGTAGGTAAGTCCTTCATAATTCCTGCTCTACAATCAATGTCTGTCAGAGAAACGGGGCCAAACGGCTGAAGATTGATGCTGTAACGTATGGAGAGAGAATGGGAACTGTCCAGGCAGCCACTGGTATGTCATTTCTTAGTTTTGGAAGCTTCAGGCCCTGCACTTCCTGTATAATCAGATATATTTATCCCTCTCAGGTCTCTGAGGTGGTTGAAGAATAGTTAGAGTCTCATAGTTAAATTTTGAGTTGTTTAGGAATCAAGAGGGTGTTCTGGATCTAAGAAGATATTTTTTAAATTGTGATACAAGTTAGTATGAAAGTTGAGTTAGATATAGAACTTTAAACTCATGGAGATGGTTAGATAGTAGAATGTTAAAGTCAGGTGCCAAATACATATGGACTGGACATTGGGAATATACGCTAAGTCATATAACTCTCATAATTGTGGCCTAATTACCTCTGTTGTTTTGTATTGTATTTATTATTATAAGAGAAAGAGCCATTTGTTGGACTGAAAGGGGGAGCTATTAGGAGAAAAAGAAATACCTTAAACTAAAAAAAAAAAAAAAAAAGGGAA
>CAJQZJ010000184.1:64589-93800 GCA_907164525.1 Lophiomys imhausi
GGGGATTGTGATTGAGATGTAACTTGAAGAAATAAAAAATAAATTATTTAAAAAAAGAAGAAATGGAGATGAAAGAGGAAGAAAAAGAGAGAAAGAGCCATGTGTTGGACTGAAAGGGGGAGCTGTTGGGGGGAAAAAGATATACCTTAAACTTGGAAAAAAAAAAAAGGAAGCGGATGGGGGGTGAGTGGGAAGAGGGTGGGAGGGTGGGACCAGAGGGAGGAGCAGGGAGGGGATGGTGATTGAGATGTAACTTGAAGAAAAAAAAATTAAAAAAAAAAAAAGCTCACCACAAGAAAGACTTGGGACTGCACTCAAACACCCAGTGTAGTGACTGGCCACATAATAAAGACTTTCTATTGGTTTAAACTGGTGTCTTAGTGGTCTCCTCTGGTAGATACCTCACAATAAAACCACTGCAGACGCTGGCTGAGTGTCCGTCTTCACCGGTCCACCACAGCACTGGGCCACAGCTCAAGGCCGTGACAATGGAGCTTGTACACACCATATGTCTGCTGGCATTTTCAAATTATATCACAAAAAATCACAGTGAGAGTGGATTCTATAGCAAATGACAAACTGTGCAGTTTGGGGAGTAGTGACAAAGTTCTGAGATACATAAGAATAAGAACTTGCTTTCTTCTGAATTCTGCCATGCGCCTAACCCAGAGCACACCACCCAGCACAGGGTGGACCTGAAGTATTTGCTGAATGGTTGAGTAACAGAGCCCCTACTGCCCCTGGGATAGGCTTTCTCTCTTTAGGATGGAAGGAGACATCAGTTCCTATGGACTCTGGCCATGACCCCTAGTATGCTACCTTTAGGCAACATCAGGTGAATAGGGTGACAACTCACTGTTTACCACAAGATGTCTTCTAGGAGCTCCCAGAGCACTCACGTTCATCTCCCAGCTCCCTTTCCCCAGCCTTCTGTAACCAGCATTCTGCAAATCTGCTGAGCTTCTGTGTAAGTGAGATCATGTGGTTTTTGTCTTTCTGTGCCTGGCTGCCTTCACTGTGTGTGACGTTCCCAGGTTAATCCATGTTATCAAATGGGATAGGATCTGATGTTTTACAGCTTCCTTACATTGCAGGGCACTCTCCCGTGCTGAAAGAAGGAAAGAAAGGAAGGAAGAAAGGAAGAAAGGAAGAGAACTAGGTACACCTGGCAATTTAGGGAGGGTCTGTTGAATCTGTGCAAGCTCTGTTTGGTTGTAGAACTCTTCCCTCTGCCTGAAGGGCTCACAGGCCAGTGTGAGATGTTGCAGAGATGTTGTTCATCAATTCACGGTCCCCGGTCCCCGTGTGGCACCTCACCTTCTTTTTACTGCCTGTGGCAGAGCATTATGATGAAGGCTGGAAATAGAAAGCAACCTCTACTGTGCCTGCTGGGGCTGACACCTGCCCTGCTGTGCACCCAGCACTTCCGCCCCGGGGTAAAGTTGATCTCTCCTTTTGAATGTTGAAGCCAAGGTTGGGGTTCTGACGCACATGCCTAATTGTTTCAGTTTATCTCCCACCTAGTGAAGGGTTTAGACCCCATTTGCTGAAATACCAGAGTGATGCGATAAACAGTTGCTGCTGCAGATGCTCTGAAGAGTGACCTCCACATCTATGTTGCCAGGCAACAAGATGCTCCCCTTCCTGTGCATCACTCAGAGATCACCGACTTCCCTGCCAGGAGCATCCCACACTGGTGCTGTGCTCGGGAGCCTCCAGCTAGCTGTCTTGCCTTGACCAACAGAGATGTGCTTCGATGCCTGTCTCATCTCATGGGCAAGAGCATTAATATAGATGGAATCTTGAAACTGGTCCTTGGCTACCTTATGGGCCACTGGTGTCCTTGGTATAAGGAACTGAATTTCATTTCTAAATGATCTGCTTGGTTCTGACTCCTCACTTAAGTGGGTCAGGGTAATTTTAGGCAAGATCTTTAGAGGCTCGCTCTAAGAATTCAATTCAATTTGGAATTGACTTTTAAGGACATAATGTTCTTAAGGGAAGACACTCCTACCTTGTTATTTTGAGCTCTTCTGTTAACTAGCCATGGTCTGGGCTGACCTCCTTCAAGTTCTCAGCAGCGCCAATAAGGTGAGAAATGGCTGATGTAGCCTCTTCCGTGGCCAGGAGATTGGAAACATTTCCTAGGCAGAATCCAATCCCTCTGTCTCTGAGGATTCAGAATTGCCAGTGCAGGTGGTGGGCACACCAACCCTATGGCTCATCCACTACTCCTTCAGGGATAATTCTGCTTCATCAAGGCTGTGGGGGCCCCAGAATTCCTATAGGGAAACTGTTCAGGAATTTGTTCTCATTGAAGAAGGATTAGGAAAGTTCTGGAGATGGTCGTCTCAGTTTACATAGCAGCAAAAATCCAATGTTCAGACCCAAATATAGTAGAGATGGGCTGAGGAGCAAAGGGGTTAGCACTTGGCTTCCTACACTGGGACCACCAAGCCAAACCCAGTGGTTCTCCCTTCCCCAAAGTCAGGGTTTCAACTCTCATGCCAGGTTCATGGATGACAGACTAAGACCCACTGCTAGTGATGAACACGTTTTAAGTAAACAAAGGAAAGCTATGGTTCTGCTGAGGGTGCGGGGTGCTCTGTCTTGTCCTTTTTACATGCTAAGTCGGAGTCCCAGTCATCAAGGTATATGCTGCAACTGAGGTCTAGAGGGCCCCTCGAGAGCCCCTGTGCTAGACTTCATGGCCAGCATGTGGCACTAGAGAGAGGTGGTGGAACCTTTAGCAGGTGAGGCCCCGTGGGAGGAAGATAGGACACTGGGGCTGAACTCTGGAAGATGTTACAGGACCCCAGTTCCTTCCCACCACCCACAACGTAGGCAAGACTCTCCTGTCATAATGCACCATGCCACCACAGGCACAAAGTGACGGGCCAAGCATGGGCTAGACCCCCTGAAACCATGAGTCAAACCTCTCCTCTGGGCCCTGACGGCCTTGGGTATTTTTGTCTGTGACAGAAAGCCAGAGGTGTGGAAGTGCCTTGGGCAATTCCCTCTCCATAACCGCTCAGCGGATGTAAACACTGACGTTGAGGCAAGTGTGTTTGTCCTTCTCCACCAGAGTGCTCTAAGATTTTACAGGCTATGATCCCTTGAGAAAGGGCTCCCCACAGCAATTAAAGAAACTGTCACCAAGTAGCTATTGCTTTCCTGGGAAATCGAGAGAAAGGATTTTAGTGAAATAGGCCATTTAAGGTTTTTATTGTTTTTGGGTTTTTTTTTTTAACCCTGATAAAAGATAAAAATGACATCGATGAAATTCAAGGCAGGGGTTGCTCTATTTAGCTTCAGGGGGAGCCAGGATGACCCCAGATCAACACAACAGCTTAAATGGGTCCCTTGGTGGGTTCTAGCCAAACTATTAGGGCCGTTTGTGCACTGGTTGTCCCTTCTTGGAGGAGAGATGGTTAGTTTGATAGAGGCAGAAACGTCTCAGTGGTTAGTACAAGTTAGGTGGGAACCCTGGCTCTGCCAGTTATAACCAGATGTGCTGACTAGTTTTCTGTCAATTCTAGACCTGCTAGAGTCACTAGGAAGGAGGGAGACTTAATTGAAAAATGCCTCCATAAGATCAGGCTGTAGGCAGGCCTGTAGGGCATTTTCTTGATTAGTGATTGATGTGGGAGGGCCCAGTCCATTGTGGGTGGCACCATCTCTGGGTTGGTGGTCCTGGGTCCTATAAGAAAGCAGGCTGAGCAAACCATGAGGAGCAAACCAGGAAACAGCATCCCTCCATGGGCTCTGCATCAGCTCCTGCCTCAGGTTCTTACCTTGTTTGAGTTTTTGTCCTGACTTCCTTTAGTGATGAACTACAATGTGGAATTGTAAGCGGAATAAATCCTTTCTTCTACAGGCTGCCTTGGTCATGGTGTTTCATCACAGCAACCTGTAGTGGTGTTTCATCAGCCTAAGACAGTGGGTCACCTTCAGATAGCCAGAGCCTTTCTGATCTTTAGTTCCTCCAACTATAAAATTAGGAAAATCACCTTGCTCAACAAGGAAGGCTGGAGAGATGGCTTGGCAGTCAAGAGTACTTGCTTCTCCTACTGAGGACCCAAGTTCTCTTACTAATATCTACATAGTGGCTCATAACCATCTATAAGTCCAGTTCCAGGGGATCTGATGCCCTTTTCTGATATCCTCAGGCTCTAGGCACAAACACATACACTCATGCCCACACATATACACGAAAAATAAAATTAAAAAACACAAAATAATTGAGAGCATTAAGTGACCGACAGTTTATTAAGAAATTATCATCCGATGGGTCACTGAGTGCTCACATAAGAAGGAAGCTTTTGCTTTTTGCCTGCCCGCTCTCACTCTTACTGATAAACTCACCTATCCTGTTGCTGAGGCATTTCTTTTCTTTCCTACTTCTTTATATTAGAATCTTTGGGATCCCATTGTAGACTGAAGACTAGCAATCCTCTAGGAATCCTTCAGGACTCCAGCTCCAGACTGGGGACTGCTGCGCCATTCAGTCTCATGGACTGAACAATTACTGTATTCTTATCCTTTCTATTGGGTGACAGTCTTTGTTGGGTTACGTGGGCCACAGCCTGTAAGCCACTCAAATAACATATACAGATATTCATTGTAGCATTATTCATTGTGTCATTACTCATTGTATCATTCTGTTGCTTTAGAGAACTCTGACTAATTCATAGACCATCACCTGGTCAGCGTGCCCCACATTTCACTGTGTGCTTGAGCTCATACAGACCAATTTCACAGATTACTTTAATCTCACTGGGTTTATTTGGGAACATACTCCCTAAGTGAAATGACTCAAGACATAAAAATAGCATTTTTTTTTTTTTTGGTTTTTTGACACAGGGTTTCTCTGTGTATCCTTGGCTGTCCTGGACTCACTTTGTAGACCGGGCTGGCCTCGAACTCACAAAGATCCGCCTGCCTCTGCCTCCCAAGTGCTGGGATTAAAGGCGTGCGCCACCACCGCCCGGCAAAAATAGCATTTTTGGTGAGATAAATTCCTTTCTCTTTCCAGAAATTTGGAACTTCAGCTTGCTATTATACTCTCTTTCTTTATCCATTGCTTTTAATCAATCTGAGATGGTATTTGTAAGGGACAGATGTGGGCTGGGGTTGGCTTGTGAACCTGAAGCCACAGATGAATGTAAAGTCATTCCAGGATCACTGTGGGAACTCTGGGATTTGTGTTTTCCTGGGGCCTTGCTAAGGGTTAGTAGCTTGCAAGGAAATCAGGGAGCTTCAATCTTTGCAATGAGCTAGGTTCCCAATCACATGGGAACTGGGCTAGGGAAATAAGGTCAGGGTCCCTTCATTACCATTTCATTCAGAGTGTGCTGTGCAGCACTGACAGCTGGGCCCCTGTAGCTTTCTCCAACCAGTCCTACATCCAGGGACCTCAGCTATCCCCTTACAGAACTTTAAAACACACAGACAGGCAGTCAGGCAGGCAGGCAGGCAGGCAGGCAGACAGGCAGGCAGACAGACAGGCAGACAGGCAGGCAGACAGACAGGCAGACAGACAGGCAGACAGGCAGGCAGGCAGGCAGGCAGGCAGACAGGCAGGCAGGCAGGCAGGCAGGCAGGCAGGCAGGCAGGCAGGCAGACAGGCAGGCAGGCAGGCAGGCAGGCAGACAAACAAACAAACATATACTTACCTTAGCTAAATTACAAATGTCCAAAGATTGCTTACAAGTGCCTGACTTGCAACTTCAGAAACCCTGCCCGGGCCCCCCCGAGTGCCTCAGCTTTACAGGCCTGGACCTGGAGGCCGCCACCTCTTCCTCTTCTGATGTTCACAGCTTGAGGGATGCACACACATGCGGGAACACCCATTTGCTGATTATCTGCCAATGTCTTTGCTCTCCCATCTGGAAAATCCAAACCCTTCCCTGTGGATCAAGGGTCTCCCCATGCCCCTGATTTCTCCTTTGTCCCTCTCTGGAGCCCTTTACTCCTTCCTCTGGCCATAGTGACCTTCTTCACTTCCAGAAACATGTGACACTCATCCTGCCTTCCCAGTGTCTTTGGACAGCCTCTTCCCCACATAGTGACAACATTTTCTTGTTTAGAACCCCCTCTCCAACCTCCAAAACAAATGGCCCCTGGGGAACTTCCTTAGTCGTGTAACCAGCTCCCCACAAGATCAACTGATAATTTTTACTCTTGTGAGAGACTTGAACCATTCTCCTACCCTAAAGACTAAAACCTGGAGAGTAAGCAGTTTCCTCTGAAACTCAGAGAAGACTGGAGTGAGTCTCAGCTCACTTTTTTTTCATATCCTTGTTTGTCACTGGTCTTAGATGTCATTTAAGGCAACAATAAAGTGGCAGAGCCCTGCCAGTCTGGTGAAGAATGTTTTTTATTTGTTTTGTTTTAGGCATTTGAAGATGGCATTCATTGTCTAGCTTAAGACTGTTGGAGCCGCTGACTTCTTTTGTAGGCCTATAACAAGTGTCTGATGGATGACCGTGTGACACCAGTGAGTCAGAAGCCCCACCCTTTGGGTCATGCTATTGTGCCATTTCCTGAACAACCACTCTTACCCTAAGAAGTGTCATCAAGTTTATGTACAATGATTTCTTAATGTCCCTTACCTCAAGCCCCCACCCCTCCCACCCGTGACCACCTGCTTCTGCGTTACAACACTGGGAAGGCGGACTGAAGCCTCAGAACTTCGCAGTCTGTTTGGCTGCCTCATGCATAGACTGGCTTTGGGGACTGGCATAGTAAGGGGCAGGGACCTGGGCCCCATTTGGTAACAGCTGCTCTCTATACCTAGCAAACTTTCCGATTTGGTTGGCATCACCAGAACAAAAGCTCAGTAAGACTGAGAAATTAATCTTTTCTGTCTTTCCTGCTTGCAACTCTGCATACAGTATCTTGCGTACAGTAGTTACAATTGCAAACCTTAATCCTTACACTATCCTGGCAAAGCAGGAATCATTGCTGCTGTTTTTCAGCTGAGCCTTAGAGAAGGAGCCTGATGCTGCACGTGTCTGAACCAGGATTTGGCCTCGGGTCTTTGGCTCTAGTGCCATATGGATTCTGGGGCCCCAAGTGCTTTAAATATGTAGTGTCTTCAAATTTATTAAAATAGCTTGTCTGTGACTCAGCCTGCGTTCTTGCTATATAAGACTGTGATGTGTTCAGAGAGAGAGAGAGAGAGAGAGAGAGAGAGAGATGCTGAAAAACCAATATGTAATCAAAGAAAACCATGACAAATGTAATATGGGGCCTCTTGGAGCAAGGAAGGTTAAAGACTTCAGAGTGGCTGCTTCTAAGCAGTCACTGTGAACTCCTCCCTTTGGAGGGAATGCTCCGGCTCTTTAAAGGTGACCAGAGGCTTTCTTTTGTTTTAAAAGTAGACAGGCAGTGCCACCTACTAAATGGACACACAAAATTCAGTGTATTATTATCCAGCCATAAAAACGAATGAAGTCAACCAGGCAGCGGTGGCGCACGCCTTTAACCGGAGCACTTCAGAGGCAGGTGGATCTCTGAGTTCAAGGTCAGCCTGGTCTACAGAGTGAGTTCCAGGACAGCCAGAGGTACGAGGAGAAACCCTGTCTCAAAAAACCAAAAACCAAAACCAAACAAAAAGAATGAAGTCTTGCTACTGCTACATGTATGAATCCTGAAAACACTATGCCAACTGAAAAAACCCAGACACAGAAGGCCACATAGTCTACAAAATGCCCACTTATGTGAGATTTCATAAGTAAGCAAGACCCTGGAGAATAAAATTAGATTCATGCATGCAGGGAATGGGGCATGGCTAACACACCTGAGGTTTCCTGAGTGTCTGCAAGATAGTGGTAGTAGCTGGCAAAGCATTGTGAATTTACTACCATTGAAATGTACCTTTTTAAAATGGTTTAAGTGCCAGGTGTCGTGGTGCACACCTTTAATCCCAGCACTCACAAGGTAAACACAGGAAAATCTCAATAAGTTTGAGGTCAGCCTCATCTACAGATTAAGTTCCAAGACATCCAGAGCTACGCAGTGACCCTGTCTGAAGAAACAAACAAACAAACAAACAAAAAAGGGTTTAAATGCTAAAACTTATACTAAATATATTTTATCACAACTTAAAAACAAACCAACATATTAGAAAATAAAACAGGTAGTCATACTCTTCAGGTGCTTTTAGAGAACATGAATATGCACAGCAACTGTCAAGTTTGAAGAGGCCAGAACGACACTGTTCAGAGCCAGGTGCAGCTGCATATGCCTGTGCTCTCAGCACTGGGGAGGCCAGGGCAGGTAGACTGAGTTCAGAGTCAGCTGGGCTACACGGAGAGATGTTCTCAAAGGATCCAGAGGGAATAAGAGAGTACATTTCAGGGGCCCTTGCCACAGGAGTTACGATGTGAGCTAGGAATGCTGATTTGCTTGACACAGATTTACTGTGATTCCCAAAGCATTAAATATAAGAAGTATCCTCAAACCTATTAGGTTGTTTTCTAGAAAAGGGTAAAGAAAAATAATTAGAATTATGTGCTCAATTATAAAAACTAGATGCATAATATTGAAAACCTTAACATAGCATGTTACCTTCTGGAACAAAAATGGAGGTCCTAGTGTGCATCTACGGCACTTCCTTTGACTGTAGTTTGCTGAGGTCTCCAGGCTGCTGGAGCTCCCATGCCCCACTGGGAAGGGCATGCTGGTGGGTGAGTCTTTTTTCCTGGGTCTCAGGAATCTGCCACGTCTTTCTTTAGGACATGAAAGCAGCTGGTGCATGAGTGGTGGCTGGTGGGGATGCTTCCCCTGGGCCCTTCCCTGCAGACAGCTGTCCTGCCTTCACAGTCGACCCCAAACCCACAGAACTGCCTCAGCGTCCATCTGGATGGACCAGTGGAAAATGATTTTGTCCTGTTGTCTTGCCTTTTAAAGTTTGAGTGACTCCATAGCAGACCTAACTATCTGGGTGTTCCAGATGGCTTTGTTCATGGAAGGGCTGCCACTTGTCAGCTGCCTGATGGCGCTGTTCTTATTAAAGTTTCCTGCACATCTCCCTTGTTCACATTGAAATGATGTTTATACTGTTTGTACCAACTTGGGAAGTTTAATTCATCCAACCAGGTGGCAAGATCCTAGGGACCAGAGCTTGTTCCTGCAACTTTGGGGTGTCCTGAAGCAATGCAAAGTCCACACTGCCTTCCAGGGGCCCTCTTCCCTTTATTCTAACAGCTCTCAGACTCCTTTGCTGGGCCAGCCTGTCACCACAATTGCTTTGGAATGACATACGGTGATGTGACTTATTCCAAAGCAATAAGAAGCATCGAATTTTTTGAAACCTTTCTCAAGAGCCTCTTTCTCTGGTTTCTCCCACAAACAGAAGTGCCAGGCATCATCAGGGCCAATACTTGTCTGAGAATAAAGATCCAGAGGACACACGGTTGGGAGACAACAGTCCTGACTCATGCTGTGAGGCTCTCAGTCCCTTCTTGCTCGTGCACACCTGCCATTGTGGTGTCTCATTCTGTCTCTGAGGCTAGGGATTGAGCCCACAGCTTCAAACATGCTAGGACCACTCTGCAGGGAGCCATTCCCCAGGTCCCACAAAACACCAACTTGCTGATAAGTTCTTTGTGGCTCTATCTAGCGTAGTTACCTGAAATTTTTAATTTTCCGCATTAAAATGGCTTTATTGTGGTAAAATGTGCAGAACCTTTACTGTGGTGCTGTCGTAACTGTTAATTCAGTGGCATCAAGTGTGCTCTCACTGTTAGACAGCCATTATCACTATTTCCAGGACCTTCTCTGCATCCTAAACTGAAACTCTGCTACCATTTCATGCCCACTCCTTTCTCTCCTGCTTTCAGCTCCCAGTCGCCACTATTTTAATTTGTCTCTATGAATGGCTGCATTTGTAAATGTCGCAGGAGTGGAAATCATACAATTATTGTGACCAACTTAGCTCATTTATTAGGTCTTCAAGGTTCTCCCACTTTGAAGAATGTACCACGTCCTTCTTTCTTGCTTCGAGCCAATGTTCCACCATGTGTATGCATTTTGTCTCTCCACTCATGCATGCTACTTCCATTTTTGGCTGTTATAAATAAGGCTGCTGTGAAAAGTAGTGTAAAGGTATCTACATGAGGCTTATTTCCACTTAGAAGCTTTGTGTATCCACCATGGGAACAGCTGGCTACATGGTAACTGTTTGATGGATACAGGAATGTTAGAGTGTCTTCCACAGTGGCTATCCAGCTCAAATTCTCTAACAATATGACATCAGGGCTCCAACTGCTCCATCTTCTCATTAACACTTGTTTTTTCAAACTATTAAAAGGAGGAACTGTGTAACCCTGTGAAGAGGCCTTATTAACTCATCTTTATAAGAAGAGAACCATTGAGTTAATGAAACATCAAAGACAGAAGCTCTGGCCTTCCATGCTCTGTAGCAGTTTCTTGTAACTCCACCCTCACGCCACCCCCAACACCAAAATGCCGGGCTGAATATCTGTAGTGGAGACGAAATGACCCCTAGAGCTGTGGACTACTCCCTCCTCCCTGACGCGTGCAGCCCCAGAGCTATGTGACCAGACCCCTCTCTTGCATCTCCTTTGCCTGCACTCTGCCAGTTACAGAAATCCCAGAGAAACTTTCTGTTTAGAGCTGAGGAAGACAAGGGGGAGGAGGGAACCAGTAAATTGTGACACCAAGACCTTATCTCCTTGTAAGGACTTTATTTCTATGTCATCATGGTCTCAGACAGACTCTGAGGCACCATCATTTGTCTCAATTTGGCATCCTCATGATTTTTTTTTTTTAGTGCTTTTCCTTAAACAAGAAAATATTGAATGAGCTTTGTACACCGCCAGTTAATGTTTTGACAATAATTTAAAAATGGTGCTGTTGTCTCATTGGTACAAGGGGACCAACAGTACAGTAGAAGGAACTTCACAAGTTACAGTGGACCAGACCGACACACACGCAGGTGAGGGCAGACACGGAACAGTGTATGTACAGGTGTCCAAGACATGCGGCCAGGCTCAGCGGAAGACGGGTCATACAGTGAGTCTTAAAGTCCATCTGAGGGGCTCCGTACCTTTTCAGAAGTGTTGGCCTGCATCCTTCCAGATAACAGTCTTGTCTTCTGGCCTCATGGCCTTTTCACCACAAAAAGTTCACTGAATTAGACAGTCTGAAGCATTAAAAAAGATTCCTAAAAAATTAACACTGGATAAAATAAAATTTAACTCAGAACACTCTGAACTCAACATGGAGAAACCCAACCAAAATGGAACAGTGCAAATTTAACAGAGGCAGTCGGGGTCAAGAACAAGGGCGTCTGGAATCTCTTTAAATGTACACTTTAAAACTCTTAAATCTATTTATACCCTATTTACCTTTTCAGTTTAATATATTGTGTGTAAAAAAGATGGAGACAAAAATAGTTCTCTGAGCTATGAAAAAATTATTACAGGCACGTTTACTGTTTCTTTCTTGAAACATCTCAGTTTACCAGGTTGAACATTCAGCAGCCATGTGTTTTTAAAGACATCCTTTGACCGTGAGAAAGCTACATCCTTCTTTTGGGGCAGAGGTTGGTTGATGGTGATGGTCTGGTTATGCAAATTACAGTGAATTATTCCGGTGATAATTCATGCAAGCTTGCATCATGTTACAGGTGTGGTTTCTCCTCTGGTGGCTCCTCCTCATGTTCCTCCAGCAACACTGGGTCTCCGGGTGACTGAGACTGTGAGGCAGTCGGGGAAGGTGGGGCCCAACGGGATGGAAGGCGGCGGTTTGCTGGTCTCACTGGCCTGGAGAAGCAGGGCTCTAGGGATGGTGCGAGCGCAGAACAAGGTAGTTCCTTCAGAGCCGAGAGAGGAAGACAGTGTTACTTACTCAGACCGGCAGTATCATATGATCAATGGCCCCCATAGACTTCAAACACATTGAACTCGAATGGAACAGACCAGGCGGCTTCAGCATGTGAGTGATTACGGCATGCATGAGAGTAACTTAAAATGACCAGTGAAACACTCCATGTGAATGATTAGTGATATGACATGTGACCTATTACACTGTGACAAAATACAGCAACACAGTGACATGGGTCTGCTTGTAGGGCATCTCCACAATTGGGCTGGAACACAGAGAGGGTGAGGTACCAACTGGGGCCACCTTGTCCCAGTCTCACCCTTGAACCTCTGGAAGGATCCCTTCAGCTATTGAGGTAGTGTCGCCGGATCTCAGCCTACTGAGGTCCACAGAGACCTCGGGGTGCATCCAGTTGTGTTAGCAGCGAGATTCAAACGGAACTCTGCCCCTGTTTACTCCAAGCTGACTGGCAGTAGGCTAAACAAACTCCCACAGTGTGGAAAAAAACGTTGCAGGCAGAAATTCTAGTTTTCTTTAATGACTCCTCACCACGGCAGCAGCCTTACAAAGTGGAACTACACTGCACTTGTGTGTTTCGGCCACTCTAACATTCTGAGGGCTGACCATGTGACACACAACATCTGGCCGTGATCCAAATCACCTGTAGCTGTCTGCGTGTTTAAAAGGGACGCGCGGCTACGTGTCCCTCACCTGCACATCAGGGATCAGGGATGTCCAGACATGGAAGTTACTAATACACAGAGATGTAGAAAGCTTTGTCACATGCAGTGTGAACCGTGAGTGACACATGAAACTTGAGGTGGTTGGTGCTCTACAGTGATGAAAGGCAGGAGGAGGATGGCACGGAACATGGCCCCCCAAGAGGTCAAGAGGTCAACTAGAAGAGTTACACAAACAAGGAGAGACCCAGAATAGAGAGATTGGCAACAGCGGGATGAAGGGGCAGATGCTGTGTCCAGTGAGCAGGAGACGGCTCTTGGGAGAAGATGAAACAGGACAGACTATACTCGGAGATGGCCGGTGAGGATGGCAGGACCCGAAGGGCAGCAAGAGAGCCACAGGCTTCTGTGAGAGCAATGGAGCAATGGGGCAGAATCTTTCCCTTATCCCTGAGGGGCCAGGAAAAAAAATGAAATATTAACATTGAGACCTCAGATGCCTCCTTTGAGTGGGCATCTTACCTGACCTAGGGGGAACCTCCCTGGGCCGTTTATGCCGATGGTAACACGGCCGCCGGGAGGCACCTATAGCTACCACACAAGCCAATTGTGGTGCTGCTGTATCTGTGACTCATTACCTCACCTCAGTGGGGGAGGAAGGTGGGCACAGTCTGCAAAGTCTGTGTCCCTGCTCCCACTATTATAAGAGTGAACGTGTGCACGTATGTTGCATGCTGGTGTGGCTGCAGCTACAGGTCTGTCCAGCCTATCTTCCCACTGAGGCTGAAGAGGAACAAGCTTTAATCTGAGGTCATCACACTCTCCCCACTAGCATGTTTGTGCAGGAAAAACATGCAACCATGATATCAAGGAAATTAACATTTTCCTTTGTAAGAACACCAATACACACAAAAACAAGCAACGCTATCCTTAACCCAGAAGCCAGTGAGGTGGTTGTGTGGAGGCGGCCTTTTCCACCACTATCTTGGCTATTCCCCACATACCCTGCTACGGGACACCTCTTATATACGATGGTGGCTATGACTCCCCAAGACAGGGTATCACTGTGTGGCTGGCCTACACACTGTTATGTAGACCAGGCTGGCCTTGAACTCATAGAGATCTGGCTGCCTCTCCCTCGCCAGTGCTGGGATTAAGGGCGTGAGCCACCTCGAATAGCATGTTCTTAACTTCAGGTAGATTAGGAGGGTGGCTGCATCCTTGACTCAAACCGCAATGTGTGCTTTCCTGTGGGTCTCACTTGGCTCAGGCTCTGATGGCCATGCCCAGGGGTCCCAAAAATACAGGGGACAGGAATGTCTCTGTTATCACTCATTCAGCTAACAGTTATCAATAACTTACTTTTTCACTGATAGACTCACTTGGAAGGAGAAGAGACATTTGGGTTTATTCTTTCTGGAGTGATTGCTTGGGAAAAAAGGAGAGAGAAGGCTGAACACATTAAACATGCCACACCCCAGTGCATGGCAACACACATATGTAGTTGAAGTACCACTGAGCAGTGGTGGGTGGGTCTAAAGCCAACAGAGGCTGGGCTCAAAGACTCCCACAGGCAAGACCTGAGATGTACCCGACATGGTCCCTCCTGGCTAACGTTTCTCTCTTTCCTGAACTGCAAACTGCACGAGAGGAGAAACTACATGCTGAGTGGTCAACCCTGGAGGCACGCAAAGTGGGGCATCTGAGCTCAGTGTCTGTCCCTGGGGGTGAGAGTGGATCTTCACAGATGATGATGGATGCCGAATGCCAACTGCGAGGACACCAGTTACACACACGACTCTCTGGAGAGGCAGAAGGAAGAAGGGCACTTACAGTGTGAGGCAGGCAGGGCTAGAGTCCCCATGGGGCAGTTAGTAAGACAGTTTGGTTCTGGACAGACAGACAGAGAAAGAAGAGAAAAACAAGTTGGTTGGAAAGTTTGTTTCAAACAGAAGAACAGTACTAGCACAGTCCCTGCTCCAAGATGGCCTCTAGGTGGGAACGGTGGTCCCTGTATTCTATCAGAGGCAGGCAGGGCAGGAGGAGGCCGAGGCACTCAGCTCACAGGACTGTCTTCTGTCATGTGTCAACAGTCTGAAGGGAGCAGAACCAAGGGGAAGTGCTCTCTGACAGCACTTCCATGGCAAAGAGAGGGGAGAAAATGGCAAAGCTCGTTTGCTCTGGTCATTAAAAGCTACAGCTGCCTATGCTTGATCATCTTCTCCAGGGTACGTTTAGCTCTGGGAGGGAAGGAAGCCACATGATGTCACATTCTCTGGGCACATCTCTGCCTTGCTGCCAAACTTCAAGAGAGAGAGGTCAGGATAACTTGAGGGGTGAGAGGGAAGCAAGGAAGAAACATTTCCTGTCTCTCATGTGTTGAGATCCCAGTAACAAATTCACCAACAGACGAGATGTGAATCCCAATAGGCCTATTATGTGGGGTCAATCCAAACAGGAATGATTTCCCCTGGCATCCAGAACAAGCAAACGAGAAAGAGGAAGAGCCACGGCATTGAAATGCTGCCAGTGGGTCCCCCCACCGTGGATTCTCAGGTCCTGAATCTGCTTGCGGTCCTGTTGCAACATGTCATGACACTCAGCTTGTATGGTAGGCAGCAAGGGGCAGGGGGACCTAAACACATGCTTTCCAGATGGTAAGGGCAATACTGCAGTGACCTGAAGTGGCAGGGCAGGCTTCACACCATGGGGCTTTGCGTCCACCATTAAACCATGTCCTTTGAGTTATCAGGATGCTCTGAGCATTCGTCGTCAAGAATACAAAGATTCTTTAGTCCCCATAATTAATTTCTACTTGGTTTTTAATATGAGCAGAAACTCAAGATAGCCAATGGATGATACTTTGAAACAAGCTCCATCTTAACTGAAGGCAGAGTTTTCAGATACAAACAGCCACAGGAACCTCTCTGAGGGCTCCTGAGGTTTAGGGGTAAAAAGATCAAAGAAGATACCATTTGCTACCTGAGAACTCTTACCCTAGGATGTCCGTTCTTCTCAGAGTATGTGACAAATCTGTCCCTAAAACTCAGACTTTGAGAAGAGCAGGATATGGAATTACCATTTCTATAGGTAACTGTCAAAATTAGCATGGCTTGACCTATTTCTGATTTGAACTCTGTATTTTGAGTTAAATACCCTTTGGAGGGCTGGACTGGGAATCCAATCATTTCTCCCCTGTGAGCAATTTAAGGCAGGCAGCAAAGGAAATATACCTTTTTCCTCATGTCACCCAGGAAGCCAGGGTTGCTGTCACTCAAGGAAGGGTGAGTAGCCTGGGAATACCCTGCTACCTTCTGCCGCTGCCCTTGCTGTCAGCGGCTAGGCTTGGATGATGCTCATGTACATGTGCACACCCAGGCTCCGAGGACTTGTAGTCGCGTGATGACTTCCTGGACAGATCCGCTGTGGGCACTGCAGTGACAGCATGGTGGAAATCCCCATTGCTGCCACCCCCTACGATCAGGCTGCTCTCATTATGAAACCGGGGATGGCCTCGAACTCCAAAGATCTGTGCTGACAAATTTGTGTCCCCACTGCCATGTTATATTAGGCAGTTTTTTACCTTATCTGTTACCTGATTCCAACGAAGGAGGGTGGTTTATAAGAAGACAAACTGCTCATGTATACTGAGGCGGCCTGGGAATCCAAAAGCTATTCTTGTAGTTCCCAATATAAGAATCTTGTGTCCGTGTGGTCCAAATGAACTGTAACATGGCCCTCATACAGCCACACATAAAGAGCTACAGCGTGTGGAATTCCTGATGGACAGACAGACACACACACATGCACACACTTGTTTTGCTCACTCAGTTTCCACACTTGTACCAAGTCACACACAGAAAGAGCAAATACTACCCAGACCAAATTCCAGACCAAGAGAGAGAGAATCACCCAGACCCGAGGACAGAGCCAGACCAGACATGACCTCATGATTTTGAGGATAGTTAAAGTGAACTTTCTTACAAGTTACTCAGGCTTTGTCTTTCTGCCTGTTTCATTTCCTTCTTCATTCCTGCCCAAGCTACAAGGACTCCTGGAACGACTGCCCAAGAACCACTCCAGGCTTCCTGTGCTAGGCAACCTAAAGCAGAGATAATGGGGAAGGGAATAGTCACCCAGTTTACCTCCATGGATCCCGGTTCAGCTGGCACTGCTTCTCCAGTGTGGCTGTCGCTGGTGAGACCTGAGGGGCCGTGGGCGGCTTGCTGCTTCTCTTCCTTTAAGGCATGCTCCATCAACTTTTTGTTGAGGATCCGGGCGACATTTTCAGTGAGTGTGTAGCCAGGGGGTGCAGATAAGTCCTGTCTCACTGGTGTGCTCTCTCCCCCATCCTCCCTGAACACCTCTGACCCCACCCCTAAGGGGCTGGGTGACCTTCCCCAGGAACTGGTGTCCACTGCTGTTTCCTGGCCTGGACCCAGCTCCTGCCGAGGCTCTGCTGATCGAGATCGGCTCCCAGCCCGCATCCCCACGGGACTGTGGTCGATGATATTGAAGAGGCTGGAGAGGCCATCGTTGATGGTGGTGTGCACAGGGCTCTCCCTTGTGGTGGTGGAGCGAGCCCAGGCCGACTCGCTGAACCCTTTCTGGGCCATGCCTGGTGAGGTCCTGCTATTTGGCTGGTCAGCTTTTGAGAGGGGCTTCCTCTGAAGTTTGGGAGAACCATACTTTGGGGAGCAGCAGGTGCGTTCAAACTTGGCCTGCACCTTCTCAATGGCAGGGGCCACCTGTCTGCTCCTAAGGCTTCGGGAAGGAGAAGACACGGGTGTAGTGCCACCTCCGCCTTTTGGCGTGAGACACTTGTGGGGGCTGCTAGTGACACCGCTGGCTCGTAGGGCCTCAGTCTGCAGACCCACGCTGATTGTCTGAATAGTCTGTGTCCCTGCTGTCCTGGACCCACTGGTCTGGGAGGCCATGTCCCTGACTTGTGGCTCAGTGGGACCAGAGCAGACGGCATTCCTGACAGAGAAGGCCACTTCCTTCATGTCATCACTCATGTTCTTAGACATATCTAGGCTGTTCAGTGGGGAGGCAAATCCCAGGGAGGGGCAGATAGGTCTGTCAAGGGGGTGGAGAGGCCCTTCCATGTAGTCTCGGGGGTGCCTGGGTGGGGTGCAAGGCCACCTGCCGAGCACAGGTTCTGGATGACCTCCCTTGGCATCTGCCAGGTTCCCTCTTGCTCTGCTCATAGGAAAGGGGCCCTCAGGGTCCACTCGGCTCCTGCCCTCACCACCTGACACTATACTGTCAACCCGGCGAACGGCAGGCGGGCTGTGCAAGACATGAACCCCAGGCTGCTCAGTGAGGATGTGGCTCCGCAGGGGCTGCTTCTGGCAGTGCTCTGGGCTGGTCATGGTGTCTGTAGTCATGGTGACACTTGTGGTCAAGTACCAGGAAGACTCAGGGAAAGGCTCTGCGGTGGCCTCATGCCCTACCCGCCCCACCTCGGTCCTGTCTGCCCAGAGGTCTGGAGGCCTATCGGTCCCAGCCCTGGGGGGTGTATAGTCCCAGTTTTTGCTGTTGAACTCCTCGATGTACTTCAGGTCATCAGGAGACAGGGGTGGAGTGACATCCTCCTTGCTGCTGGCAGATGGCCGGCCCTTCTCAGGCAGGAATGGGGAGACGTCCATCAGACGCTGGAACTCAGACATACAGGACACAGACACAGCCCTGGGGAAAGATCAGCACAGGGGTCAGCTCCTGGGCTGTGTCCTGCACAAGACGATGTACCCATGGAGGTGCCTGCCTCTACCTGCCTCTTAAGACCCCGATCAGCCGGGCGGTGGTGGCGCATGCCTTTAATCCCAGCACTCGGGAGGCAGAGGCAGGCGGATCATTGTGAGTTTGAGGCCAACCTGGTCTACAAAGTGAGTCCAGGACAGCCAGAGCTATTACACAGAGAAACCCTGTCTCGAAAAACCAAAAAAAAAAACAAACAAACAAACAAAAAACAAAAACAACAAGACCCCAATCAGCCACTTGACATCCTTAATGGCTGATATGCTCACCTCACGAATGCCCACGTCTTTATTGTCCATGATAGGGGGAAAACTCCCTCAGATCCATGAACCACAGTAGCTGGGGCTGCAGCAAAGCGGCAGCTGGGCTGTGTGAGCTGATGCGCACGAGCATGGTGCGGACTCCTCAATGCTAGCTAGCACACTTTAACGTCTCGTCTCTCAATCTGACATACGTGTGTTGAATGCTTTCCACCTGCTCACCCTTCGCCACAGAGGTGGTGGTGGAGTGGCCTATCGGACAAGTCGGGAGGTGGCTGGGGTATTCATGCAGCTTGTGTATCCACCAGGGCAAACAAATGTTCAGAGGCTGGGGGCTGGATGTGCCCACCAACTCAGGGGACAGAAGCTCTGCGGCCAGAATTGCTCCAGCTGCAGCTGAAGTGGGAGGCAAGGTAGACACCAACTCATCACATTAGTTTCCCTCACAGAGTTTATGCCGAGAATTCTAGCTCAGCCCCAGCTACGCCAGAGGGGATCCCAGCGCACAGACTACTCCTCTACAGAACCTATTCCTGACAGCAAGGCCAGGCTGGGGCTCCCCTGTGAGCGAGTCTGTACTTTCAGTGGTGGCTACACAGAAACATAGCCACAGTTGTGGGTGGGGCTTCGCGGCTCTGGGGTTAGCTGGATGGAGGAGCATGGACCTTAGACATCATGCTGACAAACAACCCTAGGATGCACTGGAAGCACCGGAGTGCTTCTTGATGCAAGAGGTATGGTGCAACCTACCACACAGTTAGAAGTCAGAAGGCCCATGGCTATGGGAGGGTTTGGCACTGCTGTGGTTTGGTGTTGGACATTTTGATGCTACTTACAGTTTATAACCTCCATGGTGACCACTTTTGAAATCAATAGAAGCAAGTAAGATTTAAGAACACAGTCATAGTGCAAAGAAGAAACCAAAGGTGGGAGGCCTGGGTTATCAAAAGCAAATGGCTCAAAGCCTTCCCCCGGCCACAGAGCGAATGCTGCTGCAAACGGAGCAAACCAGTTGGAGTGACAGCTGAACTAACTGTGTGGGGTTGCATCAGATACTGATTGGCTTCCTGTGCATGCACGGATGTAAACCGCACAAAGAAAATAAAGGAACAAAGTCTTTCAAAGAATCTGAAGCTCTCCTATTTATGGACAAGGTGGCTGAGCCGTAAAGCGCTTAAGTCCCAGACGCAGATCAGTAAGAGGCGTATGGAAATTACTTCAGAACCCAGGTCCACGGCTGTGCTTTGCATCACCTGTGGAAGACCACGGAAGGGCAGACCCCATGCCCAGGCAGCGGTCAGTTGTGTGGACAGCAGACAGCACAGACTGCAAAGGAGAGTCATTTATAGTCCCCAAGTTTATGGGAAAATGAAGGATGAGGGGAGCTGAAAGTGAACTGTTAGAGAAAGAGCATGTGAGGGAAATAACATGCACCCAGCTACAGGGGGAAGAAAAGGCAGAACCACAGGGCACAGGCTGGCAAGCAGGGAGGTGGCGTGCGGCTGACACGAAGGGCGGCGGCTCCAGCCCATTTCCTTCTGGGATTAAAGCAGGAAAGACTGTAACAACATGTCCCACACAGCATGGAATGCTGCATACATGGACAGGTTTCCTTTTTTTTTTTTTTTTTTTGGTTTTTCGAGACAGGGTTTCTCTGTGTATCCTTGGCTGTCCTGGACTCACTTTGTAGACCAGGCTGGCCTCGAACTCACAGTGATCCGCCTGCCTCTGCCTCCCAAGTGCTGGGATTAAAGGCGTGCGCCACCACCGCCCGGCTCGAGAGGTTTTCTGAATTTCACGAGAAGAAAGTTTTCCACTGACTATTTAATAACTGGCCTTTTCAAGCACTCCTCTGGACACAGCATACCAAGTTCTTATCAAAAAATATATAAATGTATACCAATGTGTGTTGCATTTTTGTTTTTAATACTAAAAAAAGCATACCTATGAAAGGAATTTAGAAGCAACTACTTACTGTTGTTACTTTGAAGAGAACTCACAAACACTGAATCAAAATGTAGGAACTTTACGAGCAAAAGATTTTTAATTTAGCAATGTTTTACTTACCTTTGAAGATTTCCCTTACGACTTTCTTCTTCCTGTAAAAAACAAATATTTGTGAGAATAAGTCCATTTTGGCTTCCTAGGAATCTTGTCTGCGCTAAGGTGACTTGTTCTGTTCTGGTCCCTTAAGATGTGGTTTAAAATGCTCACTGGGCCAAGTGCTAAACCACTGACTGCCCTTAGCCCTTTGAGGTCTAACAGGAAACGCAGCACTTGGAAGCATCATGGGGGGAGGGAGGGGCCTGCCTGAGTGAGAAAACCTGACTATAAAGTTTGTGCTGTAAATGGGTCTCCTGCATTCCCACGGAGACTTCCCCCGGTATGGAGTTTAAAGAACTGGGATTCCTGAGGACATGCAAGGGTGGGTATGTTGAGATAGAAACAGGATGATTACAGAGTTGGGAGACTGAGGTCCTCTGGTCCAAATCGTGCCATGGAGGTTGGCGTGGCATCCTTGGGGCCAGGACTCCTGCTTGCTTTTAAACATTCTTAGTTAGGATCCAAAGCAGAATAACAGTGATTCCCCTTAAGGGCAGAGAGACACACAAGGAAAGGTTGTCTGTCTATTGAGAAAAGACTTGTACAGTGAAAAGGTTTGGAAGAAACAACCACCTGACAGTAATGAGACCGTAGGCCCTGGGACAGTATGACTGAACGGTGCCCTTCCTCATACAGGCCTCTGTTTGCCACTCAGAGGAGTGAGGTGCCTCCTACTTTGATCTTGTCCCTCTCTGCTATGAAGCTGGATCAGAGAGATTGCCTGCAGATCTGTGGGCAGGGCAGACCTTCTCCCAAGACAGTCTACTGCCCTGAGACACACTGCTCAGAGTAAGGTGTCTGACGTCACTGCTGTGACAGACCTGCACGTTTGAGGGTCCCTTAATCCAGAAGTCTGTAATCTGAAATACTTCAAAGTCTGAAAAGCTTTGAGAGCTGATATTTTGTTTCACACATAAAATAAACATACTTAATAAAAATTAGCTTTAGGCTCTGTGAATAAAGTGTATGTGAAACTTAAATGATTTCTGTGTTTGAATTGAGTCCTATCCCTAAGATACTTTATCATCTATATGTAAAAATCCCAAACTCTGTAGAACTGGAAATTTGAAACACTAAGTTTGCAGCATTTTGAATCAGGGATGTTAAAGTCATATAGTGGCCCCATATTTCAGTACTATCTGAGGCAAGTCCCTGTAAATATGAAGTATTTGAAAGAGCAGTACCCAGTACAGCCACTGTTCGTTGGTTCGAATGTAATAAATCCTCTACCAGTGTCCCCACCCCACCACCCCAGTTTTATTGGGACAGGGTCTCTCTATCCCTATACCAGTTTTTAAAATGAGGTTTTAAAAACATCATCAGCATGACTGATGAACTCAGGGAGTTTGATGTATGGGGGCCCACTTTATCTGAGGAGGAGAGGAGGCAGATGAGCAAGAGGGAGGGAGAGAGTAAGGGGCTAGGCGGGGAGGAGGAGAGAGGGGACTGTGATCGAGATGTAATTTGAAAAAATAAATTAATTTAAAAAAACTAACCATAAAAATATAATAAAAATAAAAAATATTTTCATATGATAATTTACCAAAGACATACTTGTCTTACTGGCATGAAATGAAAAATGGTCTTAATTTCAGGTTAGAATGTTAAACTGCAGCTTGTCACATAGCTCACATCCTCTTGGATATCAGCTTATAAGTTTTTTCCTATATAAAAGGGATATTTTTGTTGTTTGGTATTAAAAATGCAGTTAACAGATTTTAAATATTGTAAGTAAATTAAGGGTTACTACAGTTCATATTGGTTTTCTAAATCTCTAAGAGTTGAAGTAACTTGGAGCTAAGATAAATTTTTGAGCAGGGCAGTGTTAGTCCATGCCTTCAATCCCAGCAGAGACAGGAGGATCACTATAGAGTTAGTTGTCTTCTAAATTCTAGAGTTACAAGGAACAGGGTGGTGATGGTGCACACCTGTAATCCCAACACTTGAGAGGCATACACCTTTAATCCCAGCACACTGGAGACAGAAACATGCAGATCTCTGAGTTCAAGGCCGGCCTGACACAGAGCAAGTTCCAAATAGAGACAAACTTAGATCCAGGGGTGGTGGTTCACACCTTTAATCCCCAAAATTGGGAGCCACAATGCCTTTGATCCCAACACTTGGGAGGCAGAGGCAGCCATATAGGATTTATAATGATTTAAGTTAAAATACCACTTGGAAAAGGCAAGCTGAAATTCAAAGTGAATGAATAAACTTTCTGACCTCAAAATATATACACTGAGGTATATTTAGTTCCAAAATTTCAAAAGAAGTTTTTAAAAATCTCAATTGAAAGACACTTTTTACTTTTTTTTTTTTTGGTTTTTCGAGACAGGGTTTCTCTGTGTAGCCCTGGCTGTCCTGGACTCACTTTGTAGACCAGGCTGGCCTTGAACTCACAAAGATCCGCCTGCCTCTGCCTCCCAAGTGCTGGGATTAAAGGCGTGCGCCACCACTGCCCGGCTCACTTTTTACTTTTAAAAAGTGTCTTTATTCATTCACTTTGAATTTCAGCTTGCCTTTTCCAACTGGTATTTTAACTTAAATCATTATAAATCCTATATGGCTGCTTTTAAAATTGTGTTGCAAGTTAGTATGAATGTTGAGTCAGATATAGACCTTTAAACTCATGGAGATGCTTAGATAGTAGAATGTTAAAGACATTTTTTACTTTTAAAAAGTGTCTTTCAATTGAGATTTTAAAAAACTTCTTTTGAAATTTTGGAACTAAATATACCTCAGTGTATATATTTTGAGATCAGAAAGTTTATTCATTCACTTTGAATTTCAGCTTGCCTTTTCCAAGTGGTATTTTAACTTAAATCATTATAAATCCTATATGGCTGCTTTTAAAATTGTGTTGCAAGTTAGCATGAATGTTGAGTCAGATATAGACCTTTAAACTCATGGAGATGTTTAGATAATAGAATGTTAAAGTCAGGTACCAAATACATATGGACTGGTCATTGGGAATGTACGTTAAGCCATATAACCCTCATAACTGTGGCCTAATTACCTCTGTTGTACTGTATTGTATTTGTTATTATAAGAGAAAGAGCCATTTGTTGGACTGAAAGGGGAAACTGTAGGGGGAAATAAGATATACCTTAAACTTAAACTTAAAAGAAAAAAAAAAGGGAAGAGGATGGGGGTTGAGGGTGGGAGGGTGGGACTGGAGGGGGAATAGGGAGGGGACTGCGATTGAGATGTAACTTGAAGAAATAAAAAATAAAGGAAAAAAATTCAAAAAAAAAAAAAAAAGAAAGACACTTTTTCCATTGTCAAAAAATCCAATTTGCTCTAGGAAAGATATTACCTGCCAAAAAATGTAAACCTCAAGAGTTAGAATTAGGGCAGGTCTGTTCTTATCTTTCCAGGAGATTAAAAGCATCCAACTAAGGAGTCCAGAGACAACTGGACAACTGAAACTTCTGAAGAGACCAGACACCAAAGAAGACAAGACAAGTAGCCCAGATGATCCAGCCTCACAGACTGCCTCAATAGCTGTTTCTTCAAAAATCTACATCCAGAACTTCAAAACAGGTAGCTAAGATGGTTGAGCCTCACAGATTGTTCCAGTCAGGACTTGAGTAAAACCCTGAACTTTCCCACCTAAAATTCATTTCAGCTTCTGATTATAAACTTCTCAGGACATTTAAATAGTTGAGCACAAAAAGACCAGACAACAAATGTTACTATTAACTTGCATAGACATTTTTTCCATCCTTATTTGGGTCCCCGAACAGATTTCCTACATCCCAAATCAGCAGGAAGCAATTTTGAGAGAGCAATTCCCCATTCCCAGAAGGTGGGGTAAGTGATCTTTTTGGTGATTTGATGGGTTATAGATGCTTGTTGTTATTTAGGGGGATTGGTTACAAGTTGTTAAATGGTCTTGTTAAACAAGGTTTAGGAGGTTAGACCCTGGGATTTCTCTTTTTCTTTTCTCTATCCTTCCTTCTCTCCTATGAAGGGGAGAAGACTTGAAAAGAAAAAAAGGGGGATATAAACATGATATAGGAATGAGAAAGAGAAAGGGGTAGATTATTGAATCTGCTCTTATATCTTTGCAAAACTAAGGTTATATTTGGCTACATTGGTATAGATCAATGTATAGTGATATAAGATGAACTCTTTAAGGTATTGTTCCTTTGTAATTTTTAAAAATGCAATGTGAAGTTCTAGGTCTTTTGATAGCAACTATCACAAACTGTTTAGGATAATTAAGAAATGAAAACTAATAGTCATTCAAACTTGTTATTTTGTTAGGTACTAGTGTAGTGTATGTATCATAGATGCTTTCTAAGTTAATCAGATATTAAGTTGCTAAGAGATAAGCAACATTTGCTTATTCAAATATACATAGATAGATGGTCTTCAAAAATCTCAAGACAACTTTAGAATATGGCATTTAAAGATGTTTTCTTGACTTAAGATTTTTTGATATTGAGACATGTCAGCTCCTGATAGCACCCCCCCCCCCATTGTACTCCAAGTAGATGATGAGCATTGAAGAATCTCCATTTGGAGATGGCTGCATTAGTGGCAAGCTTGCCTGCCATTGGGCAAGAAAAAGCCCTTGCTTCAACTGCAGACTGAATGTTGTCTGAAAAGGACAAGACTTGGAAGCAAGTAAGTTGAAAGACTAGCCCTGCCAAGACAGAATGGGCAAGTCCTTCATAATTCCTGCTTTACAATTAATGTCTGTCAGAGATACTGGGCCAAAAGGCTGAACATAGATGTTCTAATGTTACAGAGAGAAATTTGGAGACTGACCAGGCAGCCAGTTGTCTGTCATTTTTTAGTTTTGGAAGCTGCCGGCTCAGCAGTTACTGTATATTCAGATATATTTATCCTTCTCAGGTCTCTGATGTGGTTGAAGACTAGATAGTAAGAGTCTCACAGTTAAGTTTTAAGCTGTTTAGGAATTAAAAGGATGTTCTAGGTCTAAGAAGATGTTTTTAAGTTGCTAATGCAAGTTAGGGTGGAAACTGAGTTAGGTATAGAACTTTAAACACACTGAGATAGATAGATAATAGAATGTTCTTATTATTTGCCAAATACATATGGACGACATTGGGAATGTAAGTTATACCTTGCATTTTCATAATTGTTGCCTAATTTGTTCTTATTGTTTTATATTATATTTATTGTTATAAGAAAAAGAGCCTTTTATTGAACTAAAAGGGGGAGGTACACCGTAAAAAAATCATGGGGTGGGGGAGAGAGTGATATTGTGCCAGACATTTGGTGGCTCTCTTAATTCCTTCATTTGGTGATCCGATTGCTTGATGTTTTCCCCTTGGCCAGAATAACGTATTTATAGTGGCTGCCGTTTAGTGATATGGTAAGACATTTCTTAATACAGAGTTATTTTTCAGACATTAGTTTTCTACGGTCAGAAAACTATATTATAATTTCAAGAAAAGTTGAAAATATACATTTATTTTCTCTTTTGTATTTTGTTCTTGAGAGTGTTCATGTTACACCGGACCTCAGTCCAGCATTTCGGCAGGAATAAGGTCAGGCTGACCAAACAAAACCATCACATCACTGTTGGCAAGAGTTCACTCAGCTCAATGCACAGGTGGTCTGGGGAACTTGCTGGGAAGGGACCGGGCCAGGCGCAGGCTGCATCTAATGACAGCCCCCTCCTGCCATTTATCAGGGGACAAACCCAGGCTGACCTCGCCAAGGCAGTTTCTGAGGGGTGGCAGGTCCTCTGCCTCATCATCCAGGGACAAAGCATCCAAGTACAGGTTCTCGCTGGCCGAGCACCTGTCCGACTCCTTCAGTTTGGAAAGTGACCGGTCTTCAAAAGGGATGGTGTCAGTGTCTGCACAGGGCCACATGGACACAGGTCGGGGCACACGGAAGCCTCCTTGGTGTGGGAACGGGTGGGTGTCATCTTCTTTTTGACTGCAGAGGAAACTGCCGTTTCTCTGGTGACTGTTCCCTTTCTGTAACTGAGAGTGTTAAAAATAGAAATAATCAGTCTCCCTTTCAGTGTGACAATCTTTCTAAAACTATCCTTTCTCTGCAGTGCTGAGATGCCTGTGTCTATCTCAAGAGACTTGGCTAGAGGCAAATCTTACAGTTCTGACCCCAGTTTAAAAATGTCCCCACAATATCACAAATGCTTTCTAAAGAAAAGCCCGCTATACCAGGGCAATGGAATCTACATTTCCCATACAAGTCTTTGTACTGCAAACATTTCTGTTTTGAGGGGTCTTTTTGTTTTCTTCATGTTTGTTGTCCTATAATTTGTTTATCAGTTATTGTGTTCATGGGAAATTAGACTTTTTTTAAGTTTAATGGAAATAAGCCTCAGGTTCAGTACTTTCATTTGCAGTTACCTCCAGGACTTTAGTTATGCTCCATGGAATGCTACCACCGATGGCAAACTCCTGAGGTGAACCCCATCTTCCTAACTGACCCAGGGCAGAGGACAAATTCCATATGTAACCCCAGTGACTGACCTGGATTTTACCTACATGGTACTAACAACTTTGACTGCGTGAGAGGGTTAAAACTTAGGTATAAAGACCACCAAAGACCTGGCACACTCGTTGGCTTGGCTTGGTAAACTGAAGTGGTGACGGGCAAACACAGATCACTTGGGGTTGAGGATAAAGCCAGTGAGATGGGACTTGCCTAGCACGTGCAAGGCTCTGGTGAAATTCCCAGGGAGAACTACGTAAAACTCAGAGGACTGCTGGGATGTCCAGGGGTGTGGCTCTGGAGCCCTGCCCTCACTGCCTCTCTCTCCAAACACTGATGGAAAGGGCAACTGAGGTCTGAAGCTACTTTCATGTAGGACTTTCCAATGAGGCCTTGACTGGGTGAAAAGTGCACACTCTCCCAGGCTGACTATTCTCTGAATACATCAATCATCTAATGGGCAAAGTGACGTCTGGATCTCACCCCAGGGAGTGGCCTACGAAAGATCTCCAGTCTTCAAGTGCTGAGATGGTCGGAGAATTTCTAAAAATCCCTCGAGCCCAGATGGCTTTTAAGGGCATCTTTACAAGCTGCATCTCGGCAACTCAACTGAGCCTACACTATCCATGAGCTCCCAGAAGCAGGGCTTATGGGCCATCAGGAGGAACAAAAGGACCCTCTACTCATTTTTCCTAATTTTGGAGGTGTTCAAACAGAAAGCTGTGAACATTATTGTTTGTCTAAGAGAGATGGGGATGCCAGCAGCAAAATCTTAAATACCAGTCTGCAGCAGGTTCACAGTTAAATTAGGAACTAAACAGATCACAGCAGGTTTGAGCACAGCCCCTCTGTTCTCTCCTCCCCTCCCTGATGATACATTTCTCTGCAGTTCCCTTAATGCTAAATGCTTTACTTAATACATACATATACATATATATGTATGTATTATTATATATGTATATATATATGCAAGCTTTTTATTATATTCCTCTAACACATGTCAGTGCAGTTGAGTTCAACACATGATCATCTCCCAAGTTATTTTGGGCAAAGATTAAAATGCAAGAATCACACTGGAAGCTGTAAATGTGTACTGAGGGTGTGTGTGAGGAACGAAAGAGGAGAGCTATGAACAAACACATTCTAACTTAGTAAAGTGGGATTTCAAAAATAAACCTGGGCAGCCAGCAGCAGTTTGCACTGGGGCTGCTAAGTGTCAGGTTTCCTAAAAAAAAAAAGCAAGCCAGAGCAGCTAGAGCTGGCAGCCCCTGAGATGCCCGTGTGTGCTGCTATACAGTATAAAGGGTCCTTAACAGAGAGGGTTTCCCAGGGTCTCACACCTACTGTACTTTGGATCTTGCAGCAGAACGACATTTAATGCAAAGTTTAACAGGTCTTATTTCAAATAAGTGGTCACAACAGGATCTCTGGAGTGTCACCTTACAAGTGGGAGAAAAGAAAAAGGTTGCCCTGTGAACAGGTTTTAGAGGATGGGCCAGTCATTCAGGTTCTGAAGGCAGCTGACTTGAGAAAATCAACTGGAAGGAGAGTAGGCTCCGCAGAACCGTTCCTTTTTAGCTCCTTAAGTACAAGCGCAGAGACACTCTGTGACTGTGAGCTGGGGGCTGACCGATCCCATGGAGAAGTCTAGTACGACTCCACAGTAGCTAATGACACACGAGTTCTACTAGGATAGATGAGACACGCTGAGTGACCTTAGCCACATTCCCACAGTCATTCATCATACAAACGGCCTCGTGTGGTGCAGAAATTATGCAGGAGTTTAAAACGACACTGGACAAGTATGAAGCACATGTTCCGGGAGTGGAAAATGGATTTAGTTTACTTCTTTTGACTGTCCGTATCAAGTTATCACAGCCAAGGTTATACGGCTCCCCGAGGAGTCAAATATCAAGTGGACACTGAGGAACGTTCAGTTACATTTCTTGTTCATCCATGGAATGTGGAGCTGGACATTAAACCAGCAGGCAACTGGGCAAGCTATGAAACCTGGGCGTGTCTTCACTTATATCCCCATGGGTACCTGAGCCAACCGCCTCTTTCAGACAGTGCTCATGGCTCAGGCAACTGGGCAAGCCATGAAACCTGGG
>CAJQZJ010000184.1:93810-108205 GCA_907164525.1 Lophiomys imhausi
CTGGGCAAGCCATGAAACCTGGGCGTGTCTTCACTTACATCCCCATGAAACCTGGGCGTGTCTTCACTTACATCCCCATGGTACCTGGGCGTGTCTTCACTTACATCCCTATGGTACCTGGGCGTGTCTTCACTTACATCCCCATGGTACCTGGGCGTGTCTTCACTTACATCCCCATGGGTACCTGAGCCAACCGCCTCTTTCAGATAGTGCTCATGGGCGTGTCTTCACTTACATCCCCATGGTACCTGAGCCAACGGCCTCTTTCAGACAGTGCTCATGGCTCAGGCAACTGGGCAAGCCATGAAACCTGGGCGTGTCTTCACTTACATCCCCATGGGTACCTGAGCCAACCGCCTCTTTCAGACAGTGCTCATGGCTCAGGCAACTGGGCAAGCCATGAAACCTGGGCGTGTCTTCACTTACATCCCCATGGGTACCTGAGCCAACCGCCTCTTTCAGATAGTGCTCATGGCTATTGTGCTAAGTTTTCAAATGTGGCAGTGAGTTGCAAAAGTTCTTAAGGTGCTGAGTACTTGAGGGGAAACTAGACCTGTTTCTAAGAGCCACATCTGCATGTACACAGCATCTTTTCATCACGGGCCAGCCTGATAAGCAACGAAATCCTGTATAGCTAGGGGTCCACAGCACAGGTGAAGGCCAGGGGCACCCTGGAAAGCCACGATGCTGCAACGCTGAAGACACAGAAATGAAGTCCAGCTCTTGGTCCTTGCTATCATTCTCCAAATAGTCTCAAAGTGAGGTGACAGCTCAGCCCTTGGCCACTTCAGAAACCGAGTGTGATCAGATGTGTCTAACCAAGTTTTCCTTTGCTAGAAAGTCCTCATTCCTCAAAGGAAACCAAAGCTTTAGATAGCTGCCTAACTTACAGCCAGTGTGACTTTCAAACTAAAGAAGCTTTGGACAGGATCAACAAGCAGCAATAACTAGACAAAGGGGACCCTCAAAGGCCCACAACAGGGAGGACAACAGCCTCACTGGGGTGTGGCAGGGAGACTCAAGGTGAGCAATCCAAAGCAGTGGCAAAGAATGGAGGTCCCTAGCACCAGGATGCCATGGGTTATCTGTTCTTCCCTGGGAGATGCATCGCTGCCTCTCGGAGGGAGGAGAAAACCTGATGTAACTTATGGGGCCCAGGGAGGACAGAAAGCGAGATTCACCAAGAGTCTTCCTCAAACTTATAGAAACAGTAACAGTTGTGGAGGAAGGAGACACGGGGCAGCTGAGCTGCCTGCAATTTGAGCACCAGAGACTGCGCCCTTATGAACCATCGAGTTATGGTGGGCTTTTAGTGAGGTGTCCTCCTGGAAGCCACCCAGTTACCTGTAAGTAACCCCTCATCCATGGTACCTGTAAGTACCCCCAATAAACTCAATGGTTCACTAAACTAGATTTGGGTGGAATCATTTGTTGGTCTGTAGTCAGAGCTCCATCTGGGGCACAGACATCTGTTCATGTCTCCTAAGAAAAAGTCAAGTTGGGTGTGATACTTTGGTGATCATTTTATAAGAATACATGCTACTGTTAGCTCTGAATTGAGTGAGACAGACCCACTCAACAGAGCACAGAGGCTAGGCACAATCTGCCAGATTCTCCACAATGCTGTATTTCCAAACCAAACAGGAAATGATGCCTTTCCTCTTGGTAGTATTTGGAGAATTTTGAAATGGGGCCATATCAAATATTAGCAAGGTGACTCACTGGTGATCAAACCCAGAGGAGCCTCCGCTCCTCCTGTATGTAGTGTGTAGAGCCTCCGCTCCTCCTGTATGTATCGTGTTTTCTTCCTTTCTACTGCCAAAGGTTCTGAGTCCTTTCTAAACCATTTAGTTCACCCTGTGTCCCCTCCCTATGCAAACTGAAACTTGAATTCACCTTTGCCATTCAACTTTAGCATAGGAGCTGTGTGTACATGGGGTTAGAAGAGCACACTTGTCAACAGGCTCTTACTGATGCAGGCAGTGTGAGTATTTATAATGGAGTAGTGATGCCCTTTATCCTGGTTACCGTTTCCAACTGAGTGATATTTCTTGAGGCTTTGTGCATTTATAAAAGTGATGGGCTGAAAGAGACAAGTTATCTGTGGGGTGAAAATCTAGCCAGGGAGGAATTTAAAAACCTCTTCTTGGTGTGATGTGGAAAACTGAATTTGCACACGGCTCTGGGCCGACTCCAGCTATGTAAACACCACCAAGCACATGCAATGTAGAGAGAGATTATCCAGGCAGCAGGAAAACAACCCCCTCTGCTCTCCCCACATCCATCTCAGTTTGTTTATGGGGAGATGATGAGCTACCAGATACCTCCCTGGATTCTGGTCCTATCTAATCACAGCTTAGCGATTCTCACAGCAGGCGCAATCACCAGCAAACAATGGCTTCTAACTGGATTTGGTAATTACTTCACTAATGGCAATGATTCCATTCAGAATGCCGCCATCACACTGACCATGTCTTCTGTGGCCATCCTGAGGGTCAGTTTACTTGGGGGTGGGGGTGGGGTGGCAGAACTCACCAAAGACAATTTGAAATAACCTCCACCCCCTTTAAAGTTGAATCTTCACATACCTTTAGAAGGTCACTTCCCAGCCCTTGCACATGTACGCAAAGGCCTACAAACTATGCAATGTAAGATGTGTGTGATGTTAGGGTGTGGTGATTAAATTTAATTGTCAGCTTCACCGTATTGAGAAATGCCTTCATCAAGCAATGCTGACCTAGGTGTGTCTGTAGTGGCCTTTCAATTAATTACAACCCGGGGGGCTCTGACCTAACAAATGGATTAATTCCTAGGTGAATTTGTGGTTGATGGCACTATTGGGAGGTGGTGGAAGAGGTGGGGTCTAGCAGTGGTGGGGGGTCCTTGGGCTATCTCTCTGCAACTACAACTTGCCTAGGCCTTCTGTATCACTCTGAGCTTCCTGACCACATCACTGCCATGCGCTCCAGCCACTATGTGGCTTCCAAGCACACAGCACCAAGAAACTGTCGACTGACCCCTCCCAGAGCTAACCAGGCCCTTTAAGTTGGTCTCTCAGGTCTTCCAGTCATGGCTACACAGAAGTAACTAATGTGGGGAGCGCAGGAGTAGACAGATCGCCATCACGGGGAGCCCAGCATTTTTCACTCTTCCTCTTGATGCCCTCGATAGAATGCTGAGAACAGTAGCCACCTCCTCTCTCTATGTTCCTGGCTCCCGGGGTTGTGAGCGCTGCAGCTGCTGCTCGCTCTGGCTCTGGGGCTGCCACACGCCT
This sequence comes from Lophiomys imhausi, assembly GCA_907164525.1. Taxonomy (NCBI): domain Eukaryota; kingdom Metazoa; phylum Chordata; class Mammalia; order Rodentia; family Muridae; genus Lophiomys; species Lophiomys imhausi. The sequence continues at coordinate 97,085 of CAJQZJ010000184.1, forward strand.
ACCTGCTCCACCCGCCACAGGAGGGCCTCCTTCTGTCGCCCCCACTCCTGCCGCTCATTGTCCAGCCGCTCCAGCAGCTCCACCTTCTCTCGGTTCCAGTTCTTCTCTCGGTGATGGATCTGCCAGCGCAGGTCCATGACCAGGCCGTGGCTGTCAGCCAGGAGCTTTTGGTGTACCTCTCTCTCCTTTTTCAAGGCCCCTTTGCCCTCAGCAGAGGAGTCGAGCTCACCCAAGCTTTTCTCGGTTTTCTCCTCCAGCTGCCAAAAAGAAAAGACACAGGAACACTTTTTCTGGAAGTCGAGCACTGGAGGGAGAAAGAAAGCTCAAAGCTTAATATATCTGCGCATGGTCCCAGGGTGCATACTTAGGTCAAGCAGGACTGATCTCATGGGAAAACAAAGCAAATTTCATTTGTAAAGCCAGAAATGAGAATATCGAATGCAAAATCTCACAGATTGTGGAGCACAGCTCTTAGGGACTCCTTCTTAGCGCCACCTCCCAGCCTAAGTCACTCTGCTGCCTCTATCACTTGACGGTGGTACCAATGCCTGGTCTAATATTCTTGACCCCTCTATCGTAGATGATATCGTAGATGGAACCCAATATCCTCTAATAAATGCTTGTCAAATACCTGGGGGCAAAATATCCAAACCAAACAAAATATATGTTACATCTTATATAGTCAGACTGGTAGAAATCAGAGAGAAAAGACACGTGACCCAGAGGCAACAGCACTGGGGCATCCGTACAGCTCTTCCTTCCTCTGCGTACCCATGAAGCATCGGTTTTATCTACGTGCTTTTGGTTCCCGGATCCACCGATCACTGGACATGATGCTCAAGGATTATATAAGACTTTTTGTCAGAAACTATGCAAGTCAGACAACAACGGGCACCTCTAAATGGCCCAGTTTGCAAAAATTTAAACTGGATAAATGCACTGGTTGGTTACTGTCAACTTGACACAAAGCTAAAAGATCTGGGCAGGGGAAGTCTTAATTAAGAAGATGCCTCTGTAAGACTGCAAGCAAGTCTCTGTGTGTGATATCATCTTGATTTGATCATTGCTGGGGAAGGGCCAAGCCCATTGTGGGAGGTGCCTTCCTTGGTCTGGTTGCCCTGGGTTCTTTAAGAAAGTAGGCTGAACAAGCCATGATGAGCAAGCCAGTAAGCAGCACCCTTCCACAGCTTCTACTTCAGTTCCAGTCTCTAGATTCTTGCCTTAAGTTTCTGCCACGACTTCCTTCAAGAATGAACAGTGTGACATGGAAGTGTAGGCTGAAGCAAACTCTTTCCTCCCCAAGTTACTTTTGGTCATGGTGTTTTTTCAGAGAAGTAGAAACCTAAATAAGACAATAAAATTCCAAATTTCAAAACTGAAGGAGAAACCCTTTCTAACACACAGAAATGAAATGCACAACAAAAACGGAAACAACTCTTGCCAGCAGAGCTCCCTCTCCAGACAGACATGGGAGGGTCTTCAAGCCGAAGGAATATGGACCAATACTTTGATCTATCTGAAAATGCACAGTGGAAATGGCAGATATAAATATAAAACTCACTTCCTCCATTTTAATTGATTTTGAACATCACATTGGTCTGAAGCAAAACCAGATGTGATACGTTTGTATTTATAGCCCATATAGACGTAAACAGTGACGATAGAGGGGATACTGGGGGTGAAGTATGAGCTGGCCAAAGCTCCTTCCAGCACGTGGAGGTACTTAACAAAGACAAGGTATGCTACTTAGTTTTTATAGCCACCATAGAAGAAGGCCCCTCAACTGAGGAACTGCCTCCATCAGACTGGTCTGTGGGCATAAGGACTTTTTTATTCAGAGAGCCTAGCTGCTTATACCAGGTTGGTACAGATTTACTCAGTGGAATAGAAAGGTTGTGTCTCGTTTTGTTTTCCCCATACTAGAGATGCAGCCACGGGCCTCACACATGCTAGGCAAGTGCTTTTATTTTGAAATTGATTCCAGTTTGTTACCAAGGATGACCTCAGACTTGAGATTCTCCCGCTTCAGCTTTCCCACAGGTATATACCAGCTAAACAAAACTGTCCCATGTGTTGATGGATCCTCACTATTTAGAGCAAGACTTAGGGTGGAAGAAAAAAAAATAGAGATTTGAGCTCCACTGAAAATATCTGGGTTTTTGTTTTGTATATTAGGTAGAAGAGGGTCAAGCTGGGCTCACAACAAGTAAACTAGCGTTAGCTGCAATTCACTGATCTGGGCAGCACATTAAGTTTTCAAAACAGCTGAGGCAGAAGATGAACAGTCAGTGATACCACCTGGCTTCTAGACTTGAAGTCCTAACTTATTTCCTGACAGGAAGGCCTTCTCCCCTGAGGCTTTATTTGCAGCCAGTAGACTGGTGGGTCTCAGGCTCCTCTGAAGCTGAGATGCCATGTCTGAAAATGGCTCACATGAACAATTACCGCTTCCTTCTTAAATTCTTTTTTGTTTGTTTGGTTTTTTCGAGACAGGTTTTCTCTGTATATCTCTAGCTGTCCTGGACTCACTTTGTAGACCAGGCTGGCCTCGAACTCGCAAAGATCCACCTGGCTCTGCCTCCCAAGTGCTGGGATTAAAGGCGTGCGCCACCACTGCCCGGCTAAAAACTTCAACTCTTTTTTTTTTTGGTTTTTCAAGACAGGGTTTCTCTGTGTAGCCCTGGCTGTCCTGGACTCACTTTGTAGACCAGTCTGGCCTCGAACTCACAGAGATCCACCTGCCTCTGCCTCCCAAGTGCTGGGGTTAAAGGCGTGCGCCACCACGCCAGGCTACCGCTTCCTTCTTATCTACACAGATCCCCTGTACCTGTGATCCTTAATGGCAGCCCATCGAATAGCATTCTAGCACATTTCTCTTGTGGTTCCATGGTTTTGTAGGGTTGGCCTGAAAGGCTCTGTTCCTGACTATATAAGGACTATGAGCCCAAACCCAAAGTCAGAGGACAGAGCAGGTAAATGTGGTAAGAATTTTGTTATTTTAAAAATCCATTTGTGAGAATGTTTTTGTTTAATCCCAGGTGTGAGGTTGCTTCAGTTAAGACCACAGATATAAACTATTAACTGCCTCATGAGCTAGCAGGGGCGTGGCCTAGCAAGCTGAGCAAGTTTAACTCTGAAGGACTTGAGAGAGGGGATAAAAAGCCAAGCAGGGGGCACTACAAAGAAAAAAGGGTGGTTGCTGCTCTCCCTGCTGCTGGTTCCTGGTTTGCTGGACTTCTGGATATTGTGACTACTGAGATTGGTATTGTCCCCAAAGAACCCAATGACTGTAATCAGCAGAAAGTAGCTCAGAGAACTCCGTCCTTTTTCCCTTTAACCTTCTTTCTCTCCTCCCTAGTGTTGTAGGGTTAGAAGGAACAAGGGTTGGAAGAGAGGTAGAGGTATTAAGTACAGTAAAAATAATTAGAAGGAATATAAAACAAAAATAATAAAAGCCACCTTGTTACAAGTGAGCTTGTGGAATCTGATGGCAGACAGCAGCGGGGGTTCACAGGGTCAGTGGCAGTACCTAAGTTCATGTGACAGAACAGGAGAACTTGAGGGGTATCAGGAGGTCATGTGGCATGACAGTGAACTTGGGGAGTCCTAAGAGAGCTGTTTTCATCTTTTACCACAACTGAAGCTATTTACAGATATCTCCTTCTTAGGGAACTTTTTCTTTTCATGACTGAGTCAATTCATATAAAATTTTAATAATCTGTCTCACAACAAAGGCTAGAAAATAAATGACCAACAACACATAGACTCTGTTCCCGCCTTATGACCTCGAAATACCCTGGATCAGCATATGCTGTGTGAGACACACCCAGAGGGGGTGTGTTCAGCAAAGGCTGCTTCCTATAGCCTGAGCCACGCCCCACAGACTAGGCTGTAAATCCTCTGGAGTGGGTCACTGGCTTTTCCCATCCTAGCATGGATTCAGATTTGAGGCAAGTTGCCTCTTCTGGACCTCAGTTTCCTTGGTATAAAAAGGAAATTGGACTTGACAGGGTTTCTAAGCCACAAGTGGAAGCTCTTTTCAATGCTCTGAAAATCTTAAGGGGAGCCACATGTTGCCTTTTTCAGAGGTGACACAACCACCAGGGTCTGAAGACACTGCTGTGGGGCACACCTTTCATCTTGGCACTTGGCAGGCAGAGAGGCAGGTGACTCTCTGTGAGGCCAGCCTGGTCTACATAGCAAGTTCTAGTCCAGCCAGGGCTACACAGTGAGACCTTGTCTCAAAAAGAAAAAAATTAAAAAGAGTCTGCTCTGGCTTCTTGTGGTCCAGGACAGTCAGCTCCACATGGCGACAGCTTCCACAGCCTTGCGTAGTGCCAAGGGGACAGATAACCCAACGAAATGCTACTGGTGAAGGCATATTTCAAAGGGGACTACTGTGAACAGGGGAGCTTGGGAGGTGAGGCACTTCACAGACAGCCTCAAGCCCTGCTTTCCCTGTCTCTGAACCAGGATGGCTGTGGGGGATTTACCTGTGCCTCTTCGCTACCCATCCTGTAGAGAGTAAAGGGGAACAGACACACACAGTGTTCAGGAGGGAGGTGGCCCAAGGAGAGAGTACCTGTTCCAGGCGGCACTTGAGCGCAGCCCACTCCACATCCCAGGCAGCCTTGTCACTGGCATGCTGCTGCTGCAGGCGCAGACGGGCATGCTCGTCTTCTCGAAGCTCTGAACGGAGGTTCTCCAGCAGGACCTTGAGGGCCCTGAAGAGCTGCTGGTTCTCCACCACCTGTGGCAACAGAGCCTGGTTAGGGTACCTCAACAATGAGTGTCTGAAGAAGGGAAGCAAGCAGTCAGTGGTGGCTGGAACACCGGTCATGTTCCCTGCAGAAGGCACAGGGGCCTACAATCACTGACTAATGGCAAGATGGTCTCACCCTGGCCAGAGGCCTCCTGAGGCCAAGGCCCTGAGCAGGTGCTGAGAGGCCGGACCATGGGTTGGTGCTGTGGGCACCTGCAGCAGAGGCGCTCTGAACCCTGAAGGGTTAGAGTCAAGAAGTTGCCGTAGGCCACGGGGACCCCCTGAAGCCAGGCTGTCAGGATGCTCTGTGGACTTCAGACATGCAAAACTCTCAGCTGGGCTGGCCGCTATGCTACAGTGTCACTCTGGTGCCAGCTATTGAACTAGAAGTGATCTCTGAGGGCCTAGGGGTGCCAGGGACACATGGTGATCCCTCTTTGACTTATGGTTACTAAGAGGCTGTAACAATGATGAGCAAGGTGGGGCAGGAGAGCAGCTTTTCTCTGAGAGTTCCTAATTAAAGCCAGGGGTGAAAAGCTGAACTTACTCACACAGGGTTTGCTGATCCCAAGACTGAACCTTATTACTGTTTGTACTTCACATAAAAACTACTAGGCTTTCCAGACCCTGCCCAGCCTTTGAAGGCACACTTTACAGCTCTGATTTCTGTTTTAGTGTGTGTTGGCATGGGCATTATATCACAAAGTCTAGCACATAGCACATCTTAGCACTGGGGAACCTAAGACAAGAGGATTGCAAGTTCCAGGCCAGCCTGGGCTACACAGTGAGAATGTGTTATGGAAAAGTTGCTGCATCAAATGTAGTTAATTTTGACAGTGATAAGGTCTACTACCATTTAGTTCGTTTTTAATTTCTGATAGTCAACACCAATATTTACTTATGACAAAAGTCATTAAGAGTAAAATTCAGTGAACGTTTGAAAAATTTGGCAGGTAGAAAACCTTCTAAAAGTTCTACAGTCCCTCCAGCTACTGGATCCCAAGGAGATGGATGTCCATGAACACCTGAAACTCCACATCAAAAGTACTTACAGAACATGCAAATGCAAGTTATGAGAGCAGTTACGTAAGAAGAGGTGTTGCAACAGTCCTTTCAGAAATACACATCTTCAGAGAGATGCAGGGGTGGCTTAGGGGTAAGAGGACTGGCTGCAAATCACCCAGCAACATAAAAAAGAGAAATACACATTTTCATATAGGATTTTTCTGGAAAATGATATATTTTGTAAGAGATTTATTTTCACCTTTATATCTTTAAATTAAAAATCACTACCTTTCATCCAGGTGGTGGTGGAGCACACACCTTCAATCCCAGCCCTTGGGAAGCAGAGGCAGGCAGATCTCTGAGTTCAAAGCCAGCCTGGTCTACAGAGTGAGTTTCAGGACAGTCAGGGCTACACAGAAACCCTGTCTCAAAAAACCAAAAAGAAAAAAGAAAACAAAATCACTACCTTTCGAATCAAATAACATTAAGGCTTAAGTTTCTAAGCACATTTGGGTCCAAGTCATCAACATAAATACCCTATGATCCTAGGACGGTATTCGCTACCATAGAATGAGCTCCAAAAATGCTGTGGCGTTGAAGGTGGCCAGAGAGAGCTGGCAAGCCCAGAGAATCAATGAGGAAGCTACTTGTTATTATAATCACCCAGGAACCTAGTGTGGAGTGGCAGGAAGCCAGGGCAGCTACTACTATGAACATAACACCAATCCATGTCAACATTTCTAGAGACCCTCATGCCATGGATGAGCATGGTTCTCCTAAATGGTTTTGATGCACACACATAAATCCAGTAATGGTAGTCACTCTACTTACAATTTATGTTTTTAATTTTATGTGTGTGTTTAGCCTGCATATAGGTTGATGCACTACACGAGTAGTTAACAGATGGTTGTGAGCCACCATGTGGATAACGGGAATCGAACCCGGGTCCTCTGAAAGAGCAGGTAGTGCTCTTAACCACCAAGCCATCTCTCCAGCCCCTATTTACAATTTCTTATGGGCCAGGGTGTGTGCTAACTTATTCATCTGTATGACCTTACATTTCCTATCAATCTTGATGATTTATAGGGGGAGAACTAAAGGAGCAAACAGGTATGCCAAGTCCCACTCTACAGACCAAAACTTGGGTCCACTGCCACCAAGGATGGCCAACCCAAGCCAGAAACATTTAAAAACTCACATTACACTGTTCCCAGTTGTTTCCTTTTCCTTTCCGAGGAAGCACCCTATCCTTGAGAAACTGCCGTCATCTTTCTCAGGTCTTTCCTGATGCCTCTTGCTAAGATAGGTTTCAAGGTAAAAAAGATGATCCAAAGCAAGGTAAAAAGCAAATGCATCAACACTTGCTGGGTCTGGGAGTTCAAGGCCAGTCACGGTTACTTAGTGAAGACTCTGGTCCATAAAGATTTCATGATCCACAAAATCATTTGGACACAAGAGCTGTTTGAAGTTTACATGCTAGAGCCAAACCATGCAACCTTTTTGGTTTGTACATCTCAGTACTGGTAAGTTTTAACCCAAACAAAACACAAATAACTTTTTAATCTCTTCAGACTGGATGGTTCATACCAATGGCTTTTCTATTTCTTGTTCCTTTATTTAAGGGCATTCCAGTTTTTTGCAGCTCATCTCTCTTGAGTGGGGTACTTTAACATTCAAACTTGAAGTCTGAGCTCATGGTCACTAACTGAAGGTCAGGGCTTGCCTTCAGCCACCCAGATTGCCTTGCAAGCCTGTGGTACTACTACTCATAGCAACTGAAGCAGGAGAATGGACATGCTGAGATACCAAGATAGTTGTAGTGCAATGCCAGCTGTGTTTTCAGAATCTGAGATTTCTGAGAGAGATGCATCACGTAAAATTGTTAACTGTGTGAAGAGAGAAGCCATCATGGACTGTGCTCGGCTTACCTGGGAGCTGTTATCTTTGGAAACAGGCTTAATCTAAAGGTGAATGGAATACACTGACCTGCCCCTATGGGGTCACTCACAAAGTGACAGTCACAAAGGCAGGAGAGCTGCCCTGATTGCTTGACCCATGCATGGCCAGTTTCTATTTGACAGAGAAGGGAGCTTATGTGGCGTGCAATAAAAGCAAACGAACCAATTCCAGGCAGTCCTAGTTTATTGGCAGGAAACCCCTACCGAGAACTTAAAAAACAATAGATCCGCATACCAGCACCATTTTCCTAAAGCCATTTGTCACTCCTGCCTTTATTGTCACACTATGATTAAATTCAACATTCTTTTCTGCAGATAAAAGAGAATGGGCCATTGTAGACTGGCCTTGAAAGTGTATTCTACGGTGGGGGCAGCCCTTCCAGGAATGACTCTCACTGTCATCTGCCTTCTGGCTAGGAATGTCTCAGGGGCTCATGGCCAGGAGGGATCTCAGCCTATAGTCTGAAGAGTCCCCCAAGAATAAATTCAGGTCAGTGAAGGCCTATTAAAGAGGCACATTTTTAGAAGGTTATCCTGAGTTACCAGCTAATAACTAAGAGCTGCTAATAACTTGGTATGTATAACCTGAGCTGAGAAATCCAGGCAAGTCAGATGAAAACAGAACTACTGTTCAGAGAGCTCTAGGGCACCCCACTTCCCCCACCCCTCCGCCCCATTGTGTAAAGGTATGTTATAAATTACTGAGTGTGGTGAGTTCTGGGAGGGAGGCTGGGGGTGTTGAGACAGTCCTTTTACTAAGTACTTTAAGTACCTGTGAATCTTTTCCTGTGTGCAGTTTCTGGAGACAACAGCAGCAAATACATAACAAAGACCAAGTACTCTGGTCTGGCTCCTATTGAAGCTGTAGGGTCTAAATAAACCAGGCCATAGTGTGCAAAGCCAAAATGCAAACACTATTCTAGGCTCAAGAGGGGAACTTTTAAAAGAACTTATCTTTTTGAAGGGAGCAGGGACTGAGCCCAGGCCCTTGTGCATTTGAGGCAAATGCCCTTCTACTGAACTACATCGGCATCCTGTCATTGAAGTCTGTTGTTTTTTAATAATTTGTTTTATCTTATGTGCTTTGGTGTTTTACTTGCATGTATGTCTGTGTGTGATCCCCGGAACTGGAGTTACAGACAGTCCTGAGTTGCCATGTGAGTGCTGGGAACTGAACTGGGATCCTCTGGAAGAGCAGACAATGCTCTTAACCGCTGAACCGTCTCTCCAGCCATTTGTTTTTGGAGACAAGGTTTTGCTATGTAGCTCTGGTTGGCCTGGCTGAGTGCTGAGATCACAGGCATGTATCACCACAGCCAGCACACATACACAAAGCAGAGTGGTGGTTCTGACATGCTAATCTCATCTATTGGAAGTGCTCTTTCCAGATGTTTATCTTGGGAAAAACAAACAGGGAGGGCAGGATGGACAGCTAGAAAGCAAAGCTTCCAAGACTAGAGTTAGTGAAAGCCCATTGGCTGGAGGGGAGGCCAGCTGTGGGGCAGCCCCTTAAGGCTTTAACTCTGCAGTTGGACTGGGGATGAAGGCCTGGCTCTAGCAGCAGAGTGAATGAAGTCTTAGAGATCAACGTGGAATCACACTTCTTAAGCTACTGCTGTAAATCTCACATTAGGTTCTCCACACTCACAGCAAAAATTGTGTCATCTCCCTGAATGTCAGAGTAAATTTCCTGCAGCTAACTATCCTACTGCCAGGAAAAATGAGCTGTTTTCTCTGTAACCACCCTAGCCACCCCCTTTGTTTTGCCCTGTGGTCACAGGGTCCGAGTTCTGGCAACACGAATCACCTGTGCTTCAGACCTCAGTTTCAGAGGTTACTAAGAAGTATGAAATGCATTAACAGCCTTAGGAATGCTGGCCTCCAATGGCCATGGGCAGCCAACAGCCCAAAGCTTGTTGGGAATTATACAGCTGGTTCTCCTTGGCTCCCAGCTTCAGCTTGTCCCAGGAGCAAGAAAAATGAAAGGGCTCACTGTGCTTGAGAGCAAGGTCACTGCCATGGGATCATGTGAATGTAGGATGGGAAGCATGTTTGCCAACCTGATGAATTTTGCTTCTGACCTGTACTCAACATTGAGTGGGAACATGCAATATTTTTTTAACTTTTCTGGATATGATAAATGTTGCCATCCATGGGGTTCCACTGTGAGAATTGCAGCAAAACACATTTTGGGGCCTGAGAAATTTTGTTCCTTGCTCATTTGTCCTTGAGAAAGCCATTTGGCCGTGTTCCCCATGCTACTTATCACTCCCTGAGGTTCCCAGGGCTTTGAAGGGGCCACGGTTAGCACAGAAGCTTTTCAAAAGCACGTGCAGTGGCTTTTGCACACAGGCTGCCCGGCTAACAACCACACCACTCCCTGAGAGGCAAATCTTCTCATGGAGAGTGTTCACTCTCGGTGAACCAGCTGTCGCCCACAGTAGAGCTCATGACTCTCCCATCCTCACGTCCATGGTACTGTGCACACACTTGCCTTCACGACTGCAGGCTGGTGGACTCAGTGAGATGTGGCCCTGATTCTGACATGTGCACTCCCCCGCCAGCCAGCAAGATGTGTGAAATGGAAACTCACACGAGTAACCACAGAAGGCAAGGGGAGATGAACCTTCAACCACACTGATGGGTAGTTCCATCTGAGTGACTTTACATTATTTTTCACCCCAAGGGTAACATTTTCGATGACTGTTTAGAAAACCAGATGTGTTACATCTCTTCCCTTCTCCCAAGCGTTTGGACACACTCCTGGGAAATGGTCACCAATGAAAAGGCCACACCGTCTTAGTATTGATTGGAACCAATCACTGACACTTCAGATGACTAACTGACAAGGCCTCTTCAAAACAATAGAACGCCTACATTTTAAAGCTTTATTCGTAATTTCTAACATTCTAGCTTATAACTAGAATTGCAGCAAAACACATATCCAAGATTGGGGCCCGAGAAAACTGCTGGAAAACTTATTCCATGACCTCAACTCTCCCCAGGGATTCTGGCACAGTGACGCACTTCCTGATGACAGTGAGGAGAGGCTCCTTTGAAAGTCATTATCTCCATTCTGAGTCACATTGCTCAGGGAAAATGAAGGCGGGTGCGGTTCAGACAGCTGTTCTGATCTGTGTATGAAGAGAAAGTGTTGGGAGAAACTCCAAATATCCCCTTAGCCTGCACTCCAAATAGCAGTGTTTCTCATTGGAATCTGTACCGAGTCCTGGTGACAGCCATCTCCCACTTGACCTACACAGCTTTGGGCAGAGAGGACAGGTGAGAGGGAGCAGCAGCTGCACAGCATACAGCAGGGATAATCCAGAATGTCTGTGGCTGGAAGGCTGGGCTGTGCCCAGGGCCAAAGCCCCTGTACCCTTACCCTAGCAAGCA
>CAJQZJ010000184.1:124272-192256 GCA_907164525.1 Lophiomys imhausi
CACACACACACACACACACACACACACACACACACACACACACACACTTCACACACACTACCCTATTCTTCCTGTTGGTGCTGTTGGCTGGGGAGAAAGTAGCCATTACAAAGTAGCATAGAGCCCCAGAGCCTTTGCAGGTGGGCCCTGAAATGACCTATAGTTTGTTGATTTGTCAAGAAGCTTAACAGTTAATTTTGGGGAAATCCATGCACATTGAAATCATCACATAAGTGACATATGAAGAAGGAGAAAGTTAAATGAAGTCAGAGATCCATCAGCAACTCGGTGGTGACTTCGTGGATCTGACCTGGTTCATCATCAGCACCCAGAGAACGTCACGAAAATCCCTCATCAAAGCCCAGTGGTAAAGCCAACAGGATTCAGGGACTACATCTACCCTGTGCCCACTGTAAACCCTCACATGTCTGATAATCCAGAAGGTTCCACCAGTACAGCGGGGTTAAACAGCTCTTAAGTTGGAGCCTAGCTTTTCCACTGACTAGCTGAGGTTCATGAGATAGGGCAATTCATCTTCCTTTTTGGCATATGTTCTTCAAGGCTCCCAAAGTGACATGAGGACAGAAAAGGTGATGATGGGCACCAAGGAGCAAGCAAAGTTGAGGTACCACAAAGGAACACACACTGATATCGAGCACATTTTGGCTACTGCCAGCAAAGACACCTGGGCTCCTTGCCAGGCAAGAGCCACTTTAGAGCCTTTTGTTCCGGGTCTCTGATTTAATTGCTCTGACATGGCAGGAAATTTGCACAGAGACCAAAGAAAGAAGCTAAGTGTTTGAAAATCTGAGAAGTGGTTCTCAGCAGAATACCAGAGAATCCAAAGGACTCCGGAGGCAGGTACTGCTATTCACAGCCCCACTCCACTGCCTGGCAGAGGTCAAACTACCTTTTCAGCCTGGGCCCTGTGCCTTGAAGCAATCTATACTACCTTGGCGTAGGAAATTGTTTTATTCTTTGTGTTCAGTATGTAGGAACAGTGACTTTCACAAAGCAGTCTTGTGTGGTTGACAGAGGCAGGGGTGATGTCCATAAAGGCCCCACCACCACATGGAGAAAATACTAACACCAGCCCTGAGACTTGCTGGACTGCTGCCATCCAGGTTGCCAGTCACATGATGGAACAAGTCAGTCTTCCTTGCATGGCTGACTGCTCGTGTTCCCACCATCCAGGTGGCTAGATTAAGTTCTTGAGCTCAGAGAACCACAGCTACTCTGGCACATCCTGGCAGCACTAAGCCATCTGGTGGTGAGAAACTGCTTCCTTGGTGCCATCCAGCTTCTGCCTTGCCCGTCTCTCCCTGACCACAGACTCATGGAAGGACTGCATGGGTGACTTGGAAGACTCAAAAGGAATCTACAACCAAACTGCAGGAAGCACGATCTGTGACATCCCCTGGAGCCTTTGTGTACCCTATGAGTGACACACTCCCATCACTGTCCCCTGGGACCTCTTCCCCAACACACACCTTTGTGTGCTATGAGAGTGATCTATACATGTCACAGACTTCAAGTTATGAGAATTTTCACACTAAAGACTTAGTTTTGTCTAGGCAGACAGAAAGAAAGAAAGAAAGAAAGAAAGAAAGAAAGAAAGAAAGAAAGAAAGGATTTCATGACTAACTAGAATTAAGGCTACTGGTCCTATTTCTTTTCTTGTTTTGTTTTTTGACACAGGGTTTCTCCGTGTAACAGCCCTGGCTGTCCTGGACTCACTCTGTAGACCAGGCTGGCCTCAAACTCACAGAGATCCGCCTGCCTCTGCCTCCTGAGTGCCGGGACTAAGGTGTGTGTCATCATGCCTGGAATCTACCCTTTTAATCACCAGCAAAATGGATGCATAGATTGTGAGGTTGTGATTTCTTCCTCAGATAGTACTTCATGCAAGCCACAAGGACGGACACACAGTGAGCTTGATCCCAACACAAATGGCTGAAAGAGTGTGCAATTTGCATATCACCTGAAGATTCATCATTGTCCGGTCTTCTTTTCCTTAAAGAAGAAGCTATACAAACAGTGGGCACTCTGACCAGTGATGAAAAGCATGCTGCCATTCCCACCAACACTCATGCACACTACAAGGCCTGCCACCAGAACTAAAGCAGAGTGGGGTTGGGGAGAGAGAGGGAGAGGCTAGGAGAACCCTGAAACCTGGTAAAGGAAGAAAGTGAAGGACTCAGTCTCCCTCCCTGATGCCATTGCAACTGAAGTAGGACCCACCACTCTGTGAGGTCCATGAGAGACAGGGGCCCCTCTATCTAAGGGGCACTGAGCTCAGCCTGTTCTGTGGAGGAGCCTCTCCTAATGAGACAAGTTCAGCTCAAACAGCTGGCAGCTATATGTTATTAACTTGTAAGCAAAGACTTCTTGGAAACTCTGCCAAGACTCTAGTGGAGGGATCTAGGTTGAATTCTACACGTGGGAGTACCAAGCTTGAGTTTCAAGAGCCCATGGATAGTTCCAGACACAGTCTGAAAGGACAAGGTTGAGTCCATCTTTGAAATGGAAACTACTCCAACTATGGGCAGAAAAAACAAGCATGGCATGGGGTTACACACACGGGGACCAGCACCATCACCAGCGGCCGGAAAGGCTTGTCAAGCAACAGAAATACATCACTGCTGGTGTATATTCTTGGGCTTGCAAGTCTGCCATCTAGCCAGCACCCCAGCAGCCAGCTGCCCACGTGCCTACCTTGTGCCTCGGTGCCAGCTTCCTTTGGGTTTTGGTGGCTGACCTGCAGTTCCCAGGGCGTTCCACTCCACCATTCTGCTGAACAGAAACTCCTTTCTCAATCACCCTGCAGGCTGTGTGGGGAAACTCCGCATAGCACGGGTTGCTTTCTCACACACCCAAGAAGCTACAGTCCGTGTTCCTGGCATGTTATACCCACCCTCTGCATCAATCACCAACTGCATTTTGAGAGAAGAGCTCAGGGATGGGCAAGACATGGGGAACTGTAGAAATAGTCAGCAGTGGAATGCCTTTAATTTCCCTGTGATCAATGGATTCTGAAATGAGATTTGGGGGAACTAGTGGGGGGTGGAAGAGAAATAAGTGTTGTGTTGAGTCCTCGAATGACACTGAATTTCTGGAGGGCACAGGAACCAGGGTGTGACAGTTTGAGTAAGATGTTCCCCATAGTCTCCGGCATTTGAACACTTGGTCCCTAACTGCTGACATCGCTTGATGAGGCTTAGGCGGTGTGGTCATGCTGGAGGAAGTGCATCACTGGGGGCGGGCTCTGAAATTGAAAGGCCTCCAGTCACCCCAGATTTGATCTCTCTACTTCCTGCCTGTGGTTCAAGATGTGAGCTGTCAGCCTGCTGCCCCTCAACAGCCATGCCTGCCTGCTGCCATGCTTCCCTCCCTTGATAGGGATGGACTCTTATCCTTCTGGAGCCGTAAGTCCAAATAAACTCTTCCTCAGCCATGAGTGTTCTTATCACAGCAGTAGAACAGTAACTAATTCACAGGGGAACCATGAAGAGGGGGTTTCCGGGGACAAGGTGCAGACAGGCCCTTGAAGCCCTCTTCCGTACCCTGACTCATTGCTTCTCTCTAGTTACCACTTGCTACTTAGAGTCTGCTGAAACTATACACCAACAACACCTTTGTTCTCTTCAAACACTTTATACTAAAAGCAATTTTCAGAAAAGGAATACAGAAAGGCAACTTCAAAAAAGCTAGAGAGCCTGGAAGAATAAATAACCTGTCTGTAAAAAAGGGCTAAACTTTCTCAGTTTTCCTGCTAGAATGTTTTACTTTCCAGTGAGCTGATATAAAGCACTGCTCAGCTACACATTTGAGGCACACACACTCACAAAACAATGGCATATAAATGACCCAACCATCCAGTGGCTGCATTACTTCACTATGTGAATGACTGTGATGGCCACAGCACTTTCTGACAGTTGGGAGAGCCACCAGACCTCTCAACTACACTTACTATAGTTTCACACCAAGCCAGTTTGTTCTCTTTCCTAAAAAGCTAGCAGGTTATCAGAGCAAGAGACGAAAGGATGGAGCTGTGGATGTGGTAAGAAAATGTTCGCCCTGTGCAGGTGTGAGTAAATCCCAATGGATTGTAGGTGATGCTTCTTTTAGTGTCTTTAAGGCAAAGAGAAAATTTGGAATGGGATGGCTCCGTGTTAGTAGAGCTCTGAGATGAGAACCTCAGCTTACCTGGTTAACAGTTTTCTTCTCTTTGTACATTTCCCGACTGCCTCTTCTCTTCAGAGAACTCTGAAAAAGATCCAAGTGATACTTTGTTACTGAGGGGTCACATGTGACAGCTGGCACCTGTTCCTACTGGTGGAGCAACTTCTTAACTCTAGAGAGAAAACAAAAACAACAGCAACTCAGTTAACATTTAAATGAGTGTATGTTTGGTGTATCTCTGAGTGGGAAGGTACTTTATATATATTTTTTTTTTTGGTTTTTTTTTTTTGTTTTTCGAGACAGGGTTTCTCTGTGTAGCCCTGGCTGTCCTGGACTCAATTTGTAGACCAGGCTGGCCTCAAACTCGCAAAGATCCGCCTGCCTCTGCCTCCCAAGTGCTGGGATTAAAGGCGTGCGCCACCACTGCCCGGCTGGTACTTTATATTTTAATTATTGTATCTGGGGGTGCATTCCTCAGTTACTCTGTTTAATGCAAAAAAGAGGGGAGCTTGGATGAATCAACAGTAAAGAGAAGACAAAAAGACAAACACAAGAGATTTCAGAAATAGATACAAAGTAGTTCTGGAGTTGGCTTATTCCCTAATTATACTTTTTTTTGTAGCTACTATCAAAATTAATTCTTAAATTCTGAATGGTTAGATTAACAAGAGGCAGGCTCTTATTTATGAAGAAAACAATTTAGGTTGCAATATTATTGACAACCCTACACCATTAAAGCAACGTTTTTAGGGTGTCATAATACTCCCAACTTATTCTTACAAAGTGGCCTTGGCTGGGTCCCTCATATTATGTGCCTGCCTAGATTCCGTACGGCCACCTCTCAATCTCAGGACAGGACTTTTTTCTGGATCCTGCAGAAAGCAAACTCCATGCCTAAGTACCATAAATAAAGAGCTGTATTGTTTGCATATAACCCCTGAACATCCTTGCATATACTTTGAATCATCTCTAGGTTACTAGGAATGCCTAATATAATGTAAGTACTATTTTAAAAATACTACTATTGTTTTGAGTAGCCATAAGAAAAAGCCGAATTTGTTCTATGCACATACAACTTTTTTTTCCCCAAAATTATTTTCAATGTGTGGTTGGGTTACTGCATGGATGTGGAATTCCAGTAAATACATCCCACTAGGTCCAGTTATTGACATTACAGGAGACTTTGGCCTGCTTTATTCAACAAACTGCATGCAGGTACGAATCATAAACATGAGTGTAACTACGGGGACCAAGGGGTGATTTGCAGCTGCTCTCGCTAAGATAAAGCATGAAAAGGGACAGACGGGCTGGAGGAAGAGCAGAATCCTGGAGGAACTGGAAGGGATTTGGAGCCGCATGGATCTGAAGAGATTCCATTAGTGGTTCTAAGGAAAGTTTCAGTGAGCAACTGAGGGGACAGGAGGTGGCAAGCCCAGCTGGTCAGCATCTGCACTCCCTAAGACCATTAGATTCTTTCCACAATTCTCTCTTCCTTGCCTGGCTCACCTCAGGCGGTGACGTGCCCTCCTGGCCTGCCTTGAAGTGAGTTTTGTTCTTGTCCCTCTGCAGCTCTATCCTTTTGTTCCAGCATCACCATAATTCCAGAAGGCGGTTCCTGTGCTTGTCACTCATGTCACCTTAGGAAGTGCTCTGAGTTCATTAACTCAGCACAGTTCCCACTTGATGTGCCCTCTCCCTCCATTGCCAGGCCTCTTGTTTACTGTAGAGATTTTAGGTTAAAAAATTCTAAGTCTAGCTATCTCTTAGCTTCTAGGAGGCTGGAGACACAGGGGGAAAACAAGTAACTGAGACCAGCAAAGACATCACGAAGGCTAGCAGAGGGGGTTGAGGTATGTTCTATAAATGCCAGCTACAGGGCTGGCTTTATTTCCTTTTCTAGTTTTTAGAAACTTTAGAAAAGGGGCGAGCTACAGAGTGAACAGGTGGGTGTTCCTGCAGCAGGCACAGGGAAGCCTGTCCTAAGGCTAGGACTCAGTTTCCCATAGTAGGAGGCTTTCCAAGGTTTTTGTCTTTACCCTGCAGCTAAGGGGTTGGTTTATTTCGAGGAGCAGGTTGAGGCCAAACCTTCTGGTGATCCTGAATTACAAAATAGCAGCATGGAGGGTTCCCAGTCCCTCAACTTGACAGAAGCAGCAGGCCTACACCAGTGGTAAAGTGCATGCGTGAGCCAGGGTGTGCCACCCACAGCGACTCCACACTCTATCAGTCTTCCAGCAACAGAGCAGGTGACGGGTATGCAAGAAGAAAATGAAATATGGAGATGTGAAGTGAGAGCCAGAAGCAGAGCTTAAGATTCTTAACATGGCTGCAGAATGACTAGGTGCTGGAGGTTGGCTCCCACTCAGGGTGAGCCCTGCTGAGAGCAGGTGACCTCCTCCAGTCCTGTGATCTAACAGACCGCAGACCAGGCTGGAAGTCATGAGATTGCTGGAAAAAAAAAAAAAAAAGACTGAATTTATAATGGCAACTACAGTGGAAGCCACGACAAGGCTTAACGTTCACCAAGAATCTGCAGAACCCACAGGAGGGCAAACATGAGATACTGGTGCTTGACATATGGTAATGATGGGTGCTGCCCAGTGGGAAGACTTACACGATAGAGACATTAGCTTTCTTTACGGAGGCAATGTCATTTTGCCCAGTTCCCTCTCCCTTTACTAGGTAATAAGAGTGAGAATAATATGCAATGTGTCTGTGACAGGCAACGTGTGTGTGCATGCACTACACGATATACTTTTGTATGTATATGTGAGCTTGGTTAGAATTTATAAGGACCTAAACAGACTCTAGATTTCATCTAGAACAGGGTTGGCAAACTAGAGCTGTGAGGCTCCAGTAAGCTGCCCGATTTACAAATGTGCTATGAGGCTACAACTGGCATTCTTTCCCCAGGTGCTCTGCGCAGCAGAGTGGCAACCCATCCTCACCTGCAATTCAGAAAGCATCCACCTCCAGCCTTTAGCAGAAAACCTCTCAATCAAGAGCAGCAAATTGATGAAAAAAGGCATGGATACATGGGAAAACAATGACAGTACAGAAACACAACATTATGGGTTGGTGCTTCGACAAGTTTACACAGATTAATGAAACAAAACAAAAAGTTTATAAATAAGCCAGGCGTGGTGGTGCACACCTTTAATTCCAGCACTCAGGAGGAAGAGGCAGGTGGATCTTTGTGAGTTCAAGGCCAGTCTGGTCTACAGAGTGAGTTCCAGGACAGCCAGAGCTGTTACACAGAGAAACCCCATCTCAAAGCACACCCCCCACCAAAAAACATATATATATCTCATTTGAGGGAATATGAGGTTTTACCAATCTACACCGGCAACATTTTAAACCAATAAGGAAAGAATGGGCTAGCTGGTTTAAGTTTCTAGAACATCATATAAAAATTCCAAGGTAAAAGAAGCATTTTTTTTTTTATTTTTAAAGTGGGGACTGGAGTGATGGCTGAGCAGTTTAGAGCACTGTCTGCTCTTCCAGAGAACCTAGGTTTGATTCCTGGCATTCATGTTGGCTCATAATCATCTGTGACTCCAGCTTAGAAAATACATAATTGTTTCATCCACAACACACAATTAAAACGAAGGATCACATTTTGTTGGTTTGTTTATTCCTGTTTGGATACTTACAGAGTCCACAAAAGCAGGGTACCTGCTGTTAGGACGTCCCCACCAGGACAGGCATGCCCATGAGGAAAATGGAAGTAGGAAGCTGAGCCCTGACTTCAGGGAAATGTCCTGACACAGTAATTTACCTGCGGGGGTGGGCGGGGTGGACCCTGAGAACAGATGCTGAGATGTGCGGTCAGAATGTCTTCACACATTACATTTTCTAAGTAAATAAGCACGATGGAGATGCCACAGCCCGCTTGTGCACAGGAAGACGTCTTGATACGCATACAGGCAGGTGCAGTGATTATTAAGCCAAGCAAGCTAACAGACTTCATCTCTCAGTCACTTTTCTTTTCTTTCTTTCTTTTTTTTTTTTTTTTGGTTTTTCGAGACAGGGTTTCTCTGTGTAGCCCTGGCTCTCCTGGACTCACTTTGTAGACCAGGCTGGCTGGCCTCGAACTCACAGAAATCCTCCTGCCTCTGCTTCCCAAGTGCTAGGATTAAAGGCATGAGCCACCACCACGCCCAGCCACTTTTCTTTCTTTTTTGTAAGAGTATCTAAAATCTACTCCAGGCATCTGCTACACTAATCTTCAGATACAATGATACTTTTGAAAAATATGAGAGGATACAGGAATGCTCACAGTGTATCAGAAGAAAAGGCACAGACTGAACAGCCTCTCCATAGGATTAAAATACAAATGTCATTGTATTACAGATGTAATCCAGGGAAGAGGGCTGATGGAATACAATGCTCACAATGTTGAGAAAACTACGATGTGATAGAATCTTGGGAAATTTTCACTCTTTGATAGCTTTTCACAGTCCCCAGATTGTCTACCATATATGTCATTGTCTTTAAAATGACAAAAGGCTGAGGGTACTGCAAGACGGTACATGTGTTCAGTGTATGTAAGACTCTGGGTTAAAGTCCAGTATCTAAAAAAATAAGGAGAAAAGGTTAGGAAATTAAAATGTATATTCAAAAAACAGCAGAAAACAGGGAGCTGTCTCTGACCTCTTACGTAGGTTTATAGCAGTGACTTATGCACCAATATCTTGGATCTTGCCCACAAAGTGGTATTGCTTTCATGAGCCTGGCCCTTCAGGTATCACATATACATGTGAGGTCCCAAGGAATAGAGAAACAGGCCAGGTATCTCACTATTCCCGTTGGTCTCAAGGCAGAGAGGCAAGCCATATGAGTGATAATTGTTCTCAGCAAAGGTCTCCTCCTCCTGAGTCTGATCCAATATGGAGTGCCAGGGGATACTACGGAGGGGATGGTCTGTGTGGCGTGTTTTATGGCCAGTGTATTGTTGGGCATGAACCAGCAATCTAAGTGTCTTCTATGAGTGATGAAAAGGAAAGGTAAATGTGGAAGCAAAAAGCAAAAAGGCAGGTCTGGGGACTTGGGAACACCTTTCAGTCTGGTCAACTGTCAGCAAATCAACTTTACGTTAAGTTTGTGAATCTAAACTGAGTCCACCGGCCTTTGTGTGTTGTACTTACTCCATACAAAATCAGGCAATCATTTGGGCTTTGTTTATTAATTAATTAACTTATTTACAGGGGTGCATGCATGCCATGGCATATATGTGGAGGTCAGAGAACAACTTGTGGGAGGCAGTTCTCTCCTTCCCACCATGTGGGTTCCAGGGGTTGAACTCAGGGTGTCAGGCTTGACATCAAGCAGCTCTAGCGCTGCACGCTGAGCGACCCACCAGGTTCCATGTCGATTGTGAAGACTTCCTATCTAAGTCAATTTCCTTCAAGTGATTTCAGAAGAACTGGCCAGGTGGGTTGTTAAAATGTTTCAGAGGCAAACTAGAGCTTAAAAGGTGAGTTGCTAGTAAGTAGAAATAAATAAGAATGAAGACATTGCAAAGTGAGTGGATAAGGGCAACTGGAGGCAGAGGCCAAGGCCTTGCACTGCAGACTCTTAATTACTAGAAAGCTTTTTTTTTTTTTTTAAATTTTTGACACAGAAACAACGTAAGATTGAGACATTAGCTTCAATCAGAGGTGCTCTGGTTTCATTTATGTTGCTGGGGTAAAACACCCCAACAAAAAGAAACTCAGAGGAGAAAGGGTTCACTTCAGCTTAATTCCAGCCTATAGCCCATCATTGAGGGAAGGTGGAGGCAGGAACATGCTCAGTTAAGAGAGAGGTGCCTAGTGGGGAAGTTGAGGCAGGAACACGCACAGTCAAGAGAGAAAGGTGCCCACTTGCCCAGCTCAATTTCTCCCCTGCCAAGCAATGAAAACTGGGCTAGGTTAATCGCCTGCATCCATTAATTTAATAGGGACAGTCTTCCATAGGCCCACCAAATCCAGTGTGGACAATCTCTCATTGAGGATTTTCTGGTGTAATTCTAGGTTATGTTGACTTAAAAATTAAAGCTAACCACCGCAGAGTGATGGTAAGGTGTTAAAAAGATCCTATTAGTTCTCATTCCAGTGCTAGCAGATGGGGAAAAAAGCTGTGACCAGCCAGCCCGTCCTTCACCCAATGTGCCTTGACAACAAAAAGTGTCACTTTTTTTTCTCCTCTTCACCTGTATTAGTTATTTTTCTGTTGTTGTGACAAAATATCATGACCAAAACCAACTTGAGTTTATTTTGGCTTACAGTTCCAGAGGAAGGCTAGAGTCCACAATGGTGGGCACAAAAGGGGCATGTGGCTGAAACAGGAAGCTGGCTGTGTTTACACTGCCATTCACACAGAAGCAGCAGAGAGAGCTATCAGCAAATGGGATGAGGCAGTAAGTCCTTAGAACCTGCCTCCAGTAATGTCCTTCCTCCAGCAAGGATCTACCTCCCGAAGGTTCCACAACCTCCTCAGAAAACTCCAAAAACTGAGGGTCAAGTGTTCATGAGGAGATGGGGGATAGTTCTCATTTAAAACACCATATCACCTGACCCTCTAACAGCTCCTAAGAGGACAGTTACACTGCAGGGGCCCAAGACATACAAACCCTTCCACCATTCAATGGAAAACGTCACAGGTGCAGTACAGAAGATGTCCCCTTTTCTAGGCCCTTATCAAAAGGACAAGCATGACCTTACCAACCACCCTTTGTTGGGCACTTACATGGGGCACTGTGCTAAACCCCAATTTTACACATCTGTCATGGACTGAATCGCCCCTCAGCTTGCATGTTGAAGCCCCTAAGATCCAAAGTGATGGTGTGAGGAGGGAAGGTCTTTGGGAGATAATCAGGTGGGGTGAAGTCCTGAGGGTAAAGCCACCCACCACAAGGGGATTGAGGTTGTCCTCCGAGAAAGACACCGGTGCTTCTGTGTACTGTTCCCTGAGGAGGCAGCCTCTGCAAGCCTTGAAGGAACCTTGGTAGAGCTCAGTCAGTCTGGCACTCTGAACCTGGACTCCACAGCTTCCAGAACTGAGACAAATGTTTAAGTCGGTTGGGGCTTCTTGAATCTTTTCTGTTCCTGGTATCTTTGTGCCTGACAAATCTTCAAGCATACAGTTTTACAGAATATGTCTATAAAACAAACACCTACTGGTCATAAATCATAAGGAAATTTATCTTTAAAAAAATTCTGCTATACGTAGTATTTTCCCATCTATTAAAGACTAAAGCAAATTTGTATACTAATGAGGTACGTGTGCTCGTTTACTTTTATATAATGAACGACATCTTGGCTGGATATTTGGCGGCACAAGATGTGAAACATCTTCAACATTTTTTCATAGTTAATCAATATTTTGATTTTATGATTGTTAATGCTAAAAACACCACTTGGCATGAATATGTAGTTAAAAAAAAACCAGAAGTATATTTAGGGCCATTTCAGAAATAGTTGGAAATTCTATCCTAATTCTAAAGTAAATTCACCAAACAAACAAGTCAGCAACTTAAAGAGCAATCTTTAAAATCAAACATTCTAACACAATATAATCCAAAGATATACCAATATGAACTTATATGCTGAGGAATGATAGTAGGAAAACATTAAAATTTTTGACTTTTGTAACTAAACCATTATGGTTTTTTAAGAGTCGAAAATTCTTTATTTTCAGTAAAAACACTAAAATTCATAACACAACCTGATCCAAGGTGTCCGATACAGCCCCCTTTGCCGTCAGGTGGCGTGATGGCAGGCATAGTACCAGTGCTCATGGAAGGTGTTCAGCACTAAGGTGGCAGTGAATGTGTGCAGGACCTGCCAGGGTTGTGGGCCACAGTTTAGGAAGCGGACAGTGTGTGCTACCCAGCCTGGGACATTCTGTTACAGCAACCTGAGCTAACACACTATCCAACTAAAGCTAACTAAGAGATGGAGGAAAAGGCAGGGAGAGGAAGGGGGGAAGAATGAGAATGAATTACCAATTACAACCTTGTAAAGTCAGATGATGTTGACACCCTCAAACTAGGAAAACCTGTCTTAGAAATCTCTCATTCTGTGTTCTTGGTCGTGGTCCCCAGACTGTTAGAGCAAACTTCTAAGGTTCTCACAGTCTTGGTCTCCGAGATTTTGGCTACATTTTTTTTTTGTTGTTTTCTTTTCTGAGCCCTTGACTGAAAGTTCTGTCATTCCCAAAATGTCTTCCCTTCCTTTAGCCAAAGAGCCCAAAGAACTATTCTAGGAATGGCTGCAAGCCACAGATCTTGAGGTACCTTATGCATGGCTATGAAGGTGCATTTGTTGGCATTTGGAGGTTTCTGAAGGATCCGAGCTGCTGACAGCACACATCCTTATTTGGAAAAGCCAGTCAGAAAACTGTCATCAGCAGATAAAAATACCACAAAGTCAATGAGGGAAATTATACTAAGATACACTAGGCTGGAGAAAAATAGAGTAATAGAAGCTGATTCCCACTGGCCAAACCCTAAAGAGGTAAAAGGGTAACAGGGGCAACAGCCTGTCAAAAGCCACAATACCCAGGGTCACAGGCCCAGGAATGGACAGAGGTCCCCAGTAAGTACATCCAACCTGTTCAATGCAACTTTCCCCGAGAGAACTCAGTGATCAGAATGACAGGGTGGAACACACACAACCTTGGCAACAGGACCCACCTCTGCTTTGTACTACAAGCTGGTTGAATAACTCACTTCAAACCTTATAGACATGTATATTGAAACCTAGTTATTGGAAAGTTGCTCTGAAATGTACTACTAAATAATATAAAATAAATGGAAGGTAATGACAGTAAATTATAATATACATGGAGAAAAAATGAAAAATCATGGTCACTATAAATGATGAGAATGATGATTCACCCAAAGCAAAGTAACCTCCCCTCAAACTGTAAGAATCCCAACTCTGAACCTCCATGGTGGCACACACCTTTAATCCAGCACTCCAGAGGAAGAGGCAGGTGGATCTCTGTGAGTTCGAGCCCCTACCCCCACCCCCGCCCCGCTACTGGTCTACAAAGTGAGTCCAGGACAGCCAGAGCTATTACAACAGAGAAACCCTATCTCGAAAAACTAAAAGAAAGAAAGAAAGAAAAAAAAAGAATCCCGACTCTGAATAAACACACTCTCATGTGGGCATCCCCGTCATCATCAAGGACTATATGAAATATCCCCAGAATCTGCATTTCAGAAGCCCTGACTGATTATTCCTTTAGCAGGGGAAGGATAAGTAGCCCTTTCGTGGTGATGAAAGTTGGAAAGACACTCCAACCGGCTGAAGATAAAGCTGTATCTTTAGGCACAATCTGTCTCCTGGAGGAGCTTGGTGTGGTGGTCCTTGCTAACACTCCCAGACCTCAGGAGGCTGAGCAAGGAGAATCAAGACAGAAGCCAGACTGGGCTACATAGGGAGACCCAGTCTCAAAAAAACAAAAAAAAAAAAAACAAAAAACAAAAACAAAACAAAACCAAAAGCCAATCTATCTCAGTCCCTCCTCATTTATGAGAGGGAAATAACCCAGTCCAAAGACATGCAAATTATTTCCCACCTAATAGAAAGAAAAAGAAAAAACCTTAAAATTTATATGAACAAATATAAGTAAGACATGTCCTTTACAGAGAAACTTCACGGGTCATTTTTTTCCATATGTATGGTGACTAGAAAAAGTATTCATTGTTTTCATTTAATTTTCAAACACAAATGCACATGAAGTTGTGAGCTTCATTTGGCAGTAGTATTTGATAGTGATCTACCATAATGCTTTAATTTGAATTTGGTTATCATTTAATTGGTGTCTTGTTACTATGATAAAAATCCTTTACAGAAGCAACTTAAGGATGGTGGGTTTCTTTTGGCTCTGTCATCAGCAGGCTATGGTGACTGCACTGTATGCAGTCAGGAAACAGAGCAGAAAAGCTCTTCGATGCTAGCTTGCTTCTACTGTCTAGGACCAGGCCAGTGGGAATGAAAGGCACAACCATCCGTTGGGAAGGTCTTCCTGCTTCACTTAGCCCAATCAAGATAATCCCTCAGTGTGGCCAGAGGCTAGCCTAATCTGAAAGATCCCTCACAGATGTGCTCATGGCTTGTCTCATAGGAGATTCTAGATTAGGAGTCTTGACAGTCAATATTAGCCACAAAGGTACCATCCCAGATAATAGAGTACACAGTGATATTCATAACCTTGACACCTGTCAGAACTCAATGAGTAAAAAAAAAAAAAAAAATTCCAAGATCTATGCATTTCAGTAAAGGAAAACATCTCCAGTTAACAGTGTATATTTAGGGGGTAAGTTTATATTTTCAAATGCACCAAAAAATAAGATGTTTGGGATGTAAAGGAAATTAATTAATAGGAAAAAAAAAGACGTAAGGACAAATGAACAAACGAGATTAACCAAGTGTGCCAAAATGTTAATTCACAATGTGAGTGAGGGGAATAAAGGTGTTCACTATACGGTTATGTTTATTAAACGTCTGAAAATATTCATAATAAAATAGGAGGAAAACATTAGGTGTGTAAGTATATAATGTCAATGAAAACAGTTAACATAACATTGCACGGCAATTACAATGATTACTAAAAACATTTAAAGACTGGAAAATTTCTCATAAATTTCTACTCTTTTCTTTTTTTTTTTTTAAACATTTATTTATTTATTATGTATACAGTATTTGCTCTACATATATGCCCAGGCACCAGATCTCAATGTAGATGGTTGTGAGCCACCATGTGGTTGCTGGGAATTGAACTCAGGACCTTTGGAAGAACAGCCAGTGTTCTTAACCTCTGAGCCACCTCTCCAGCCCAATTTCTACTCTTTTCAACGTAGAATAAAAACCACATACAAGGGCTGGAGAGATGGCTCAGTGGCTGGGAACACTGGCTCCTAACTCTTCTAAAGGACCCGTGTTCAATTCCCAGCACCCACGTGGCTGCAGGAAACCATCAGAGACTCCAGTCCTGGAGTCTCTGATGCCTCTGATGCCCTCTTCTGACCTCTGCAGTACCAGGCACACACGTGATGCACAAACATACATGTAGGCCAAAACTCATGTACATAAAATAATAAAATAAACAAAACTTTTACAAATTAATTAAAAATTAAAATGTTAATACAGCCCTTTGTCAATGAGTTGTAGAATTAGCAGTGACTACAGCCTTTTTTTTTTTTTTTTTTACAAATTCTATTAAAAAGCCTAAATTAATAGAAAAACCCTCGAACTCATTGGCACAGGTGACAACTTCCTGAACAGAACACCAACAGCTCAGGACCTGAGACCAACAATCAATAAGTGGGACCTCATGAAACTGAAAAGCTTCTGTAAGGCAAAGGACCCTTTCATTTGAACAAAATGGCAGCCGACAGACTGGGAGAAAATCTTCACCAACCCCACATCTGACAGAGGGCTAATATCCAAAATCTACAAAGAACTCAAGAAATTAAATGCCAAGAAACCAAATAATCCAATCAAAAATGGGGGCTGGAGCTAAATAGAGAATTCACAAAGGAGGAATCTTTAAAGGCTGAGAGACACTTGAAGAAATGCTCAGCATCCTTAATCATCAGAGAAATGCAACTCAAGATGACTCTGAGATTCCATCTCACACCTGTCAGAATGGCTAAGATCAAAAGCTCAAATGACAGCACATGCTGGAGAGGGTGTGGAGAAAGGGGAACCCTCCTCCATTGCTGGTGGGAGTGCAGGCTTGTGAAACCACTATGGAGGTCAGTATGGCGATATCTTAGAAAACTCGGAATAGCTTTGCCTCAGGACCCAGTCATACCACTTCTGGGTATACACCCAAATGTCTCCTCATGGAATCATAAGGAAGTTTCCTCATCTATGTTCATAGCAGCCTTATTTGTAATAGCTAGAAACTGGAAACAACCCAGATGCCCCTCAACTGAAGAATGGATTAAAAAACTGTGGTACATCTACACAATGGACTATTACTCAGCTATCAGAAACAATGAAATTATGCAATTTGCAGCCAAATGGATGGAACTAGAGAAGCTCATCCTGAGTGAGCTAACCCAGACTCAGAAGGATGCACATGGCATCTATTCACTTATAGTAGGATTTTAGCTATATAGTACAGGATATCTATACTACTACCAATGCACCAAAGGGAACATGGACATAGACTTGTTTGTTTGTTTGTTTGTTTTTTAATTTTCTCTCCCTGGCAATGAGACACTTTTCACTGGTGGTGCTGCCTTGTAGGACCCAGTGTATGAGGAGGCTCTTGGCCCTCATATCACTGCTGAACTGGGGCAAGAGACTGTTATGTAGGGACACTCCACTCCAGAGGAGTGGGATGGAAGGGATAGGGGGTAGAGGGTGGGAGGGCGGGGCTGGGAAGGGGGGAAAGAGGATACTGTGATGGAGATGTAACCTGAAGCAACAAATAAATTTATTTATTAAAAAAAAGATGTTTGAGGAACAATGGGATTATATACTGATACACTCATTGTAAATAGAAAATATTCTGCTTTAATACATTTTTTCTACCAAACAGCACAGACAAGCAGCAGAAAATATGGAGGTTACTGGTGTCTTCCTCTCATGCCTGCAGCTGACTGGGAGCTGCTGTCCAGCATGGCACAAGAGGGTATTGTACCCTTGCATCAAATATCCCTGGCCCAGGAAAAGATCAAAACCCAGGATTCCAAGGACAGCTTCTACTGAATGCACACTATTTTTGCAACACTTCGAAGATGATAAATTTTAAGTCAAAGGACCTTTAGTAAGGATGATCTATATTATTCTTTCAAATCAGGGAAGACTTGTTTTAAGGATAGTGGAATCAAACGTTCAACATCCTAATTAATAAGCCTTTGTCTTCCCACCTACCAGTGATGGGTGAGACTGAGAGGCCGTGAGCCTCGCACCCTCAGAAATCAACAGGAAATTAAACAGAGAATTTACCTCCAGTCAAGATCAGCTCACTCTGTGTGGCTGGGGCTCCTAGCGTACATCTTTGCGCTGAGAGCAACACAGGGTCTAATGGACACTTGGGACTAGTAAATGGAATTTCAAATCTCTGATTGCCTTCCTTAGCTCAAGGCTTCCTATCTGGATGCTCTCCTCCTAGACACGAGGTATAATATCCATCTGACTTACTGACCTGAATCTGCCTAAGACTCCTGTTATCTACAGTCACAGCCCAGTTCCATTAATCATCCATGCTCAAACACTGGCCTGGCTGGCACCATGCAGTTCCAGTTTAAGGGCAAATCTCCAGCAATTCTTGTTTCCAGGGCAGCGCCTGCCTAGATCCTTCCCTCCAACCATCGACTAAGATGTCTCACATATCAGCCAAAGGATGTGTGAGAGGTGGGGGTGGGGAGAGCTCGGCCTGTGGCTTTATGATTCTTAAGGACCAGCTTTCTCTCTGTTCTCCCCTTCCCCCAGGTGTCCTGAGAATTACGAGTGATTTAATTAGGCAAAGGCAGCAACTGGGCTACAGGGGATGGGCAGGGTATGTGAGAAGCCCCTAGAGACCACAGTGTAGCCCTGACGCTGTGGAAGAGGAACAAGCCGGTGCCCAGTAAAAGGCAACCTGGGAGCAGAAGGGCTTCACGAGTAATAGCTGCCCTTGGAGCTAAGGATGGGCAGAAAAGACAGAGGGGCTGCAAAGGATGGCACCTGCTTGCCCTCGGCTGTCTTGATCTTGTTGATGAGGAAGGCAGCTAGGGGTTGCGCTGGGAGTGGCACTCTTTGGAGGCACACAAACAACCTAAGCTTTATGTGCCAAAAATCAAAGAAGGCAGCTTCATCATCTCCAGGGCTGGGTGCCTTTCTTTAAATGAATGCTCTGGGTAGGGGGCTTGATGCTCCAAACGACGGACATTTCTGATACCATATTATGTGTATGACGAACTATAGAAATGATCCCTGAACGTATAGTCTTATGTGTGTATGAGACTCTCACAATTTGAAAGCATGTCGGTTGCCAGACCGAAAGTTTCCAGTGTAGCCCCTCAACATCTAATCAGAGAGAGGTGATTTAAGTCACCATATCGGCTAGACCCCCATTTGGGGAACCTGAGGCACCGGCCTCTAGTGCAGTGACCCCACAACAGAGTCTAGGGAGCACCCTTCTAGCAGCACCAAGCTAGCTGCGACAGTTGGCACCTCACTGAGGCTCCAGCAAGATGGACCAACTCACAAGGCAGAAACTACACAGATGGGGACAGGGACGAAAGTGCACCATTCTGTGTACACTCCTGCTGAAATGCAGAGATGGAGTGCTCCTGAGCTGTGCCTGTATGTGTCCACAGGGGTAGATGTGTCTGTTCCGTGAACAGCCTTATTTGGGGACTTTTAAATGACATCACATCTATAGGCAGCTCCTCCACTACTGTGCTGATATCATAGACAAGGCAACTTACAGAACAGCTCACAGAAGCTTACTGTTCCAGAGGGTTAGAGTCCTTGATCATGGCAGGAAGCACGGTGGTGAGTAGGCAGACATGGTGCTGGAGCAGTAGCTGAGAGCTCATATCTTGAGACGACCACAAGTCAGAGGGAACTAACTGGGAAATGGCATGGACTTTGGAACCCTCAAAGCCCAACTCAGTGACACACCTCTTCTGACAAGGTCACACCTCCTAGTCCTTCCCAAACGATTCCATCATTGGGGACCAAGTATTCAAATACAAGAGCCTATGGGAGGGGGCCATTCTCATTCAAACCACCACATTGCCTTGAGAAGAATTTCCTTATTTATAATTGGGAATAACAGTAATGACTGGCTCTGAGTGTGGTGGTGAACCCCTTTAATCCCAGCACATTGGAGGTAGAGGCCAGGGTATCACTGTGAGTTCAAGGCTGGCCTGCTCGATATAGTGAGTTCCAGGCCAGCCAGGGGGATAGAGAGACTGTCTCAAAAACAAAACCAAGCAAATAATAGTAATAGCTGCCTTAGAGAAAGGGCTCCTATAGGAATGAAGGCAGCAGTGTGCGTAACAACTGACAGTCACAACAAGTGAAACTGAGGTTAAAAGCAAGTATGCCAGCCGGGCGGTGGTGGCTCACGCCTTTAATCCCAACACTTGGGAGGCAGAGGCAGGCGGATCTCTGTGAGTTCGAGGCCAGCCTGGTCTACAAAGTGAGTCCAGGACAGCCAGAGCTGTTATACAGAGAAACCCTGTCTCGAAAAACCAAAAAAAAGAAAAAAAAAAAAAAAGCAAGTATGCCTTTTCTTTCTTTCTTTTTTTCAAGACAGGGTTTCTCTGTAACCTTGGCTGTCCTAGAGTCTCTCTGTAGACCAGGCTGACCTCAAACTCACAGAGATCCGCCTGTCTCTGCCTCCCAAGTGCTGGGATTAAAGATGTGGGCCAGCACACCCAGCAATTAAGCCTTTTCTTGATTAAAATTTTAAGTGCTAACTGCCAGGTGGAGGTGCCGAATGCTTTTAATCCCAGCACTTTAGGAGGCAGAGGCACGTGGATTTCTGAGTTCGAGGACAACTTGGACTACAGAGTGAGTTCCAGGATAGTCAGGACTAAACAGAGAAACCCTGTCTCAAAAAAAAAAAAAAAAAAAAACAAAACCAAAACCAAAAACCCACAAAACAAAACAGAAAGAAAAAAAAAAGAAAGAACATAATAGTTAATTTTAAAAAAATTTTAAGCACAGAAAAAGAGTCACTATGAATCATTCTAGCTTTCTTCTCTCTGGGAGGAACCTAATGTTCAAAAGAGTGTTTTCCATTCTGCATAGGAATGTATACTTAGAGGATAAGCTTCAAGTCTTCGGGTTTCTGTATGTTTTTTCTGGGTGATTCAGAGCCCAAGCAGTACCTCACAGCTCACAGGATGTCTTATTGGGAAAATGTCTCACAATACTGCCTGCTCGTACTCACAAAAGAGATTTTAACAGTAACACTTTCCCACAATACGAAAGCCTCGCTTCCACCACAGTGGGATGTGAGTAGGTCAGACTTTGCATGATGTTGCTAGGTACAGGTGGGAGCCAACGGGATCAATGACTTCACACACGATTTATGGGATGGGTCAAACCACTTGACTACAAGTAGCAACAATGCTCCCTCCCCACTGTCAGATACTCAGTACCAGAGGGGAGAGTGTCTTCTCCACTGTACTAAAATAAAATTAGTGGGAAGGCTGACACTGTCTAAACTAATCAGCTTTGCAGGGATTGAAGTCTGGGGTGGCCCCATGGGGCACCTCCAGCCAGCCTGCCTTGCACCTGCCCCATATACCCCTCCCATGGCTCTGCCTCTCTGTTGGGCATTTTAACCAACTTCTTTCTTTCCAATCCCCTGATCATTTCCGGGTTTCTACTTTTTCTTCTCAAAACCCGACAAGAGCAGCTCAGCCTGTTTCAGAAGGCTGTACCTTCACTCAGTAGGAATACTTCTTGTTTTATTCTAAGAGAATCGGGAATGAATCTGTGGATTAGTCCTCCAGGGAACAGGATTTCTTTGTGTAGCTGGCAAGTCTCTGCAGGCTATAGAATATGTAGGTTTTTCTAGGTACCCTCAAAACAATTAAGAATAAAACGAACGAAGAAGAAAGACTGGAGACGCCGAAACGCAAGTAGACTGCCACAGGTGAGACACAGACTGCGAATGGGCTGCCTTCCATTCTCTGTCTTTTGTTGTCCCTGAGATCCTAGATCCTGTGCTTTCCTGTTGCCTGTGGGTGACACTTCTCTCCACATGGCCACCATGATTACTGTTCAATTCTCCATCACTTTGGGGGCCCTAGAGGCCTACTCTCCAATCTCAGGGACATGTGTCTTGTATCATCATCGATTCTTCTCCCTCTCACTCCAGCCATAACATATCATCCTTTCTTCCTTCTCCTTTCCAAAACCTAAGGCAGACTTGATCATCTAGACTATTTCTAGAAAGCCTCCACACCAGGGGCATCACCTTGGTGTGGGTCTCTTCTTCCAAGCCTGAGCTATTTAATAAAACGATGGGTTGGGGAGCCAGCCAGGGAGGGTTGGGGCGAAGGGTGTGCCCATATGCATGTGCAGAAGCCAGGGGTCCTGCTCTACCACACCCCACCTTATTCCCTTGAGACAGGGTCTCTCCCTGAACCTGGAGCTTGCTGACAGGCAGCAAGGCCCAGCTATGTTCTCTGTCTCTGCTCCCTGTGCTGTGGCTGCAGGCCCAACATGGTCACATCCAGTGGTTTACATGGGTGCTGGGGATTCGAACTCAGGTCCTCATGCTTGTCCCATGAGTGCAAACATGACCTCTGAACCATCTCCCCAGCCCCCTCCCATCGACTTTACTTTTATTATTAATTAAGTTTGTCCACTGGTAATTTTACAAACATATATTATGATTCTGACCACTTTCACCATCACCCTCTCTTATTTCCCTCTCACCCTTATCAGACCATCTTTCAGGTCTGTTTGCTTTGTTTTGTAATCCACTGAGTTTAAATACGGCCGTCCACGTGACCATGGGTTTAGAGCTATCCACTAGAGTGTGATGGGCTCACTAGTGGGTGTGCAAGTGACACTCCTCTTCAAGGATCTATCTAGTTAGGCAGGGAAGGGTAGGTAGGGCCCCCAAAACAGTGGCCCCCACCCATGACTGACAGCTGTATGAAGTCACAGTGTAGCTGCTGTTGTGTTTATAATTACAGTGATTGTTTCGTTCCCAGAAGATGGCATTTTGTAGTCTCTCTCTCTCTGAACTTTTCCAGTCTTTCTGCTCTCTGTTTCCTGATGCTTCCAAAGCCTTAGGGGGAAGGTATAAATATCTGATTCAGGGCTGAGTGTTCACCCATTACTTATTCTCAGCACCTAAGCAGTCGTGAGTCTTCTGAATTCACCACCATTCACTACTCTCCATTGACTTTTAATGTCACTTATGTACATGCAACATGACCTCTTCTCTGGCCGAGGTACAGGTTCTGTGCTGCGTAGACCTTGTCGGTATGTGGGCATTGTCACCTAGGGGAATGTGCAACACAATGCCATATGCCCATTCTGCTAGTCACCAATGTGTCCTTACATGTTCTCCCTAAAAATCTCAACCCAAAGAAACAGGTTTCTCTGTGTAGCCCTGGCTGTCCTGGAACTCACTCTGTAGACCAGGCTGGCCTTAAACTCACAGAGGCACCTGCCTCTGCCTCCCGAGTGCTGGGATTTAAGGTGTGCACCACCATGCCCAGCCCATAGAAGCTTTTTAAAGCATTGATTATTGGGGACTCAAACAGATAATGCACCAATGTTCCAATCACATTGTTCACAGCAGCCAAATAGTGACTATGACCTAAGTCCCTGTCAAAAGATGGGTGGATAGTCAAAATGTGACTCATGTCTACTAGGGACTTATTGGACAGAAAGAAGAAAGTAATTCTGATATGTGGATTAACTTTGAAAAGATCATGCTAGGTGAGAAAACAAAGCAGAAACACAGACAAATGCTGTATGATGCCACTAGTACACAACACCTGGAACACACAAATTCTGAGAGACAGAGAAGAGCGCAGTACCACCGGAGGGTGGAGGACCTGGGGAATAAGCTAAGTATTGTTTAAGAGGTGTGGAACATCGCACTGGGATAATGAGGATGTTCCGGAGGTAGTAGTGGTGGCTGCCTAACACTAAAAGTAATGCCATTGAATTATGTGATTGGAACACGGAATTGGGTCAAGAGTAATACGGTTTATAAGAGTTAGAATGGCAACTGGTGGGTTGTGTATATTTACCATAATTTTAAAAATTACATCCAGATTGGTCTATTTTAAGAGTTTGAAAGGCACACCCACAGCTCTCATATGGGTGCCATGGCTTAGTTTGGGGTGTCACGATGGACCCTCAAGATTTACTGCTTGCCTCCTGTGCGAAGCTATACATTCCACTTTCTCTCCTTTTATGGCCACACAGCTAAGATTAGCCAGCTCTGTTTTCAATCTGTAAAATGCACACTCAAGTGGACTCATACTGTTTATAAACGTTGTGAAGGCAGCTTTTAAACAGACCGAAGCTTTAGGGAGGGTTTTCTCTGATGGCCTTATTTTCTTTTTAATGGTAATATACTTTTTATAATTTGTGTTTTCTTACACCTCTCCTCTACTGATACTTCAAGTCTGTCTACTCTGACAACTACTGCAGGTATGCTTTCTTTCTACATAAATCATTTCTCCTTTATTCATGAAAAGACATCTCTAACATTTACTAAAAAAAAAAAAAAATACTAGTGGGAGAAATTTCTATCCTTCACAGAGTTATCTTAGGATTTGTTGGAGGCACAAGCTTTAGATTCCAGAAACTACCTTTTCCCGTGTCTACATGCACACATGCATGCACACACCACCCTGTCTCATGGAAACATGACAAGAAAAAGCTGACCGGCATAGGAGGTGGAAAGAAGAGAGGTAAGAAAACAGGGATCTAAAACAGGAAAGAGTGTGAGTCTCCCCTTCTCTTCCTAGCAGAGTTCTAATATGTGCTCCCCTTAACCCCAGAACTAGCTGAAGACGTCTGATTTTATGTGGGCTCGCAGCAAAAGAAGGGCAGGTGACGGCGCACACACCTAAGGGCTGTCGTGCAGACTGGCAGGGAAGTTGATGACAGGTGGCTTCTATTTTATCTCTAGCCACTTATTCCACTAGAGCCAAACACTTTAGGGTCAAGACCCCTCCCGACACACAGGAGGTAGATATCACTCCTACCTCAGATGTCAAAGCACAGAGAGTAGCTTGCTGCCCCCACAGCCTCTCATAGGTGGGAACTCCAGGGGTGGACAAGGCCTTGAAGCATGGCTTTCTGTGCAGACAGCACTCAGGATACGGATGAACAGGTGAGGTCGGCCCACATTCCGGAAGGGGATATGATGAGTGTAGGATGCTGTGACTTGGATATTTGGGCGACTCCAAAGAGGGCAAGTTGGGGGCTATTCACTCCTTATACGACCAGAGGGGCTTCATGTCGTCTGTGTTCTAGAGTAGAAGGAAGGACTCCAGAGTTCAGGTTTGGCTGCTCCACTGCACAGTGCAGCACAGCTCCACCCTGAGATCCCAAGGCCCTAAGACCATACGCTCTGTGAATCCCCTAGAAGAGACCTAGAATCCCAAGCCCGTGACCTTCCTGCCACACCTCCTGTGTGGCAGTCTTGGGTTCCACCTTCTTAGAGCTCTAGTCTGTACAGGCCACGGTCTAATGTTTCCGGAGATACTGGTACAAATAGAAAGCCTATTTTCACAACAATCAGCCATTCATGACCATCGCACTTTCTCTAGAAATGTGTGCCAATTACAAGTCTTTCCAAAGGTCTGCTTGGGCAGGCAGCTCGCACTTAAATAGTGGCCTTATTATGGCACTCTGCTTTTTGAAACATTTTCTTCTATTGGGACTGTCTTCATATTACTGGTAACAAATGAAACCTCTTCATTTGTTCTACAAGTAGGTTTTCAGAATGCCCTTTGGGGAAGTGCGCTCACCCTGAATTAACGATGAAGAGAAAGGTTTAAGTGTATGGGACTTGCTGCATGAAGGCCATATAAGCAACTCTTCAACTGCAAAGAGCCAGTGTTCCAGCACAATCTGAAGTCTGCAGGATTCTTTCCAAATGCCTCCTTAAGCTGAATCTGCCACACAGCTGAAAACCTGCTAAGGGATCAGGCCAGAACAGACTGAACCTGCTGGACTGAACCTCAGGGAGGACGCTGACCGGGCTGCACAGGTTCCCCGAGTTGAGCAGAGCAATTGTTAACTTGTGGACACTGAGCGGCAGAGGCTCATCTCCTACAAATGGTCTCGATTAGCAACTTAATAACTGGTGACAGTTGTCTACTCTCCTCTACCTCCAACACTCACTCTTCTCACCTTTTTCCTCCCTGTTCCATGGCAATGAATGATCCAGACTGTAAAAACTGGAAGGTGAAGGGGCTGGAAAAAATGGCTCAGAGGCTAAGAGCACTGGCTGCTCTTCCAGAGGACCCAGGTACAATTCCCAGCACCCATAGGCAGCCCACAACTGTCTACAATTCCAGTTCCAGGGGATCTGACACCCATACAACATACATACAGGCAAAAGCCCAATGCACACAAAATATAAATAAATGAATGAATTAATAAAACAAACAAACAAACAAAAAACCCTGGAAGGCAAAAGGGAAGGAGGTTTTGCAAGGTTGATATATTCTGTTCTCCTCAACTCTATTTTGAAAACCTGTTGTCTGGCTCCCTGGGTGTCAGCAAAACCTACAGAGCCTTTGCTTCCAAGCCACTGTGATTATCTACTGTCTGATCACAAACACCGGATAACCTACATATGCAGAAACACAGACAGGTTTCAGGAAGCCTCAACAGAACCAAACGCCATAGCTTTTTGCGCAACCCCACTTTTATAGATTTACCAGCCGTAAATTACCAAGGCAGAAGCACAGTCAACCAGAAAGATTTGTCCACCATCTTCAAATCACCCCAAATCCTACGGATAAGGAGCACTTTATAAATAATCTACAGAACAAGAAAACTTAGGGTTATTTTTTCCAGGGAAATATGAGGTGAGCCATCCCAGTTGGATAAGCCTGACAACTTTTATCTTCTACTCATACAGAGTAAACATGCTGGTTTTTAAAATCCTTTTAGCCAAATTCATAATTCGGAAGCCAGTTAAAGGAAGATTCACCTTCATCAAAAGAATGACCATATCTTATTACCACAGCAAAATGCTTTTGCCTTTGAAGATCTAGAAAATTTTATCAGACCATCCCATCAGAAGAGAATCTCTCTAAGAAAACAACCCTCAGAGACACAGACGGCCTTTTCTGTGTTTGTGCTGCTGGAAACTCGCCTGTGTGTTTGCTACGGATGAGCTTCTACAGAAAGACACGGGCCAGACAGAGACATGACACTGCTTTCCTGCCCCATGTCCTCTCTGCAGCATCCAGACTTCCTCAAGGCTTCTGACCCAGCGTCAAATGGGCAGAAAACAGTTTCTCTCTCCCCTCCACAGACCTCCTGCCTACAGCCACCTCTACTTTTGTTTCTGACCTGCATTTATTTTCTATTTGCGTATTTCGGGACCTT
This sequence comes from Lophiomys imhausi, assembly GCA_907164525.1. Taxonomy (NCBI): domain Eukaryota; kingdom Metazoa; phylum Chordata; class Mammalia; order Rodentia; family Muridae; genus Lophiomys; species Lophiomys imhausi. The sequence continues at coordinate 150,510 of CAJQZJ010000184.1, forward strand.
TCTCATGAAAAGAGTCCTTTAGAAGACGAGTCATTGTCATTAAGTCAGCATTCTTTACTATGGTGACAGTTCAGGGACCCAGCACCCTCGAGGGCGAGACAATATACTTTCCTTTGCAAAGCGAAAAAGTAAACAATAGGAAATAAAGTCAACCACTGCAGATGGAAGGCCATGGCATTCTAGACTCCTGGACATGTGGGAACAAAGGATAGGAAGTATGCTGAGGTGGTCAGTCCATAGCACCCCATGGCAATTTGATTACTCTTTTCTCAAAACGTTTGGGATCAGAAGTATTCATATTTCAGGGTTGTCCCCTTTCTCCTAGATATTAGAATATCAGCACATATAAAATGAAATATCTTAAAGGATCAAAATCTAAATACAAAATTCATGTATGTATTACACACATAGGCTGAAATTGAGTTTACATGGCATTTAAAATAATTTTCAACACAAAATAGTTTTGGCTATGGAATTTTCCATTTGTGATGTCATGTAGGTGTGCAAAAAGTTTTGAAGGAAGGAGCATTTTTAACTTTTGGATTATGAATGCTCAATCTAACTCCTGCCCACTCTTTCAGAAAAGCCACTAACTTGTTTTTGTTTCCATTCTCTTTTTCCCCCCTGTTTTCAGTGGAATTTGTAGAAATTAGACTAGCTTTCCCTTGGATCTGAGGTTCCCAACAGCAGGCTGTAGGAACTCTACTGCAGGGCTTGGTGGCGAATTATTCCCCAGTGCTACCTCTGTTCCCCTCACTCATAAGTGGGGAGTCAGCAGCACCTCCTTTGTACCCTGTTAATGTCAAATCATTTGAGGACAGGACACCAGTCAACCACCACCATTAGAAATGGGCAAAGGACAGCCACCATCATGTACAGAAGGGGTCTCTGAGGTATGAATACACCCCACTGAATATCAGAATTAAGGGACTTTTTAAAAGATGCTCGGAATTTCTGACCACACCACAGATGCTAAAAGCTAACAATACCTGGATGTTGGACAGGCAGAATGTCACATCTAACGTGACAAAAACACTCTCGATTTTTGTTTCTCTTCCTTCCTTGCAAAGGCACTGAATGTTTTCTTTCTCTCAAAAAAGTCTGCTTGCATACTTCAATAATGGTGAAAATCCACTTGCATATATGAATTTTAACCCACTGCCCTTGAGAGATAATACTCTTTGTTCATGCTTATGGAAGACTAAGTTCTCAGCCTGTTCCACAGTAGAAACATGGAGAGGGTTACACACCACAACAACCTATAGGAAGGCTAAAACACAAGACCCCTGAATCCTGTTCCGGAACACAGGCACCTGCTCTGTGGGGAGAGCTGCCTTCCCACTGCGTGCTTGGTAATTCTGTCTTCATACTAACCTGGCTGGGGACAGCCACGTGAGAGCTGTGCATTGTAACTCGCTACACAGCATCCAGAAGCGTGTCCTGGGCTGTGTACGACCGTGTGCTCTCAAGGAGAAAAAGGGTTTGCCTTTAAAAGCTGGCTTAGACATGAAAATAGTTGTAATCTGCCACAAACGGGTCAGGTCAACTTGGGGCCCCTGAGAGATGTCCTGGAAGGAGCAAAGTGACACTGGTTCACTGTGGCGTGGGGACAAGGCCGATTCCAGGGAAAGTGAGCAGGGGAGGCTGTGTGCTCGCCCTTGAAGTGTTCTTGGCAGAAGGGACAGCTGCCTCTACTATCAGCCTTTCATAAAGACCAGCAGACACGGCTGGAACGGGGCCTCTCAGGACCTCCTCCCTTACAGAATTGAGGCAACCAAAGAGTGAACACTGGTGTGTGTACTCGCGTGACCATTTTCCCCTCAGATGTGACAACAGCAAGCAAATCCAGAAGAGCAGCTACACACTTGCATCAGGAAGTCTGGGTTCTAAACCTTCCCTGTCTGTTACTTGTGTAACTTCAAACAAGTCCTTTAGTGGAATGAGGGGATTTATGGTGAATCGGTTACCTAACTCCAGCTGAGCAGCAACCATAGTGTGGCAGCATTTGGTAGCCCATGCTGTAGTTAATGTGGCCACCTTCACAGACGTTTCCCAGGGACTCCAAAGTCTGTGGTGACTAACTGCCCCACCCCCAGCAACTGGTGAAGGGCTCCGCTGGCTGCTCACACCGGGGGGGCCTCTTTGATGCTATAAAACAGACTGCATCAAAGAGTTCAGGCATTAGAGGGACTTTCACATGTACTCCACCTGTAAACGATTTCCTTCCCACCATCAAGCCTCTTTCTACAAATACTCCCGTGTTCCATGCCTCAGAGGGGTGAAGATAACATGGAAATAGTCAAAAGGAGAAAACACAAGGCCGAGAAGTGGGGAAAGGTAACATCAGAAGTATATCATTCCTGGGAACCCAGGTGGGTGTGGCCACAGAGACACAGAAAAATGGATAGGTGTGTGGCCGTTCTCCATAGAAATCCTATGATTTTTCTCTCTGATATCACTGACGTTTCATTACCAGGCACTTGGGTTGTTTCACATAGGCTTGTACGGGATTGGTTCTCAGGTTACAAAGCCAAGGCCAAGGACTGAACCATTCATGCCTTCCATATTCACAACAGCATTGAGAATTCACATTAGCATTGCTTTATAAAGATGACTGGTTAAGGGAGATGGAGGAAGTGGGTGAGAAATATCTGGAAGCAGGTGCCTGCCATGTCAGTCTTCAGGAAAGCATCATGAATGGTAATAGTTCGAAATAAAAATTAACAAACTTTAGAAATTTAAAAACTATAACCGGATAATATACTATGGAATATCTTTGTACTAGTCACAATTCACAATACACTCTCAGATCTTTTTTATTGTATAGTACTGTCTCTGCAGGGTGTGTATCATGAGCCCACAGCTATGGCCAGTCTTCATTTGGACCATTGCTCAGGAATGTTTGCATGGGCCCTTGCAGGATGAGACTACACGTTATCCCTTCGCAAAACACAGGCCTGCTGAATACCAATGATGTCTGGAAAATGGTAGAGTCCAGAGTTCAGTTTTTTCAGTTGCAATACAACCCACTACAGACACAGCACCCACCTGGGCACACCAGGTCACACTTCCTGGATGCAGAATAGAGGAGGAATTGCCAGGTGTGTCCTGAGGGATGAAACCCTTTGTTTCTAGCCCAGAAGTGTCATGTCTTCTTCTGCATCCAGAGAGAAGCAGCAAGCTCACTTTTAAGGCTGCAAGTAGGCTAAAATCTAATCCAAATCCCAATAACTTTATTTTAAATAATGATTTATTCCAATTTTTTTAATGGCTTTACGGGTTGAAGAGATGGTTCAGCAGTTAAGTGTGTACACCGCTCTTCCAGAAGATGGGTTTGGTTCTGTTCCCAGCACTCACAGTGGGTGACTCACAAGTGCTTGTAACTCCAGCTGCAGGGGATCTCACACCAGTCAGGCATACACAAACATTGCATACATACATACATACATACATACATACATGTAAATGAAAATAAATCTCTGAGAAAAATTAGCTTTTACAACTGAATGAAAGAAAAATAATTGGATTAGAAAAGAAAAAAAAGCAAACAAACAAAACACATGCTCTTAAATGGGATTTATCTAGCACCTGACACTTAAAAAAATTGTCATTTTATGAAGACCTTCTTTCCAATGTCATACCCGTGAAACCCCCGTCACAAGTGCACATAGCAACGTCTTATTTAAAATACGCACCCTCAGCCAGGAAACCCCACTGCCTGCCCAGAAGCCTGGCCTGTTCCTTCTACTCTCATTCATTATTACAGCTCCCTGGGCTTCCATTGAAGTCAGCAGTAAAAGTTGAGATGGGGGATGAAAATCAGCCCCTGATCTTAGCTGCCTGGCGCTATCTCTTTCCAGAAGCAAAAGAACTGCGTCAAAATGCTGATGTGGCTGTTTGCCCACCTCATTTGCTGGTTTCTTGCTGTTCTTCACACACTGTGTTTATACCTCCCCATAATAACTGTGGCTGTACAAACCTCTGAGCCTCTCCACATACCCACTGTAGGTACCAATATCCCAATAGCAGATCTCATGCAACATCACTTCTAGCTCTTATCTGTGACCGTATTTTCAGTATCATTCTACTGGATTAACAGTTGAGACATTAACAAGGAAATTTTGTTTGTTGAGTGGTTACCACAAGAACCTTGGAAGTACTCTGAGTGTCTGTAAAATAAAATCACTACATTTAAAAAATGTACAATAGTGTTTTCCCTGAATGTACAGATGTGCAGTGTGTGCGTGCCATGTGAGCCTCTGGAGGCCAGAGGGGGCCTTGCATCCTTTGGAATCAATCAGAGTCACAGAGAGCTGCAAGCCACTGTGTGGATGCTGGAGACCTGGGTCTTCTTCAGTGCTCTTGACCACTGAGACATCTCTACAGCCCCCAGATCACTGCAGCCTAAGGCTGCTTTTCCAAGACAGGGCTGTGTAACAAGCCCTGGCTGTCCTGGACTCACTCTGTAGACCAGGCTGGCCTTGAACTCACAGAGGTCCGCCTGCCTCTGCCTCCCAAATGCTGGGATTAAAGGTGTGCACCACCACACCTGGCTAGGCTGGAAACTTTTTACTCTTCCTTAACTTTCTGTTTCTGGTGCCTTCCTCTAAAACAAAAGGCTACCCTAGTCCTATCTTAAGCTTTTCTTCCTCTGAGTCAAAGTGTTAGGCCAGTCCTTCCTTAAGCAAACATGAAAACAATTCACAATTGCTGAAAAAAAACCTCTAAAACCTTAAAAACGTCTACTAAGACATTACACTGAAAACTATCAGTTCTCTTAGTCCACGTGCAGCCAGTAATGAGGAAACTAAAATGTTAAATAAAAAAGATTTTAACTGTGCAAAATCCTTACTCTAATGTATGGGTGATTTTTATAAGTAGTCATGCTATTTATACATCTTATTGTTTAATTGACACATCAACTGTTTAATGGTCTGCCTTAGCACTGAGACAGTGTTGAATGTTGCCTCATATTTAGTATGGCACCTCCACCAGATCTCTTCTCCTCAGACTGAGGCCCTGTTTCTGCTCTCGGGATGCTTCACTGCCCACTCCCCTTACCTTCAGCTTACACACTCATGAACAGCCTCTGTTCAAGGTGCCACCATGCTGGCTTTTCCTCCAGCTTGTGGTCTACATGGATCTTGAACACTACGCCCAAATCAGTGAGACACATTCAAAAGGGAGCTATGCGGGCTCTGTCTGTCAAACTCTGGGTGCTTCTATTCTTTTTGTTTGTTTGGTTGGTTTTTGTTGTTGTTGTTTCTTTGTTTGTTTTTCAAGACAGGGTTTCTCTGTGTAGCCCTGAGTGCCCTGGACTCACTTTGTAGACCAGGCTGGCCTCGAACTTGCAGAGACCCGCCTGCCTCTGCCTCCCAAGTGCTGGGATTTAAAGGCCGCCGACGCCACCAGCACATCCAGCATGGGTGTTTCTACTGTAACCTAGTCTTTTGTGGTGAACGACAGATGGCTTCTACTGCAATGCACAGCCGTCCCCAGCACTGTGTACAGTGACCAGCACTTCAGTCACATCAGGCAATTTGCCCATGAGCCTGGTTTTGCAATGGGTCACTTGGACTCTCATTTCATTAGAGTTAACTTCAGGCTTCCTCCATGGGAGAAAGGCATAATGCTAGAGGCCAGGAATGCAGCAATTCTTTCCAGGTCACTGGCATATGAGAAATGGATGTCAGGTCCTCTGGAACTGGGGTTATAGACAGTTGTGAGATGCCATGTGGGTGCTGGGAATTGAACCCAGGTCCTTTGGAAGAACAGCTAATGCTTTTAACCACTAAACCATCTTTCTGGGAAATGGATATCAAACATAGCATCCCAATAAAAAATTGGAGCAGAAAATTCAGGATTCTATTTGAGAAAAATTTACACGACCCCCTTTTTTTTCACTTTGGTTTTCTTTTTTAATTTATTTATTTATTGCTTCAGGTTACATCTCCATCATAGTGTCCTCTTTCCACCCCTTCCCAGTCCCGCCCTCCCACCCTCTACCCCCCATCCTTTCCATCCCACTCCTCTGGAGTGGAGTGTCCCTACATAACAGTCCCCCACCCCAGTTCAGCAGTCATATGAGGGCCAAGAGCCTCCTCATACACTGGGGGCCTACAAGGCAGTACCACCGAACACCAACAGCTCAGGACCTAAGACCAACAATTAATAAATGGGACCTCATGAAACTGAAAAGCTTCTGCAAGGCAAAAGACACTGTCATTATAACAAAACGGCAAGCCTATCTCTTGGCAGGAAAAACCCCTTGCTTCAACTGTAGACAGATTGCTGTCCAAAAAGGACAAAACTTGGTAGCAGGTAAGTCGACAGCCTAGCTCTGCCAAGACAGGGTAGGTAAGTCCTTCATAATTCCTGCTCTACAATCAATGTCTGTCAGAGAAACGGGGCCAAATGGCTGAAGATTGATGCTGTAACGTATGGAGAGAAAACGGGAACTGTCCAGGCAGCCACTGATATGTCATTTCTTAGTTTTGGAAGACGCAGGCCCTGCACTTCCTATATAAGCAGATATATTTATCCCTTTCAGGTCTCTGAGGTGGTTGAAGAATAGATAGCTAGAGTCTCATAGTTAAATTTTGAGTTGTTTAGGAATCAAGGGGGTGTTCTGGATCTAAGAAGATGTTTTTAAAATTGTGATACAAATTACTATGAAAGCTGAGTTAGATATAGAACTTTAAACTCATGGAGATGGTTAGATAGTAGAATGTTAAAGTCAGGGGCCAAATACATATGGACTGGACATTGGGAATGTACGCTAAGCCATATAACTCTCATAATTGTGGCGTATCTATTTCTGTTGTTTTGTATAGTATTTACTGTTATAAGAGAAGGAACCATTTGTTGGACTGAAAGGGGGAGCTGTTGGGGGGAAGAGGGTGGAAGGGTGGGACAGGATGGGGGGAGTAGGGAAGGGATTGTGACTGAGATATAACTTGAAGAAATAAAAAAAAAGTATAAAATAAATAAATAAAATATTTTAAAGTAAGCTTATAAAAAAAAAAAAAAAAGAACAGAACGGCAGCCTACAGATTGGGAAAAAATCTTCACCAACCCCATATCTGACAGAGGGATAATATCCAGAATTTACAAAGAACTCAAATTAAATGCCAAGAAACCAAATAATCCAATCAAAAAATGGGGAAAAGAGCTAAACAGAGAATTCACAAAGGAGGAATTCCTAAAGGCTGAGAGACACTTGAAGAAATGCTCAGCATCCTTAATCATCAGAGAAATACAACTCAAGACGACTCTGAGATTCCATCTCACACCTGTCAGAATGGCTAAGATCAAAAGCTCAAATGACAGCACATGCTGGCGAGGGTGTGGAGAAAGGGGAACCCTCCTCCATTGCTGGTGGGAGTGCAAACTTGTACAACCACTATGGAGGTCAGTCTGGCGATATCTTAGAAAACTTGGAATAGTTCAGCCTCAGGACCCAGCCATACCACTTCTGGGTATACATCCAAATGATTCTTCACGGAATCATAGGGAAGTTTCCTCATCTATGTTCATAGCAGCCTTATTAGTAATAGCTAGAAACTGGAAACAACCCAGATGTCCCTCAACCGAAGAATGGATTAAAAAACTGTGGTACATCTACACAATGGAATATTATTCAGCCATCAGAAACAATGAAATTAAGCAATTTGCAGCCAAATGGATGGAACTAGAGAAGCTCATCCTGAGTGAACTAACCCAGACTCAGAAGGATGCACATGGCATCTATTCACTTATAGCCAGATTTTAGCCATAGAGTACACGATAACTATACTACAACCAATGCACCAAAGGGAACATGGACAAAGACTTTTCTTTTTCTCCGTCAATGAGACACGACCACTTTAAGCACAGCCCAGGACAGTAGTGGCACCGTTAGCTACAACTTTAGAAGCATGGATAAAATATCATCTTACGCCCCTGGGTGGTCCCTGGAAGACGCACGTTCAACATCTATACCTTTAAAATTTGAAGCATGGAGCCCATAACTTGGCACAATTCCCTTCTGGGGTCTTTTATGACAGAACCCACACGAGCTATATCCAAACATGTCAAAAGTCTATTTAAACATTTAAAGAAAAATGTGTAGTCAGTAACAGTCTGAACCTTTACTTCGTAAACTTTCTCCTCTACAAAATCCAGACAGGCACAGACCTGGTGCTGATGCAGAGACAGTCACAGGATGACGGACCGGTGTGGTCACATGCCTGAGCCCAGTGCATCTGCCAACCCAGTCTTCTTTATCTTCAGGGCACATGAGGGCAGTGACTTGACACAGTGACCTGGCCACAGGGCACCTCTCAGCTGTAACAGTGTCTGCCCCACCCCAGGGCTACACTGCTCACTAACAACTTTATCAACCCATAAACAGAGAAGAACTCCACAGGTCTTGGTCCAGCAAAGTCAGTGGACGTCTCTCATGACTCCCACAGGGAACTTGTTTTATCAGCGAGTCACTTCACGGTCTGCCACAAAGATAAATAGATATATAAGAGAAGCCCCCTGAAGTCAGGTGGGTCACTGCAGAGCATTAAAAGTACATTAATAATCTCATAGCTCCAGAGAAACATTTAAGTCCCATTTCTTCTGGATGTAGGCACTCAGGGGTGGGGTATGCAACCTCAAGAGTACAGTCTCCTCCCTGGCCCCTCATCTGATACAAAGACGGACACTTCCTGCTTTTGCACAAACAGCCAGCCAGGTGACAGCTACTGCCTTGGTACTAGAGACCCAGCTGTCTTTGAGAAGACAGGGACACAGGGAAAGTAGTGGGCACACCCTCATAGAAGGCGGGCTTGGCTCTGGGTTCTTTAGGGAGCCTTTGTTCTAGCGGCCACACAGAAGACATCAAACCTCGGTGTCACCAAGTTAACACTGGCTTTACTATCCCACTCTGTGAAGTCACAGGGGCAAGTTTCACGTGTCACCTTAGGTTGTCTTTGAATAGTTGCATCATCACTCAGAGCAAAGCTTTAGCTCACAAAGACAGAGTGACAATCTCAGAAGGGGGCGCTGACATTCCTCCTTTGTAGCTGTGGATGCTTTAAGTTCAGGCCACCACTTGTCCACAGGCACCCCGCTGCTAAATGACAGACCAGAGCTTGTGTCAACTCCAAGCTCACACTCTGGGTACTGCTCACTGTGACACAGCACCTCTTTGAGGGGAAGGTACTGTCCTTCCAGGTGTCTAACCGGTGGTAACGCCCTCCACAGCCTCTCCTGACTGTGGAAGCCTGTCATTGTTAGAAATGCCTGTGTTTAGGTTTTCTTCCCACAAAGATCTTTGCTATAACATCCTAAACAGCTCTCTCCATTCTGTCCCAGTGTCCACTCTCTTCCAAAATACACTAAGACTATGCCATGCTCTTCCAAAATCCCGCTGGAGTCCATTGCTTTCAAATGCATCCAACGACGTGAGCAGGACATAAGACCCACAGGGCTTGACCTGCACAGCCTCCCTCCCTCAGGCTGACCTCTGACCTTCCTGCATCCTGCACCTCTTACTGCAGTGACACCCGGCTTACAGTCCCAGGACAGAAGACTCTTTCTTACCTCTGACCACAGGCTTCTTCAAACCTGATACAACAGAATTACTGAGACCCAAGGCAGCTAGCTGATCCAGATGTCCTGTGGTGCATCTAACTTTCTAACTGCTCATCCATGGCCTCATGCATTGAGCAAGGACATGCTTCTCAAAGAAGAACATCACAGGAGAATACTGCTGTGAAGCTGAAAGGTGCCAGACAAACACAGTACGTGGGCAAATGACACTCAAGGTCATATGGGGGCCAGTCCAGGGATTCGGTATGTAACAGAACTAAATGTGGAAATGATGCGTGTGTCACTTGCAGTGTCACAAGCTGCTGGTGCCACCAATGGAGCTGATTTGTCCTTATATGTAAGAAACTGCTTGGAAAAGGTTTAACTCCTGGATGACAGGAAGGACCCCAGAGGCAATTGTGAGCACTTAGTATATCTAAGGATGCCCTGTCAGTCCCATTTTCCTAACCATGAAGTTTTCTTCACTGAAATCTCACCTTGATCTACCAACATTTTGAACGTCAGTGGACACCCTCCTGAACTAATGTAAAAAGTGATTCGGAAGAAAATATAAACATACCAATAATCCCTCTCCGTCACTTCACTCCCCCTCCAAACATCTGGTACCTTCTCTTCAGCCAGGAGCTCTGTGGACTGGGGAGGTGGCTTAAGAGGTAGAAGAGCTTGCTGCTCGGTTTCACAAAACAAGTTCAAGGCCCAGAACACACACAGTAGAAGGAGAGAACTGACTCCCATGGCTTTCGGCCTCTGACCTCCACACTTGTAACAATGGCTCATGCACTAAATAAACAAGCAAATAAACAAAAACATTTTAAGATGTGACTGGTTTGTTCTTCTGGTTGTCTGAATGTCCATTCCTCCTTAGTTATAAATCTATTTCTATTAGCTATTTTCGTTTTCTGAGGTAGAGCTACTGGCTTCTTTAAGTCTGTTGGGGGTTTTTTTCATTTGATATTTTCTCCAAATGGGGACTCATAAAATACCTCAATGTCAACAAAAAACAAGCAGAAAGGATGGGGGGAGGGGGTGGAGTTTTTTCTAAACGGAAGTAGAAATGTTTACTATTCGGAAGAATGCTTCTTGTCCAACCTCCTGAGACAGAAACAGTTCATCACAGCCGACTCCGTGAATGTGCTATGTTCTCAGCTCCGTGCAGCTAGCCCACGCCCTGCTGGCTTGCAGATCCTTCCACTCTCCTTACGGCTGGCCTCGGCTATTGAGTTCCCATGCTTCCCATGCCACAGGCAAGTCACTCACTCACTTATGCGCACCCTCACCAATGCGCTCACTAAATGCATGCTACCTTCCCACTGGAGTTAAGTAAGAAGTCCCCTAAACAGAGAGAAAAATGGGTGGCAGGGAGGTCAAGGCCATTGAGATAAGAAAAAGAGCTTCCACAGCCCTGAGAGAGCGCTCCAGCTGTATTCCTCAAGAGACTAGGAGTTTCAACAGGTGCCCTGCAAGGAAGACTGCACAGCATATGAGTCAGTGGATGTGGGGTATCCCCCAGCAAAGCATGCCCAGGGGGCACGTAGCAGGTGCCCAAGTGAAATCACTAGGTTCTTGGGACCAGGATGGAAGAAGGTGGAAAGTGAAGAAGGTGGAAAATGAGGAATGAAAGTCCCCAGGGTTAGCTGGGCCTGGCCATGATGCTGTTGGGAAGGGGACTGTTGGCTCACATGGCAGCTTTGTACAGAACTGACTGGAGGGGCAGAGGTCTGCCACAGGATGAGCAAAGGAGTGAGGGTCTGAGCTCCATGGAGGCCAAGGGAAGGGAGACACAAGGCAAAATCAGGGAGCTCTGTGGTGTGGCAGGAGACTGGGTGCTTTGCTAGCCAAAGAGACGTGCCTGATGTTAGGCCTAAAGATCTAGAGCGGGAGGGCCAATGGCAATGCCAGCACAACTGTGGTGCAACAAAGGGATCAATCAACTAGTCAGAACCCACTGGGGTTAGGGGTGCCACAGTGCAGAGTACACGAGAAAAGGTAGAAATAACAGAGGCCCGCAGCACGCTCTCGGGCTGTCTACTGTGGGGGAGGGAGGTAAGGGGCAGAAATCCCTGCGAGTGAACATTACTACCAAGAGGGGAAGTCAAAAAGAAACAGACAGCGCAGGCCACTGATTCCGAACTCACATGCTGTTTGTCCTATCATGTCCCATGAGGATAAGGGCTGGTGCGCAATTTAATACGTCTGCCTGCTTTAGTGTTGTGAGTTGACCTGTGACCCCACGAAGGTCAAGTCCTTACACTAATAGCGGTGGTGAATGTAACCTTATGCAGAAAAAGGGTCCAGCGATGTAATCAAGTTAAGATGGGGCTACGCTGGAGGTCGGTGAATTTGATCCACTGTGGTTAAAAGGCTCAGAAGCAAAGGGAAGCGAAACACAAACTCGGAGAAGGCTATGTGACGGCATGAACATACAGAGAGAAGGCTGAGGCAGATACCAGAGCGATGCAGGTATGGAAAGACATGGGGTGGCTGGCACCAGCAGAAGCAGGAAATGGGCATAGCCTCTACTGTAGCGCCTGCAGTGAGCGTGGCCCAGCCACCATCCGGACTTCAGGATCCTAGTCCCCGGAAGTATGAAGTAGCAAGCATCTGGTTTTAAAGCCACCAGCTTGCAGTCTGTTGTCCCAGTAGCCAGAGGAAAGTCACAGAGCCGGTACTATAGAGCCTGAGGAGCACGCTAGGGAAGGTATCAACCTGCCAGTCCAAAGGCTGACTGTCCTCTCTGATTTCCATCAGGAAAGCCAGGCCAATATGGAACACTAAAGAAGAATGTGTTGCTGTGATCCAAAGCAGGCTCAGGCAACAAAGGCCAGCCAGTGTGCAGGTTCTCAAGCTTGGCCTTCAGTTGGTGACCTGTCCCCATCAGAAATGGGGTCCCTACAGATTTAACCAGTAAGATGAGGCCCCCACTAGTAGGTAGAACCTGGCCTCTTTGGGACCAGGGTCCTTCTATTAAGCTTCTGTCTCTTCTCTAAGAACAGAATAACCCGCCTCACCCCGCTCCACCCTACACAACTCAGCCATTGCTTTTTCATTTACATTAAACTACATTTAAAGTCACAAAAGGCACACACACACCTTTAATCCAGGCACCCGGGAAGCACAGGCAGGCGAATCTCTGTAGGTTTGAGGCCAGCCTTGTCTACAAAGTGAGTCTGGGAGAGCAAGGGCTACACAGAGAAACCCTGTCTCAAAAACAAAACAAAACAAAAAAACTACCAAAAAAACCCCATAAATGAATGAATGAATTAATTAATTAATTAATAAAGTCGCAAAAGGACAGAGATTGCCTATGGGAAGCCTGACGAGGCCAACCAAACTTAAAAAAAAAAAAACCTAATCCTCAGTAATTCATTTATTACCCTTAGATATAGTGACATAATGCTGCAAGAATAGTCTGATAACTCCAGGGCCCACCCTTCTCTAAGACACAACTAGTAAACGGCCTAGAAAACTGATCATCCACATAGGAGAAATGGAACAGGCACTCTGCTCATATTGACCATGAAGATAATTCTATTTGATTCAAGAACTTAACTGTAAGTCAAAAATTCAATTACATTAGAATATATTCTTGAGCTTGCAGCATATAGTATAAGGATGAAGCTCATAAATTTAAGCACAATATAAGTTAAATCTCTATTCTTAACAGGGGGTGCAGAATGGAGAAAAGGGGAACAGTCTGGAACAACACAATTTCCAGCATATGTAAGTGATACGGGTAATACTTCCAAGGTGTTCATAAGGATATCCCAATTAAGAAAAAGAAAAGAAGAGTTGGGCATGGTGTCTTTACTCCTGCAGAAGCATGTGGATCTCTGTGAGTTTGAGGTCAGCCGGACCTACATAGCAAGTTCTGGGACAGCCAAAGCTATAGTGAGACCAGCCTCACAAAAAACAGTCAAGTATGAACACAATACATGAATACACAAAAGGATGCTCTGACTTCAGAAGCTCACTGAAGGAGAATGCAAACTGAAACCATAAGCATGGTTTAGGCAGAAGGCAAAAACTGAAGTCTAACAGACACAAGATGAAATTCTCTGAAACATAAACTATTACAACCAGAGTGAAAAATTACATGTTATTACCTAAGAAGACAGTACGTGAAAACAACTTGAGTGGACACTTCTTCAAACATGAATAAACAGTCATTAAACACAAGCATCACTAGACATTAGGAGTGACTCAAGCCGGGCGTGGTGGCGCACGCCTTTAATCCCAGCACTTGGGAGGCAGAGGCAGGCGGATCTCTGTGAGTTCGAGGCCAGCCTGGTCTACAAAGCAAGTCCAGGACAGCCAGGGCTGTTACACAGAGAAACCCTGTCTCAAAAAAACAAAAAAACAAAAAAACAAAACAAAAAAAAAGAGTGACTCAAAACCACTATAAGATAGACTTTCATGGTCACATAAATGGCCACCATCAACATGACAGAAAAATAAGCCAGGTGAGGTAGTACACACCTTTTATCCCAGCACTCAGAAAGCAGAGGCAGGGGGATCTCTGAGTTCAACGCCAGCCTGGTCTACATAGAGAGCTACAGCCCAGCAAGAGTTACATGGTGAGACCCTGCCTCAAAAACAGTAAAATAACAACATAGAGGTTTAAGCAGTTCCTCGGAGAAGGCAGCACCTTGGTGTGTCACTAGTCACTATGAAATGGTGTAGCTGTGGGAAACACCAGTGTGTTTCCTCCAAAACTTAAAATCAACACTACCATAGAATCCAGCAATTCCACCTCTGGACAGACACCCAGAAGAACTAGAAGTGGTACTACCTTGGACATCCATGATCACACTACAAAAATATACGAGTAATTCTCATGCCCATCGACAGACAGATACATACAAATGTGATATAACTACCCAATGAATCATCATTACCTCCTGAAAGAATGGTAATTGTGACCCATACGGCCACATGGGTTGAACATGGAGGATACTATGCCAAGTGAAACAATCCAGAAAACTCAGAGGTGGAGCATGTGTGAAGGTTCGATCCCAAGCATTTTCAAAAACAACAACAGACCTCCAGGCGATGGAAATCTACCATAAAAGATATCTGCACTATGACCCATAGCTTTGTGTTTTCAAAATAGACAATATATGTGAGCTGCAGTAAAGAAAAACTTTATGACTTATTATGGACTCCTCCAGCTTGCTACTCTGTGTGTTCCACATTTTCTGTTTGAAAAGGCAAATAATTCAAATGTACTAAATACCATTTGTGTGGCTATCTGACGTTTGCTTTTAAAAGTCAACATACAGGGTGGGAGAGTGATAAAGGGGAGAGATAAACAAGAATGGTACTGTTGACAGTGGCTGGGCTGTAGGTCCTTGCAAGTTCTCTCTGCTGTTCTCCCTGATGCTATATACATTTGAGATTTCCCATGATTAAAATAAAAAAATAATGAATTCCAGTGAGCTTCTTTCTACTTGTGTGAATGCTTCTATCTCCCTAACCTTAAGCCCGGGAAGGTGGACTCTGTTTTCGTGGTGTCAGCCGTGCACATGAGCTGAGTCACTCAGTCTACCAGTGGAGATTCTGCCCTACACCAGAACTCCTGGATAAGCATGGCAACTCTGAAGGGGCCAAGGGAAGCAGCACTGCCCTGAAGGCCCCATGCTGCTTCTCAGCATTCCCCTCCTGACAAGCTCACCTGCCAGAGCATGCCCAATTCAGAGTTCCACCAAGCCAAGAGCACACAGCCCTGGCTTCCAGCTGCCCCTATGCCAGCTTGTTTCCAGAGCCATTTAACTCTCCATTAACTTGATTTGATGAGTTCCTGGACAGCCACCAAGTGCACTGAGAAATAAAGTCCCAAACAGCAAGCACATCATAATTTAACTGTAGCCATGACTGGTCTATGCGTCCGCATAGCTTTGGCACAAAAGTAAATCACTTTTGTTTCCGTTTTCTCCCTCTCATGCTCCCTGCTTTGTGTGTGCATTGGTTGTTGCTCAGCTGCAGTTTCTCTGCAGCTGGTATTCTGTTTCTTTTCCTCATCCAACAATCTCTTACCTAGTTGTGCAGTTTGCGGTTACCATCCATATGATTTTTGTCCTGGAGAAACATCCAGTTTCTATTAATGAACCCAACAGAAACCCATCCTTTAAACATCTGGGGTGCTAACAATGGAATCAAAGGTACTTGCTATTCTAAGCAATTTATTTGAAGTTAGGAAAAGCAGAAGCTGAAACAAAGGACATTGATAAATGGAAGGGGACAGCCAGACACAATTACTATGGGTTAATTAATGCCATTGCAATTAGCCAGGGTCCTGTAGTCCACACGTCTGACTTCATTAGACGCCAAACCCCCTCACTCATCCACTTCAAAATGTCTACTATAACCACATCTTCGCAGGCATCCATCTGTGCAGCCGCAGTACACCAGGCACTCTCTCCTAGGCCTAAATTCTTGACCCTGCTACCTAGTTCTGTAGTAGAACAGCTTAGGGTTGTTTCCAGAAATGAGTCAGCCAGTGTTGAGACACCGGAAGAGGCAACAAATCTGGTTTAATGTTCACTTTCAATTCAATGAACACAAGAGCAACTACAGAAGTCAGTAAGAACAGAAAGAGTCACAGTGGCTGGGTGTGGTGGCACATGCCTTTAATCCCAGCACTCGGGAGGCAGAGGCAGGTGGATCTCTATGAGTTCAAGGCCAGCCTGGTCTACATAGGAAGTCAGGACAGTCAAGGACATAGAGAAACCCTGCCTCGAAAATCCTAAAAAAAAAAAAAAAAGCCCAGTGCTTGCTCTAAGCAACTGCTTCCTGCAGCCCTACCACTTCCTAAATCAATTATCCAAGATTCCCTTCCTTAATCTCCTTGGGCCCTCCGATATTTGACTGATAAGGGTGATAAAATAATCAATCAGCAACCAGCTTGCCTCACAGGGCTGTTAAGTGCAAATAAAGCCAATACTGGGCCATTATCTCATTCTCAAGGGTTCTCCAAGCTTAAGCTGGTCCTCAAAAGCTGAGCACACTGAGGGAGCTAGACCTAGAGTTTAAAGTTTGCAGCATATAGAAATGATAGCATTTAAGGAGAGGGTTCCACTGTGGAAAAGCATCAAATCATATTGTACTCCATAAATACGTGCAAATACTATGGCAATTAAAAAAAAAAGGAATGCACGAATAAGAGCTCACAGACCTGAAAGCTTAAAAAATTATAATATTGTTTTGTTTTACAAAAAGGCTGAAGCCAGGTGTGGTGGGGCGCACCTTTCATCCCAGGATTAAAGGGCAGAGGCAAGAGGATCTCAGTTTGGAGTATAGCCTAGTACTACAGAGAAAGTTCCAGGACAGCCAGGACTACAGAGCTGCATAGTGAGAGCCTGTCTCAGGGAGGAAAAAAAAGACTGGATTTTTTAGTTAGTAGGACCCAAAAAAAAATACAAAGGGAAGTTAAAAGCACATTATACAGATAGCTACTTCATTTTTTAAGATTTATTTTTAGAGTGTGTGAGTGTGCGCACAGGAGTGAGCACAAGCCAGAGGAGGTCAGAAGAGGGTGCCAGGTCCCCTGGAGTTGGAGTTAGAGGCGTTTGTGAGGCACCCTTAGCCTCGAGGCCTCTCTCCAGCTGTTCCAGCTACTTCCTTACAAAGCCATGACTAAAGCAACTCCCTCAAACTCTGCAGGTAAAGCAACTCCCCCAAACTCTGCAGGATGGACAGGAGGAGACAATGGCCATTTTACAAAGAGGCAGTGTTGTGCTAACTGGCATGAGAAAGAAGTGTGAACTCCTTCCTTCTCCTCCACAGAGATCTTGGGGTGGCCCTTTGTACTGGCACAAACAGACTCCCTTCTGAGCCCAGGGCTGGGAAACAGGGCTCCCCACAAGGCTTTTTGTTCCCCTGACCTTGGGAGTTCTTGAGCCACACCCTCAGGAGATACATTCAGGTCATCCCAGCAACACATCACGCAGATAGATGCCTGCCTGAGCTCCCAGGAACACCCACATACATACTTGTCTTCTACGCACACCTATGATAAAGTTTAATTTGTAAGCTGGGCACACTAAGAAATTAAGAATAATAAAACAGGACAGCTGGACGTGGTGGCACATCCCTTGAATCCCAGCACTCAGGAGGCAGAAGCAGGTGGATGTGGCTCTTTGAGATTTAGGCTAGCCTGGCCTACATAGTTCCAGGATAGTCAGGTTTATATAGAAAGACCCTGTCTCTAAATAAATAAATACATACATAAATGAATGAATGAATAAAAAGTGTGGCACTCTATACAACACTGCTATAGGAAATGTCTCCCTGCTTTCTCTAAACCCATCCCTACCACAATCTTACAGTCCCCTGTCCATGCCCTTTACTTAAGTGTCCAAATGGAGCCTTAATGCATGAACTCAGATAAACCTTTTAGTGAATACTGGTTGTACTACTGTCTGGTTTGTAAAATAAAAATGAAGGTCAGCGCCAGCATGCTGCATGTGAACATTCTGACCCAGGACTTTAAAGTGTCATGAAAGAAAACAAGAGTCCAACATGGCACCTCATGCTGGGTTGAAAGGCATGTGTCACCACACCTGGCTCAGTCTTTTTTTAAAAAACAAAACAAGATTTCATGTATTTATTTTTTTTAACTTTGAGATCTGTGAGCTTCCCCTCTTGGATTCTTTTTTTTAATTGCCATAATAGTTGCACATATTTAAGGAATATAGTATGATTTGATGTGTTTCCACAATAGAACAGTTAGCATTTCCCTCTCTTTAAATGCTGTCATTTCCATGTGCTGGGAACTTTAAACTCTAGGTGTAGTGCTCTCAGCTCTTGCGCTTGGAGAACTCCTTGAGAATGAAATAATGGCCCAGGGTTGGCTTTATTTGCATTTCTGTGTTCTGTGTCCTATGTGCCCTCAGGTTACTACCTCAGAAAGGGATCAGGTACGAAATGCATTAGGGCTTATACAAGGGAACCACAATACATGCATACCATGCTTCGCTTATTTCAGGGTGCACACACACACACACACACACATGAACATCTCTGAAATCAGTCATGGCCAATGGCTGGTCAAGGTGTCACTGGTTACAAGTTTGATTTTAATGGCAGACCTTCTCATTTCTGGCCATGACAGTGAAAACCGGTTTGTCCCAGAAGTAGCTGTTCCAGGGCTGTTTGTGTGATATGGGTTTTTTAATGTGCAATGAAACTGTTGGAGTCTTCATCTTTGTCTCTTCATTTTGAACATATGCAGATTTCACACAGATTAGTAGACATACATATACGCTTCAAACATAATACCCATACATTTTCTATGAGTTTCTCTTTAGGAGAGGGAAAGTGTCTTGGTCCACTAGATTCATTGTTATTCACCGAGGATGGACACCTTGATGTGTTTTGTGTCCTGGGAGATCCTACTTGCCCTGGGGTTCAATTTTCTCACCAATTTGGGTGAGATCACTGAGAGCCACACCCTGGTGACTCAGGGAGCATTCAGCTGTGGTGGAAGCTCTCGCCCTCCCACCTCCTTTGGAATTCCCAGAAAAGTGCTGAGTGAGATCTCCTCAGCTGGACAACTACCCTTATCTCTTCCCAGTGAAAAATGCCTTCTGCTGCCCTGATCTGATGACTTTTTTTTTTAAAGAGCTAGTCTCTCAAACTGAACTCCTCAATCTCTTAGGTGTGGTGGCGCATGCCTTTAATCCCAGCACTGGGGAGGCAGAGGCAGGCATGTCTCTGTGAGTTCGAGGCCAGCCTGGTCTTCAAGGTGAGTTCCAGGACAGCCAGGGCTATACAGAGAAACCCTGTCTCAAAAAACAAACAAACAAACAAACAAACAAACAAACAAAACAAAAAAAACAGAGAGAGATGCAGGAAGAGAGACTCTCCACACAGCCCTGCTGGCTGTCCTGTACTCTACTATACAGACCAGGCTGGCCACATCGGCACTGATGAATGTCTTAAAGAAGGAAGGCAATGGGGATAGCTCCTGACCGACCACTTGGTAACAGGGTCCAGTTCTGTCATATTCCACCTGAAATGACAGGGCCACACACAACCAGCAGGAACTATTCCAAGAAGAAAAGTCAGACAGTGGAGAGGGTAGGAATCAAAATCGATGAATGTCAGTTTCCAATGAACTTCAGACACAGGCCACCTTCCCATACTCTAGAGTCTGGCCTCTGGTTTGTAATTAATGGTAAGGAAACCGATGGTGTCATTGTCCTTTACAACTTCTGAAGTCATAAAAATATAAAACTCAAGATTACATTTACTCGCTCACTAGAGTAATTACATATTGTAGCTATGATGTCGGGGCCTCCACTTTGATGCAAAGAGATCATTTGTCCAAACAAGCCACTCTGAACGAAGCAAGCATCAGTTTGGAGCAACTCTAAATTTACCCTTCTTGAATCTAAGCTGGCACACCCCCAGGTGGGACACACTTACACTACAGAGAGGAAGGTGTCAATAGCACAGCTCTACACCATTGCTAAACTCAAATGACCTGGGGAGTTATGAAAAGCCACAGATGGTCGGTCACTCCTCAGAGGACCCCAAGTTATGGCCTAGATGCAGTTCGGAGGATGTCAGGAGTCTTCAGAGACACCCAGGGTTTCTGATATGCAATCAGGGCCGAACAGCATGGGGCCAAAGGACTCAATCCTTTATAGAGAGTTTACTCTTTCTTTCCCCACCTGAGAAACCCGTGCTACATACAAGAAGCAGCTTGCTTAAGGACATCCCTCAGGACTGTGCCATAATCTCCTACAGACAAAAAGCTCCAAGTATTACCTCTGTTATCTCACCAGCACCTTACAAGGCTTTGAAAGAGGTGAGAGGGGTGTCTGCTACCTGTTATTCATCTGGCTGATTTAAAAAAAAAATGCAGGCCAGCCCACCCCTGAGAAAATGCAGAAAATTACTAGACTTCAGATTCCAACGAAGAGCTGAGGAACAAGACGTATAGGCCTGGAGAAATAAGAACATGCTTCTGAGAAGCAAGAATGAACCCTGTTCAGCTACCTCACAATAATGTCCTCATAGTCATGTCAAACAAGGCCTTTGAGGGGGAAGAACCAGAATCCCCTGTGATGGTAAATACATGTAGATATAAGTTGGCTTTTGCATGCACTTGTCTAACTCAACAGCTCTCAACAAGGGCCAAGCGGATCCTCAGTCCTGCTCCAACACACAGCCATATCTGAAGACATTTTGATGGTCTCAAACTTGGAGCTGTAGCAGTGCTAATAGCATCTGGTGGGAAGAGACTAGAGATGCATTTAGGTGACTGACATCCCATGGGAGAGCTCCTACCACAAAGAATCCCCATCCAAAATGTCATGCGCTGAGAGGCTGAGCAAGCCTGTTCTAAGCAGATAACTCAGAATGAATTCCTCCTACAACCACCCCCTCATATGCACTGTGATGTTTCCATGGGGCTCGGTGGCATATGGGCCTCAATCCTGGGGTGATCACCTAAAAGCATTTGTTTACAAATAAACCCCAATCCTTGACAAAATGCCTATATTCAGACCCCTGAAAACAGACAGGAAATGCCTTGTCTTCAAACTTGTGCCTTCAAAAGTTTAAAAATGAATAGTTTGGCCACACCCCCACAGTGACGCAGGTTCACCCGAAGAAGGCTCCTTCCCACTGCTCTCCCCCAGGAACGCCAGTGGGATGTCGGTGCTCTCCGTCACTCAAAGTGTGTTAAAACAGGCTTCTGTGGCACACAGTCCCAATACCTTTACATTTTCATGTTTCTTATATTTTAAAATTAATTAATCCACGGAAGACTTTTCAGCAGTTAGTGTATGTTTCTCTCATGTGGGAGAAAACGATGCTATTCATGTGAATAAACATAAGACAAATCTCCAAGAGCCTGGTCTCTGTCCACCCACCACAGCCAAGGTTGTCTGGCAGTCCTTAGAGGAAAGCCAAGTGTCCAGCAGCACCCCCCACAGCAAGGCTCCCCTAAACACTCTTCTTGTCTTTCCTAGTCCAACTCTCTCCCACTCCTCTCACTGGAAGAGATGAAGCCAAATACCATGGGTAATAACCCACAAGCATCTACCCTGGCTGCTTAGAATTAAATAATAAACACAAATATTTGTTTAATAAATCCACACTGTTTTGCCTGGGCAACCAACCACATCAGCACCCAGAGATGATACCATCGTATGTGTCGATGCCTTCCCACGTTCCCTGAGCCACAAGAAGAGTACAACCAAAGCCCCCCATCCCCACATGAACGCCTTCATTAACACAATTAGCCAAGTTGTATAAATTAAGAAGGAAAAGTGCAGTCCTTTCTCTGAAACCCATCTCCAGATCAGAAAGTCAAGATACTGAGACAGGCTCTCACTGTCCCTGGCTGCATAGATTGGACTATCCTTGAATTCATGAAGATTCCATTGCCTCTGCCTCCGTAGTGCTGGGATTAAAGGTATGCATGGCCATGCCTGGCCAATTTTAATCAGTCTTTTAAAAAGCAACTATAATACTTTGCTAGAGTTCACAAGTTCCATTCTGATGCTCAAAGATAGATGGATTGATAACACACTGAAATGTTACCTTCTGGTATCAAAGGACCTCATTGAAAGGGGGTAGGGCTGGAAAGGAAGAGTGGTTGGAACTTAAATCCCTGGTAAAGCCTGGAAACCACACTGGTACTCTGATACAGCCAATCCAAAGAGCACTGCCATTGCCTGGAGAAGCCATTTAGGTACCACGATGCTGTGGGTGAGACTCCACTAGCTCACAGGGCCAACCTGGCCCGGCATGACCCCAGAGGAGCATGGCTAAAAGTTCAAGAACCTGACAAACAGAAGCATCTGCTTACCACTGGCCAAAAATGAAGCTTTTATGACTTACGGGCATCATCAAAAAAGCAAATTTAGCCTACAGCAGAATTACTGGCTCCCACTAACTGTCCTGGGGTAATCATTTACAGAAGCAGAAATCCCTTATGAACAGATATTTAAATAATGGCATGGCAAGCCAGGCGGTGGTGGCACACGCCTTTAATCTCAGCACTAGGGAGGCAGAGGCAGGTGGATCTCTGTATAGAACAGTCTGGTCTACAAATCGAGTTCCAGGACAGCCATTACACCGAGAAACTGTTTAAAAAAAAAAGCATGGCTGTTTCTTGAGCCAAAGTAATAAGTCTTTAATGAATGCTTGATAGGTAGGAGTGAGATACAAGTATATTTACCACAAGGCAAAGATGTGATGGTCCAAAGGTGTGATGATCCTGTGAGGGATCAGATAAGCTGGCTGGCCTAGACAGCACATCTAGAAAGTATTCACTATGGAGGTGAAGAACCAAGCCTGCGTGGTTTTGCAGAGAACCAGGAAACAGAGTCACACAAACATGCACTGCTAATTTTCTTTTTGTTGTTTGTTTAGTTGGTTGGTTTTTGGAAAGTCTCTCCATGTAACTTTGGCTTGCCTGGAACTCGCTCTGTAGACCAGGCTGGCTTCCAACTCAGAGAGATCTGCCTGCCTCTGCCTCCTGAGTGCTCAGCTCCAGCTAATTTTTGACAAAAGCACAAAAGGAATCCAAATGGAGGAAAGGTGCCATTCCCACGTGTGGGGCTGGGGCAACTGGATAAAACAGCACAGACAGACAACAAAGCCCAGGGTCTAACCCATCTTATTAAAAACATGAACCCCAGCTGAATTGTGAACCTCAGTGTGAAACTACAGAATCTTAAGGTCGGGGAAGGAGGGACACAGACAACATTCTGTGTAAAGCTAGGCAAAGAACTCTTAAAGCTCTTAAAACTATGACTATAAAAGGAGACATATACACACTTGACCTCATCAGACATGAAATGAAGAGCCTAGCACTGAGTAAGACCCTGTGAAGAGGGTGAGAAGATGAACTACGGAGAAAAAGAATCCATCTATGAACTGTGGGTCTGACCAAGGGCAGTATCTGGGACACACGAATAACCCTCAAAATGGAATAGTAAAATAAACAGGGACTCCAAGTGCAAAATCCAATGCGAAAAACACATGAAGAGAAAATTTCCAAACAAGGTACAGATGTAAAACAGATCATGAAAAGATGCCTGGTGCTATTAGCCATAGAAAAGTGCAGATCAGAAATACAGTCACATGACAGACACCTAACAGGACAACCATACTAAGAACAGCTTCTGAGCCTGGCGCTGGTGGCACACACCTTTAATCCCAGAACTCAGGAGACAGAGGCACGCAGATCTCTGTGAGTTCGAGGCCAACCTGGTCTTCGGGGTGAGTTCCAGGACAGCCAGAGCTACACAGAGAAACCCTGTCTCAAAACAAAGCAAAAACAGTATTGCCTATGCTGCTGAGGGTGTGGGAACCCTGGAATGCCTGAGCACAGTGGGGACAGTCAATGTGCAATTCCTATACAACCCAGGAATCACTATTTTGGGTGTTTATCCCCCCAAAATAAAAACCCTGTTTCTACAAAAAACTAGCTCACAGCTTTGTAGTGGCCTGTGAGGTGGGAACACAACTGCCTTCCTTTCCCTCGCGCACGCACACTGAAAGCAGAGAGTTTCCATGACAAACGTGTGGGGTTTTCTCACAGTGATCTGTTACACACAACCAGGTGGGACCAGGTGGGGATGCTATAATAAAACTCAGTGCTGATGCTTGAGCCAGACGGCATCGGACTGAGAACTTCGAGATCTGCAAGACTTCCTGACCCTTGGAGGCCACCTGCAAAGGGCAGAGCCCAGGCTGCCCACAGCACCTGCCCAACTTGGCTAAAAATAAGTTCTCACTACCCAGGGTTTAACTGTTTGCTAGAATCGTTCAAACAAGTAAAAGGAAAGTGTCCCTCACGTTTAACCATTCAATTACAAAATGATGCAACTCAGGCGCGACCGTCTGAGACGTTGCCTGAAGCAGGGTATGGGGGGGACCTGCAACTTGCAGTGCCCTCACCTCCAGGGTGCCTCCCTGTGCTTTAGGGAGTCATGGAAGGATGGAAGGCTTTGTTCCACAGGCATGAGTGATCGTATCACTGGGTATTGATGATCACTTGGCCTATGCTTATCCCCCACCTTCAGTGTCAGAGATGGGACAGAGCCCCACATGCCAAGTGTCTTAGTGTTTCCATTGCTGTGGTGAAACACCTTGACCAAAAAATTAGTTGGGGAAGAAATGGTTTATTTGGTTTACACTTCCACAGCCCTGTTCATCATCAAGGGAAGTCAGGACAGGAACTCAAACAGGGCAGGAAAATGGAGACAGAAGCTGATGCAGAGGCCGTGGAGGGTGCTGTTTACTGACTTGCTCCCAACAGCTTGCTCAGCCTGCTATCTTACAGAACCCAGGACCACCAGCCCAGGGATGGCGTCACCTACAATAGGCTGGGTCCACCCTCATCAATCAGTAATTAGGAAAATGCCCTACGTCCAGATCTTACGAGGCATTTTCACGTTTGAGGGTCCCTTCTTTCAGATAACTCTAGCTTGCGTCAAGTTGACATAAGACAAGCCAGCGCAGTAGGCAAGCTTTCCACATGGCCACATCCGTAGCCTTGAATGGCTCTCTCCTTCCCCCTGTTCCCCAAAGATAGAGGATAAAGCCTACAGTCTCCTTGGACAACTGTCCTGAGACAGTACAGAGGACCCAACTGTCTGTCCTCTCATAAGCACATACCCTTATCCCTTTTGAGACTGAAAAGGTTTTAGGAGATATAAGATGTGTTAGGAGGGTGGGAGGATGAGAGGGTGGGCCCAGGAGGGGTGCAGGGAGGGGACTATGATGGAGACGTAAATTGAAGTAATAAATAGACAGGAAAAAAAAAAAAAGATGTGTTAGGAAAGAGTGTACGGAGGGAAGAAGCACAGCTGCGCACGTGGTCCACAGCTGACTGCATTTGCGGCCCACGTGAAGGTGGCACCAAGTGATGATAGCACCTAATGCCATTATCATCATCTCAGTGTCTGAAAAGATGTCCACCGTATCTAGGTATGTGCACAGGCTCGGGATGGATCACTCAGAGATTCTGAGTCTATGTGAGTACAGGATACCTATGGCAAATCAGTCACAGTAAGAGATTAACAAAATAACAAGACATACCATACTGGAACAAAACATTTGCATTATCTATGTCTGGAGTTACCATGTCATGTGTTTTGTCACAGTTGGCTTACAATAACAGAAACGTTGGAAAGTGACGCCACCGATGAGGTAGGACTGGTGACTGTACTTTCCAAAGCCCTGCTACATCTTAATTGCACAATGAGACCTGGATATTTTTGGAACTCACCATGATGCTAATGTACCCTTAGTTTCTAGTGACCCCACCTCCCCACAGGCTTTGTTCTCCTAGTCTGCTCCTCTTTACTGTGAACCCAAAGGAAAAGGAACACTTTATGAATTACAATAATCCATTTGTGAAGTGAAACTGTATCACATTCCTATCCTACAGAACTATACTATATAGTTCCAGTTTCATGCACAGTCAGGGGTCTCTGAGCACTTTCTTCTTCTATAGTTTTATTCCTCAGATTTTCCACAATAATCATACAGTGGCTTTGTCATATGGAAACATCTGTGCAGAGTCTGGAATGTTATAGAATGCTTCTATGAGGAGCTGGGGTTTCCAGGACAATCTTAAAGAAGGTGCAAGACTGCTGGTAGAGGGGTGGTCAGGAACAGAAGGCAAAAAAAGGGGGGGGCTCTGGGTTCTGAGGCAGACAAGGGCCCAACTCATTCAGAAGGGAAAATCACCCTGCTTTCCTCCTCCAGGATTGTTCTCACGTTGAAACAGCATGGTAGCACCTCTACAAATAGAAGTTAATTATATAAAGAAGGACCAATGGTCAAAAGGAGACACAGGTTCCTTTCTCCTGGGGAAAGCACCAGGGCCCTCACCCTGACCCCATCGATCGGCCTCTGCTAGCTACAATGAAGATGTTCAAGGGAACTATGGAGGAAGAGAAGGGTTGGACTCAGGGGAGTACCCCCTCCCTTTGCTGAAGCATGACTGGAGACCATTCAGAGCACCTAGACCTGGGCTTCCATGCTCTGCCCTGAGAGGGTGGACCCACTCCCTAGGAACTCTTCGGGCTTGGATGTTCAACAGACCTGACACTGTAAAAGCCCCACAAAGCCAACGTGTGATGATCTGTTTCTGGGCCTGTGGTGCTCCTGGAAAATGCTGGAACCTTCAGGAGGTGAGAGGTCACTAGGGTATCCTGTTGAAGGGGACACTGGAATGTTGGTCTGTGCCTCTGTTTCTCCTTCTGGACCACCATGAGATAAGCAGCTTTGCTCCAGTCCATGCTCCTCTACAATTTTCACTTCATCAGGAGACTCAAGGACCATCTCTACAATCAAGGTAAACCTTTCTTCTTATTAGTCAATTATCTCAAGTATTTCCCCCCAGGGCTGCAGAAAGTCACCCACCATACATTAGGCTGTGGTACACATCTGTCCTTACACACAGATCAGATACACACACAGAGGCTGTGCTCACCTCTGGCTTCCCCATTTGCCTTACTGCCGCGTTCTCTTTAACCGCAATTGTTTTTTTACCAATTGGTTTTTACCAAGCAAGGTGTTAGTAAAATCTAACTAACACAACCTAAGAAGCCAGAACATTCCTAATACTCGAGCAGGCCAATCATCTTTCCTCCTGAATCCCTGTCATAGTTCTTGTGCGAAAGCAAATAAACCCACTCTGTACATAGCATACGGTCCAGCTGAGCCACCCCAGGAGGATACTGGGGGAGTTACAGAGTGGTTCCTGGCCTCAGAGACTTTAACACAAGTGTATTTACAGCTCCTGAACTGAGGCCACACTCTTGACAGCTAACCAACTACAGCTTAAGCATTCAAAACTATGTGTGCCACGTCTTTCAGTGGCTGGTGCCTGTTAAAATTCTCGGTGAGTCCCTGAACTCTGCATTTCCCAGCTGGGAATACCTGACCTGCTGTTTGGATAAAATACAAAAAAATGCTCAAGGGAGCAGTGGGAATGAAGGTGGTTTCCCTGAAGGCCCCAGATACTGTATACCCACACAGAATACACACACACACACACACACACACACACACACACACACACGTAACAGACAGACAGTGAGGCATGCAGGCAGGCGCACACACACACACACACACACACACACACACACACACACACACACATAAGAGACAGACAGGCATGCAGGTAGGCACACACGCACGCACGCACGCACGCACGCACGCACAGGAGATGGGACATGCAGACACCACAGGTCGCCTCTTGTCAAGTTCCAGTATTAGAGGACAGGCTTAACCAGACACTATTAATTCCTCTCCCTCCCTCTCTCCATCCCATTCAACTCCACGTTAACAGGACACACAACTGGTGAACACTTAAGCCACCAGATTTCGTCCCCTTCCTGTAGCTGGAGTCTCCCCACCCCCCACTCCCAAGCATCATGCATGAAGGCACAACCATGACGAGGGAAAGAAACCAGAGACAGCTTTATTCCTTCACAGCTGTAAAGAGTGCACAGTATCTGCATTTGGATTGACTGTTTTGAGCTAAGCATGGTGCCCTGGCCCAAAACATAACCACTATCCTAAAGAGCGCCCCAGGATAATACTCTGCCTACAGAGGGTTTTACCACCTCTACCAGCCCTATCTTTGCTTACGAGGGGAACCATAAAGTCTGGAAACACTAGTGATGATATTTTACTGCACTACAGTAGGAGGACAATAGCGATCTGTTATTTCTATATACCTATACTTCCAGATTCCCTGGCTGTCACACAGTCTGAATATAGCAGCACATAAACAAAGTCCTAGTTTAGGAGACTAGACTAGATGCCCAAAGAGCAGACCCAGTAGGGCACAGCAGAAGCAAGCCCTGAGCATAGTGGGGCTTGAGTGTGGCAGCCCTCTTGCCTTCTTACCTTCCAATGGAGAAAGTGAGTTTGCCATGACACACTTGTTTTCATTAAAAGAGGACTAGAAAGGAAAGCCTTCTATCACCCTTTTCATAACCCTTTCCCGATCTGGAGTCTGCGTCCTGGTTGGGAGAAGGAGATCAGGGAGAGAAAGAATGAAGGCCAGGTAGCACTGGTCCCCTGTGACACCCTAAAGGCAAGTTTGTTTAAGACTAAAAGTATATTGTCAGAACTCTGGGATGTGAAGGAGAAAGAGACTAGAAACTCATGTGTACTTTAATGCACATAGTCAACCCACACCTTCAGCAAAAACACTGGTAAAGTGTGAGAGAAGAAAGAAAACCATCTTGACAGAGGTTAAAAACTCACATACTATAAAACCAACCATTTCAAGTGTATAAACCAATAGCATTTGGTGCTTTCACACGTGGTACACACCACCACCTCTGTCCGGTTCCAAAACACACCCCAGGCAAACCCTTAGACAGCTGGCCCTCCTTTCCCATAACCATTGGAAATTCACCTGATTACAAAGGTTTCCAAAGCCAGCTACCACTGAAAGAACAGAACAGGGTTCAAAGCTGGTGGCAAATCACTGACTATGGGAACAAGGGGTAGTGGCTGTGGCCCCCAAAAGCCCCAGGAACTGCAGGATGCTAGGAGAGGCAGAAGGAGACTCATAGTAATGGGAAAGGTTTGGTGGTGTCTACCAGGCCCCTGAACTATGAAAAACTTCAGCTTTTCTGAAGGACTCCAGCAAGGCTGCTCGGGTCCCCCAAGGCCAAGCGGCTCCACACAAGGTCTCTATTATTCCGAGGAGAGGGAAAGCCCTTGCATTCTTAGGTCATTGTGCATCTACTTACAGATGTGAACAACAAAGAGCAAACTTGCCAGAGCCAAACTCAACTGTGTATTTTTTAGCTTTTGTGAAAGTAATCCATCTGCAGACAGCATCTCCCAGTAACCTCTTTCCCACTACCTTGGGACCCTACATAGCCTGGCTCCATCTTTTTGTGTGTGCAGCGCTCTCTGCCAGTGTCTGCCTCTACTGAGACTCCTGTATGTTATACAATCCCTTAACAGTTTGGTGTAAAAATACCATCCCACTGGACTGACTGCTACTCTGGAGGAGAAAATTTTATTTCATCCCAACTGAACAATCTCTCCAAAATATTTTAACCCACAGGGAGGGGCTGATTCCTCCCACTTCACTCCTTACATCTACCTGAGCCAGCACTGGACTCCGAGATGACCTGTGCTTCCTCTGGCCTTTCTTTTTTTTTTTTTTTTTTTTTTTTTGGGTTTTTCGAGACAGGGTTTCTCTGTTTAACAGCTCTGGCTGTCCTGGACTCGCTTTGTAGACCAGGCTGGCCTCGAACTCACAGAGATCCGCC
Organism: Lophiomys imhausi; assembly: GCA_907164525.1. Classification (NCBI taxonomy): domain Eukaryota; kingdom Metazoa; phylum Chordata; class Mammalia; order Rodentia; family Muridae; genus Lophiomys; species Lophiomys imhausi. Next base: position 180,368 of record CAJQZJ010000184.1, read on the forward strand.
TGCCTCTGCCTCCCAAGTGCTGGGATTAAAGGCGTGCGCCACCACCGCCCGGCTTTGGCCTTTCTTTTAATGTCAAAAACAACACTAATCATTTCTTTCTTTCAAGAGATCCCATGTCTTACACATAATCATTTAAGCACATGCAGCATCTTCCCTTGCTTAAAATATGTATGTAGTCAGTCCTCATATCCATGTGTTCCACATGGGCATATTCAACCAAGCATAAAATATTCCATTAAAAAAAAACTGCTGTCAACCTCATTACGTAGACTAGATTTTTATAATTAATCCCTAAACAACATAACAAAACTATTTATATAGTATGTAAATTGTATTAGGCATTATGAATAGTGAAGAAGTGATTTCAAGTATGCAGATGTGCTCAAGTTCTATCAAAACATTATATACCATTTTATATAAGAGACATGAGTAACTATGGAGTTCAATTTCTGTGGGGTTCCTGTAACCTCCTGGTATCACTATGTATATATGTATGAATGTAAGCATGTATGAATTTATGTATGTATGTGTACATGTTATATGCATGTATACAACTAGACTAGACTATGTGTAGTTACATATTAATACCAAAACATCTATCCAGATCAATCTTACAAAATATACTCCTGGGTGCTGCCTTGTAGGCCCCCAGTGTATGAGGAGGCTCTTGGCCCTCATACGACTGCTGAACTGGGGCGAGGAACTGTTATGTAGGGACACTCCACTCCAGAGGAGTGGGATGGAAGGTTTAGGGGGTAGAGGGTGGGAGGGCGGGACTGGGAAGGGTTGAAAGAGGACACTATGATGGAGATGTAACCTGAAGCAATAAATAAATAAATTTATTAATATATATACTCCTGAATTATTTTCTATGCACACTGATAGGGCTTGGCCTGTAAAACACAGAGCACAGTTTCAGAAAACTTAGAGCAAAGAAAAAGCAGACAGTAAAAGGTACCAGAGACAGCGAATGATGCTTGCAGGGCATGAGGGCAAACTCCCCCAGCAGTTATTTCAGCAGCTAGCCTCCCAGACTGTGAAGTCTTGCAGCATCCTCCTCCCTAGCCCCAGCAAGCCATGGTCACCACAGCTCTTTATTATCATCTCTGGGTTGGTTCCCTCATTTGCTATGTGTCAGGCACCCATCCTGGCACAAGGATCCTACGGTAAACTAGACAAACCCCTGCCCCTGTTCAATAGAGCTCATAATGTTCCTCATTACAGAGGAACATTAGTGAAAAACGGGGACACATGGGAGATGAGAAAAGTACCTTCCGGGCCAGTATGTCTTGAGCAAGGCGGTGGGGGACACAAGAGGTAGCAGCACCATTGCTTTGCTGTGGTTTGTGTTCTGCTGCCCAAACCTTTGACACCCTGAGGGACCATAATGGACATTCTTATCTTCAGCCCCAGAGCTTAGGATCTGGTCTGAACAAAGTGTGGAGCTGGACGTTTGGGTGGGAATGACGGAAGGAAACAAAAACTGTGCCCGAAAGGCATGAACTGTCACATGAGGCTGTCAGTGGGTCATATGCCAGCTTGAACCAGCCTTCCCCAGTATTTTTTCGGTTCATCAGTATGCAGGGTGTTTTCCAGAAAAATTCTCAGCTTCAATCTTATAACAAAGTCAAAAAGAAAGTCAAGTCGGGATTCACATTGCCATATGCAAATGAAATGGTTTTTTTCTAGACTACTTTGCTAGAATAATCACTCTGTAACTTCAGAAAATATCTGCATCTATATATAGATATCTATGTTTGAATCATATTGGCTGAATAATATACAGATATGTGTGTGCAAGTGAGCATGAGATATGTGTAGCACATATCTATTTATAGAGGGCTTTTTTTGCTGTTGTTTTGAGACGGGTGGCTAGGAGCTGACTATGTAGACCGGGCTGGCCTTGAACTCATAGAGATCTACCTACCTCAGCCTCCCGAATGCTGGGGCTAAAAGGCATGCACCATCTCACCCAGATGTATACAGCGTTTCAGTGGACAAACAGAAGATACCGCGCAATTTATTGGAAGAAAAGATTTGGGGGGAGAAAGAAGCTACTATTTAATTCTGTGCTCTAGTATAACACATTGCACTTGGACACACTGAAGGGATTAATGGGCTGCTCGCTTGAACAGAAATGATAAGAAATGATTTTACACTAGAGTTCCAAAGCATTTTATGCAAAAGGCTAGACAGCAAATATTTCAGGATTTGCAAGCAATCTATAGTTTTTGTTTCATAATCCTCTTTCCATCTGTGTGTTTATGTGACTTTTTTTGTTTTTTGTTTTGGTTTTCTGAGACAGGGTTTCTCTGTGTAGCAGTATGGGCTGTCTTGGTCTTGGAACTCGCTTTGTAGACCAGGCTGGCCTTGAACTCACAGAGATCCACCTGTCTCTGCCTCCCGAGTGCTGCGATTAAAGGTGTGCACCACCACCCCGGCTGTGACTTATTTTTTGTTTGTCTTCCAGCACAAAAACGAGGTGTGAGGAGTCCTTAATTCCTTAACAAGCCCAAGAAAGTACTGTCCCCATGTCTCTGCATTACCTCTCTCAGTCTGTCCAGCTCATTCTGGAGGGCCTGTCTGGATATCTCCATCTCAATCACCTGCTGCCGGAGCGTATCATTGTCGTCTTCAGCCTTAGCTCGCTTTTCCTCCACAGTCTCCAGTTCCTGGTGTAATCTGACAGACACATCTTTGGCTACCTGCATTGGACACATGGGGATCATGTCAGGATATGGAATCTGGGGGATGCTAAGAGAACGAGCCTCAGAGGGAGAATCATTAAGTAGCTTTGTTGTAGTGAGAATTCAGTAAATATGCAGTGGACCTATATTTAACAGAAGGAAATACTACATTTGAGCAACTCTGATCCAAAAATCCAACGTCTGAAATGCTCCAAAGTCTGGACCACTTTCAGACCCAAACACTTTGAATAAAGAATACTGTCTTGCCGGGCGGTGGTGGCGCACGCCTTTAATCCCAGCACTTGGGAGGCAGAGGCAGGCGGATCTTTGTGAGTTCGAGGCCAGCCTGGTCTACAAAGTGAGTCCAGGACAGCCAAGGATACACAGAGAAACCCTGTCTCGAAAAACCAAAAAAAAAAAAAAAAAAAAAAGAATACTGTCTTAGCTAGTATCTCTGTTGCTGTGATAAAATACCATGACAAAAGCAACTTAGAGAGGTCAAGGTTATTTCACTCACCCCCTGGAGGCAAGAGCTGATACAGAGGCATGGAGGGTGCTGCTTACTGGCTTGCTCCCCATGGATTTGCCAGCCTGCTTTGTTATACCATCCAGGACCACATGCTCAGGGATGGCACTGCCCACAATAGGCTGGGCTCTCCACCATCAATCATCAATCAAATATCCTACAGACTTGCCTATAGGCCCATCTTGCGGAAGCATTTTCTCAACTGGGAGTCCCTCTTCTCAGATATGTCTAGCTTATGTCAAGCTGAGAAAAAAGTCATGCAGCCGATACTCAATGAATAATTGAAAACATGAAACTGCATTATGAAGGAGAACATGGCTCTCATATGACAAAGCCTGGATACAGCTGTTTCCTCATGGAAATCACCAGAATGCCAACTGTCCTTGCACTTGCACGTTCATTGATTCTGGGTCTAATGTCCATTTGTTTGACAGGACAAACAAATGGACATTAGGTCCATTTGTTTGACAGGACAAACAAATGGACATTAGACCCAGAACCAATGAAAAACAAAAATTCCATATGCAGTTGATGTTCTATGACATCAAGTTTTCAAAGATGTCTTCTGGGACTCTGGTGTGGTTAAAACCTTGCAATGTTCAAAGCAATTAGGCCTTTTACTTTCTTTTTAAATTTTTTATTTATGTTATTTCATGTGTATGAGTGTATTGCCTGCATGTTTTGCATGTAGTGCCCATGGAGGCCAGGAGATAGTGCCAGAGCCTCTGGTTGTAGATGGTTATGAACCACCACGTGGGTGCTGGGAATGGAACCAAGGTTCTCTGCAAGAGTAGCCAGTGCTCTTAACTGTGGAACTTCTCTCCAGCCAAAGCTCCTTTACTTTCTAAAGTGAATGAGAAGAGATTGCAAGAAACTACAAATCACCCTTTCTTACACTGAGTGACATTTTGTTAGTGGCCAACAACTGATAGATTTGCAAAGATTATTCCTGCTGAATGGAAAGTTGGATGAGATTTTGCACTCTCACAACCTGGAGAACAGTCTATATGATCCACATCTAGATAAATGATTGGACAATGAGGTCATGACAGCCCTGCAGGCCAGAGTGGGAAAGGGTGCAGAGTCTGGGATTTCTTCTCAGTCCCTTCAGCTACTGGTTCTCATTCTTTCTTGCTTTCTTTAAGATTTATTTTTATTTTATGTGTAGAGGCATTTTGCCTACATGTATGTCTGTACACCAGTTCATTTCTGCTGCCCATTGAGACTAGATGAGGGTATTGTATGCTATGGAAATGGAGTTACAGATGGGTTGTAAACCGCCATGTGGATGCTGAGAATTGGATCCAGGTCTTCTGCAAGAGCAGTAAGTAAAACGCATTGGGTGGGTGTCTGGAGTTACCGTCTCAGATTCCTAGGGATGGGATGCCGAGTGACCTCACTCACCTTCAAGTCCTGCTCCAGGCTCCTGATAAGTTCTCCGTCCACCTGGCCTGTTTCTGCCACTTTCAGGCTTTTCTGCTCAGCCTTCCTGAGTCGGTACTGCAGGATTCTACAGTTCTTGTTGGAGCGGTCCAGCTCTCTCCGGAGCTCCTGCAGCTGGTAGCCGTCCTCTTCTAGATAGCTGTCTCTCATCTCTTCCATCTCTGCTCGAAGTTCATCCAGCTCATCCTAGGAATCCAGACACTGCAGGTGAGCCAGACCACAGCAGGATGAAGCTCTCTCCACCAGGAACCCACCCCACTCTAATCAACACACTAAATGTCAAATAACCCTGTGTACACATCAGCTTGTGGCCATACAGGATAAAATAGCAAGAGACCGCTGGAAATTCTCACATGGCATGATAACGTCAGCAAGTATTCAAATCTGAAGTGATGCTGTAAAACTCAGTTCCCATGGCTCCTCACGGCTTCTATTTCCTTACATAGTCACAAGTGAAATCTGCTCTGCAAGCAATTAAGCCTTCAAACTCAAGCCAAAGGCGCAATTTAGGTGCTAGGATGAAGCAGACAAACCTTCCCCTCCATTGGACACATACATAACCTTTAGTAGGGTAATAACTGTTGATTGCCCTGGAATTACAACAAGCCTGCAAACATCTTTAAAATTCTATTCCACGATACAAATGTCAGCACTAAATGATTCTACATAATTAGAAACATTTTTTGCTATTTCAAATACACACTGAGTTCCCCCCCGTCCCCGAATCTCCTACCCTGCATTTCCCATACCTCCCATCTTTCCTATGAAGATGAGCACTCTCTGAATGCAAAAACATTACCTAAAACTATAGAGTCCACGGTTCTACACTGAGCTCTGGCCTTAAGCCCCTACAGATCGGTCTGAATATCAAAATGAAATCATACTAAGTTTCCCCTGCCACCGAACAACACTGCGTTGTTATGTGACCTTCTGAAGAATCAAGAGAGGATCACCAAATGTCCCAAACAGGCCAGTTTTGATGCCAAGGTAACAAACTCCCCTGTGTTTTAATCTTTACAGGGAGGAGAGAAACCTGAGGTAACCTGATAACTAATGTGCTATTTTTCTATGGCTCCAGCTCCTTGGTCTTGCCTCTCAGGGAGAGCAATGTTGAAAACACTCAGTGTGTTGTTCGTTACTGCTTTCTTCAGTCTTTCTCTGTCCACAAAATCAGCTTCAGTCCAAGGAACTAAGGAATGAGGTGTGCTTGATTCTAGAATTGCAGACAAATCACTTCTGTGACTGAGGAACCCCCCCCCCGCCCCCGCTGCCTCCTGGCTTCCAGTTTCCCTCCCACCCTATGGCCCACACTCCAGGAACCCTTATTATCATCTCAGTGGGTGACTACCATCCCAGGCTCCCAAATCCCAATTCCAATTCAGGTTCCGGCTTCAATCCCAAGAATTAGCAAATCCTTCCTAGGCTCCAAGTTCCCAGCAGGCCTCCAAACCCTTTCATAGTCTAGTCTCCACCTTTGGATTTAATCTTTAGGATGTAATTTTTTTTAAGTATGTAATTTAGATGACTCCACCCACTACCAAAACCCTTAGGGACTTTTTCTTTCTCAAGTTCTACCCAACAACCCTTCCCACCACTTTCTCAAGCTCCTTAGGGCCTCTAGACATAACCTGCTTTTCTTTCGTCCTAGAAAATATAAAGTACATGGGTTAGGAACCTCTCTCTGACCAGCCTGAGGGTCAGTCTGTCTCTCTCTCTCTCCTCCCTTATCTTCTATCACCATTTGGTATTATTTGTGGGTTTTTTTTTTTTAACCTACCTTTAAAGTAACCTTCAAAAACCCAAAACCTTGTCTGCCAGCCCTCTGTATCCAGAGCAGCATGAGGCACACAGGGGCTCTCAAAAAATATTTGTGGGATGAATATACAGAAACATCAGCAACACATAAAAAACCAAATCATCAAGCCAACAGACCTGAAACTTAAGTGTAACACTGCTTTGCTCCAGTCATGCAGTCTAGTTAAGAAAACACCCCAACCCAGTAAATGTAGCTGCAGAATGCAGAATATATATCCCAGAGAAGTATCACAAATCATTTCAAGAGTTATTTAGGAAGAGCATTAAGGAACATATTTTAGACATTTTTCTTATTTGCTTAATAATTGGTGATTCAAATGCCTGCAAAATAAGAAAAGCTCAGTTATTCCTACCTATTTTGTTCAATTAATACTGAGACTCAAGAAAAATAAGAAACTCTCACCCACACTTGAACACCCTGAATAACCCTATTTTGCCCTGCTATTCAGTTTGTTTCAGGGTTCTTGGGGCTCTCACTATCCTTCCTAATCCTAATCTTAAAGCTGAGGATTTACTTACAATGAAGAACAACTTTCCCAATATCTGAGCCTCAGCTTGACAAGACGCTGAACAGAAAGAAATATCCTGAAAATGAGATTATCACGGATAAAGATGAAGTGAAGGAAACACATGGGGAAATACTGGTGGGCACACTTGGAGGAAGATGGTTTCCCAACCTCGGCTACAGACAGTGGTCGTAGAAAACAAATATGGAAGCCCATCCCCCTAATCCCAGCTTGCAGCCTCCTAGCTGTTCAGTACCCTCATCAACAGGATCCCTGAGGTTCGCCTCCCAGCCAATCTAAACAAATTGGTGAGTTCCTGGTTCAATAAGAGACTATATCAAAATAAAAATAAAACGATGAGTGACTGTCACCTCTGGCATCTACAGGCACACAATGCATGTGAGTGCCTGCCTGAACACACACATGCAGTACATACATACAAGGAAACCTTCACCCTCTTTCTGATGGTCAAATAAAAATGTTACCCTGTCACAGAATGTTCTATGTTAAGGCTGAAAATATCACTAAAAATCTAAACTCTTCTGCTGAGTGGAGTGGCAAGCCTTTAATCTCAGCACTCAGGAGGCAGAGGTACGTGGATCTCAGTGAGTTCCAGGCCAGCCACAGTCTACATAGTGAGTTCCAGTTAAAAAAAAAAAAAAAAGCTGGGCATTACCTATTCTGTTCTTTTTTTTTTAACCCGTTCTGTTATTTAAAAAGCTGTATACATAAAATAGAAGGTACAATTCTCAGACATAAATATGCTTCCTAGTTTTCACACATTACAACAGGAGAACCTCATCCACCTGCTGCTTGTTATGCTAAAGAGATGAGTAATAACCATTACCAGCTAAAGACAGTTTTAGATACACCTTCACCTCTGTGAGCAAAATTCCTGAAAAGAAGCTGTGTCTGGCTGTGAACAAACAACTCCTTGAAGGAGTCTGTCTGCAAAGTCTGACTGCAGATTGGGAGGTCAGTCCTGGAGAGATTAGAATTTTATAGGTTCAGAAGCTAACTGATTTATCTTGGGCTAGCGTTAGCCTTCTGGAACAGCCATGCCTTACCTTGCTCAGTATCTAAACTAACACCTCATAATAATAAATAAAAGACTCCTAAAAGTATTAACTGCCTTCTGCCAATCCAAGAGCTAAGCATCTTGGGCCTATAGAAAAGTGTTTCCCATTTTGCTGTAACTGCCTCTTTGCTGCACCCACCAATGTATTTTAAAGTTGTCTTGACATATGACTTAAGTGTTCTGTAAAACTATAAAAACCCTGTCAAACTGCTTTCCCATTGCAGCATGGAATTTTGGGTAACCTACATCTGTGCTCCTGGGCCACGATAACTCAAAATGGCTCCAGAACAAACTATTTCTTATTCCTGTTAAGAGGAAGGTGGTGGTTTTTATGTTGACAACTTCAAATCCCTGAACAGGCCATATGTAAACAGATAATTTTATTTTGGGCACAAATAACCACCAACATTATTAGTAGAACTGAAAACTAGAAAAAGAACAGTTATTCTCATTTCAATCAGTTTCTATAACCTTTTATTTTACACAAATTTCTGAAACAGGAGGCATCCTATATTATGTACTTTACTCTCATTGCTAACCCTAAATTAAACCTCCATTTTTAGAGACAAAGAAACCAAACTGAGGCCAGAGCCTGTAATCTATCCAGGGTCTCAAAGCTAATAAAGGCAGCTACACTGCAAACATGGTTGTGTGTTACAGACACTGGAGCTTCTAGAAATGCAACAAATTAGCAGTTACAAGCAGGGCAGACAGAACAGTAACAAACTTGCAATTGTACTTCTAAAAACCCAACATCCATCTGAACTTGGAAAAGTTGCCTTGCGGTCAGAGCCTGAGAGTGGATGGCATACAGTCACATCCATTTCAGCAGCTGGTACTCAAGAAAACATTGCACCAGCCAGTGAAGGTGGAAAGAGTCTTATGTGAAAAACCAGGAACCTGAGAATTCAAATGTCTTCCTGCCACAGCAGGCCTGCTTTCAAAGGTAAAGTGAGGCTGGTGTTTCACCTCTCTGCTGTCCTCCTGGGCTTGAAAAATGTGATCTTCAGGTCTAGTGAAAATCAGTTACCACAGAGGCAAATTTTTAACCATGCAGCAGCTGTTTGACACACAAAAAAGTACTATTATTTGGAGTAGGGTCATAGCAGATTGTGATTTTTCAGACTAACACTACATTACATTAACTTACTGAGGACAAACTAAATTTCAGAAGATAGTTTGTTCCTGAACCTTAAAGACATCTGCCATTTTAAAACAAAAATTTAAGAAAATGAAACAAAGCAGAACATCCATCCAGTGTTCTTGGCAGATATAATTTCAATATAGTAAGTAAAGCAGAAAATTCTGATGTCTCCTCCCACACACAAATTTCTTTATTTTCTTTTTAAGATTTACCTAGCCAGGTGGTGGTGGTGCACACCTTTAATCTCAGCACTCAGAGGCAGAGGCAGGTGCATCTCTGAGTTTGAGGCCAGCCTGGTCTACAGAGTGAGTTCCAGGACAGCCAGAACTACACACAGAAACCCTGTCTCAAAACAAAACAAAACAGAAAAAGACTTACTATAATTTTTTTTTTTTTTTTGAGACAGGGTTTCTCTGAATATCTCTGGCTGTCCTGGACTCGCTTTGTAGACCAGGCTGGCCTCGAACTCACAAAGATCCGCCTGCCTCTGCCTCCCAAGTGCTGGGATTAAAGGCGTGCGCCACCACCGCCCGGCTATAATTTTTTTATGTATGTGTATGTGCCTACATGAGTTTATGTGAACCAAGTGTGTGCAGCTACCTTCAGGACAGAAGGCATGAGACTCTTAAAAGTTATGGTAACCTGCTCTGGAAACAGATCCCAAGTCCTCTGCAAGAGGACTAAATGCTCTTAACTGCTGACACCTCTCCAGGCCCGATATCATTTTATACACAGGAATTACGATGAGAAAAAAACTGTCCTTAATAGTTTTGTTATTTTAGAATTAGACTGTTTGAATATATTTAAATATTATGTCATTATCTCATTGAAAACCTAGTTTTTTGCTACAGTTTTATAACATATTTTTATCTTTAAAAAATGTATTGCATTGTATTGATTCATTGGGGGTGGGATATACATCACATACTCATAAGAGAGCCAGGTTTCTTTGAGGAATTGGTTCTCTCCTTGCACCAGGTGGGTGGCAGGCATCAAACTCAGGCTTGGTAACAACTGTTATTAGCCCCTAAGCCAGTAACTTAGTTAGTTGCTGCCCAGTAACTATATTTTCTAAACATTTTATATGAAATGGGTGCTTGAAGTTGTGTGAAGCTGTCCAGCGATTCCCCTTTGCTGCAGATAATGAATCAAGTCTTCTAATAGATATCAAATTGGAAGAATTATGTGTGTCATGTGTGCAGGTGGGTAAAACAACAGCTTTTCCATGAAAACCAAATCCAGGATTTCTTGGTATAACTAAACAAAACTCTAGATCGTACTAACAGTTGGATTCAAATCTCCATCTCTCTTAATCAAAGATTAATGGCATATATGTGTGAAAATGCCACAACAAAATCTATCCATCACTTTGTATGTGAACTTAAAAAACTCAGCTCAGTCACTATTTCTATGTTGATAGTTCCCTATAAACAGACCCTGTGGGAACACAAACAGCCTTTGGTTTCTGTTGCAACAGTCTCCTCTTCTGGGAGTTTAAGGCAGAAAGTGCTGTCTTTTGTCATATAGGAGTAATCCGCCTCATGTCCTTTGGGACAATGGAAATGTTTTGTGCAGAGGACCAGCTGTAGCCGAGCAGGACCAGGGACGGCAACTATTGTTTACCAAGTGACAGTGAGGCCGGCAGCTGAGTGGTTACTGTCTTGGACCACAACATCTTGCCACCTAAGATTAGCATACTGGTGCGTTCACGGATGAATAAAAATGCCTGTAGGAAGTGGAATGTCTCGGGAAGACTACAGACTACTATGTATGTTAACACCTCCACAAAGAAAATGAAGGGGGGCGGGGAGAAGTCGACCCTCCAGCAGTTAAGATGCTGGGTCTTGCCCACAACCCCACCCCACCCTCGGGCCATGCAGAGCACCTGGCATCCAGCCAACCAAACGGAACAAATCATGTCAGCTTGAAAGTAAAAATCTCCCAAACCTCAGGGGCTGGGGGTGTTCTCAGTGCCCGCTAACCCTGAGTCTGTGTTTACTGCACTCATGACAGGGCTTCAATCCACAGCACCTCCCCAAAACCTCTCTTAAGAAGTCACTCCTCCCAAGACTAAGAAAACAACGGTGAGAAAGCAGAGCAGAAACAACACCTTCCTATCCTAACACCAGGCCAGCACGCTGGCCATCAGGATGGAGTGTTCACTGTCCGACGCCAGGCTCTGAGCACACCATAGTAAAAAGTAAGATTGCTAAGAGCATTTTTAAAACTGGCCAGGGAACTCGGTGATTACCTTGTGAAAAGCCCATAGAAATGGAGGGCATAATTAATATGGTGTCAATGAGCAGTCCTGCTTGTCTGATTGTCCCAGAGCACTCAAGCCAAACGCCTGGCAGGGAGGAACCAAGGTAGTGTGTGTGTGTGTGTGTGCGTGTGTGTGCGTGCGTGTGCGTGCGTGTGCGTGTGTGCGTGTGCGCGTGTGCGTGTGTGCGTGTGCGCGTGTGCGTGTGTGTGTGCGTGCGTGTGTGTGTGCGTGTGCGCGTGTGTGTGTGTGCGTGCGTGTGTGTGTGTGTGCGCGTGTGTGTATGTGTGTGTATGTGTGTGTGTGCGTGTGTGTATGTGTGTGTGTGCGTGTGTGTGCGTGTGCGTGTGTGTGTGTGTATGTGTGTGTGTATGTGTGTGTGGGTGTGTGTGTGTGTGTGTGTGTGTGTGTGTGTGTGTGTGTGTGTGTG